>WBMV01008461.1:329932-564225 GCA_013396655.1 Campylorhamphus procurvoides
TGAGACTAGATTTGCTTCTGTCCTCATACGCTCACATAAAGGAGAACAGAGGTCTGGTGAACTCTGGGGCTTGCACAAAAGGAGTGGATGGGAATGGGCAGCTGGAGGAGGGGAGGGAGAGGGGACAACTTACAGCCACCAATTATTAGGCTGAGTCAGGCTGGTGTGAAACTGTAACCTCAGAGCTCAATGGTTTGGTGAGCCCAGTGGGTTGATAGTGAAGTCCCTGACATAGATAAGTCCATGTGTAATACTTTTGCTTTGCTCGAGATCTCGTTAACCCTCCTGCCCCAGATGGCTGACTGCTGCCTCTAACTCATTTTTTCACCTTCTTCTTTCATCATTATCCCCCCCAGAAATGTTTCTGCTTAATGCCTTGCTTTTAAAACTACTGCTTCATTTTCTCTTCTGCCAATATACTCATCTTCAGTGCAAAGGTGCTAAAGAAGATATATTTTTCTCCTAAACTTTCTATCTCAGCAATATGAGCTCTCATCAGTGATGACGTTCTGGAGAAGGGGTGGGTGTTGGATTAGGATTTGATCTCCTTTTTTTGCAGGAGATGACCAGGAAGATTTGTCTACATACCTGTGCAGGGAGAGGAAGGGTTGGAGCCTGAAATTGGGGCTCATTCATCTAAATGTCACATGAGTGTAGAGACAGCTTTTATTATTTACTTCTTATTTTCACCTCTGACAAAAACCCCTTCCAAATCATCACCTCCTCACTGATTGCCACAGTCTTTGGATGAGGCCCTGGATGAAGTGACATTACCCATGGCAGTGGCTCCCAAAGCTCTGAGCAACAACAGATCTCTGTCAACTCTGAAATACCATGAGTTCAGGCCCATTAGAAGTGACAAGTCTGCAGGTTGCTGTGCTTAATTTGACTTTGCCTAAAAGCTTCAGATCAAAAAGGGCAGTCTCCTGGACCACAGTTTGTACTGAAGCAATGACTCGTGACAGAAGGTCTTCTGGGAAACAGCTGCCTCTGTTCATGTACAAGTCAAAATGCTGGATTCTGCACTTAGGATGGAGTAATACCAGGCACAAGTATAAGCTGGGAGAGGAATGGCAAAAGAGCAACCCTGCCGAGATGGATCTGGGGGTGCTGCCTGGCAGGGGCTCAATAGGAACCAGCAGTGAGGGCAAACTGCACCCTGCGGTGCGTGAAACACAGCATAACCAGAGGAGTTCCCAGGGTAAAAGAGAGGATTATCCTGCTGCTTCCAGTGTTGGTGGAGCATCACCTTGAGCAGCTCTGGGCCCCACAATTTAAAAAGGACTTGAAGGTCCTTGAATGCTCCAGAGGAAGGCAACAAAGTTGGTGAAAGGGCAGAAAGGAATGTCCTGTGAGGGACAGCAAAGGACTCTGAATTTGCCGAGTTTGGAGGAAAGGCTGAGGGATGACCTTTTTTGTTTCTACAGCTTCCTGAGTAGAGAAAGTGGAGAGGGAGATGCTGATCTCTTCTCCCTGATATCCAGTGATGGGACATGTGGGAATATCCCAGGGTGAAGTTGTGCCAGGGAGAGTTTAAACTGGACATGATGAAGCATTTTTTTACTGAGAGGGTGGTCAGACACTGAAACTTTCTAGAGAGATGGTTGATGCCCGAAGCCTGTCAGTGTTAAAGAGATGTTCAAACAATGCCCTAAACAACATGCTTTAACTCTGGGCCAGCCCTGAAGTAGTTTGGCATTTGGACTAGATGATCAAAGTAGGAGCCTTCAAACAGAAATACTATTCTATTCTATTCTATTCTATTCTATTCTATTCNGGGACATGTGGGAATATCCCAGGGTGAAGTTGTGCCAGGGAGAGTTTAAACTGGACATGATGAAGCATTTTTTTACTGAGAGGGTGGTCAGACACTGAAACTTTCTAGAGAGATGGTTGATGCCCGAAGCCTGTCAGTGTTAAAGAGATGTTCAAACAATGCCCTAAACAACATGCTTTAACTCTGGGCCAGCCCTGAAGTAGTTTGGCATTTGGACTAGATGATCAAAGTAGGAGCCTTCAAACAGAAATACTATTCTATTCTATTCTATTCTATTCTATTCTATTCTATTCTATTCTATTCTATTCTATTCTATTCTATTCTATTCTATTCTAATTCTACTCTATCTTTTCATTATGTCATTTTGGAAACAGTATTCTTATCTATGCAAGGAAAAAGGCCAAAAATTGCCAGTGTTCTAACTTCCTCACTGGTGTAAGATAGGCTAGGTAGCATTTTCACTCAGAACAGCCTGCATCTCATGCTGTCACTCTTCTCTGACTGGCTCATCCCACAGTGTAAAGAAACAAACAAAAATTAAAAATTAAGTTTTTCTGTCAATTAGAAATTCCAAGCAAAAAAGAAAAGAAGCTAAATCCTCTGTCTCAGATAAGCGAGATACAGAATATTGTTATTTTTATATCACTCACTCAGTCATGAGTTGAGCTATAAAAAGTCCTGAATTGCTCACGTTTCGAGACTGAGCTGGAAGTTAATGCTTCATTAGCAGTAAAAGCTTCAGGTTATGTTAGTGAGTAACCTTTTGTTCAAACGTGATGTCTGACATTTGCATAAGTACGTCTGTCTCTGAGCTATTGAGATGATGTGACTCAACAAACTCTCGTAAACAGGTTTTTTTCTACCTCCTCTCGATGCCACACAGTCTCACAGTTTGCTTTCTCAGGAGCACAGCTGTCTGGTAGGGCAATGATAATCTCAGGCTTCATCAGCCCTTCACATCAAAATTATCTCTACCATGTACCTGGCAGCTGGTCCTAGAGATGAGAGAGCCTAAACCAGCATTGTCTGACCCAGGTGAGCACCTGGGCTATGTGGGATGGAGATGCAACACACAGTTCTGCAGAAACAGGAAGACAGAAATGGAATTATTTTCTCATGGTGTCTCAAAGATCTTTGCACTGATCCTGATTTCATGCCATGGGAAGGTGACCTTAAAAATCCCTTCTATATCCTCCTTCTGTAATTACTTATTTGAGTTTACATGTAAAATTAACATCAGGACTTGTTTAGCCTCCAGCCATCTCTGAGCTCTACACAGGAACAAACTAACCTTCATGGAGCAATGCATATGTATCCATACGCAGAAGACAAGCTTATGTATTTATTTCTGCCTATTATCAAGCATTCCCAGTCATATGCTGTAAAAAAGACAGGAATCTAGTTCAGGCATCCTGTTAAAACACTGTCAGCTGTGAGCTCTTTAATATTTTCTCTTCAGGCATCCATAAATATTCAGTGTTCTTGTCCTGAAGGGCACTTATTTTAAACTTAAGGACATCCTTAAAAGCTAAAGTCCACCAGAAGCACCAGTCAACTTATTTGCTTTCACACCTATATGGAGAAAGGCAGGTGTTAAAAGTGCAAGGTCCCAGTTGCAGCAAACTGGTTTCCAGACTTAACAGGATAAGCACCAAAGTAAAAGCAAGAACAAAGAAATACGTTCCATGGTCGCTTTTGGGGTGTGATTACAGGAACATCTGGGCTTCCATAATCAGACAGAATCTGTCACAGACTTTTCATTTTCTCTTTCCTGCTGCCAGCTTTTCTGTCTTTCTTTCCTGTTCTGTCTCCCCTCTGCATCAATGCTGTTGCATGTCAGAGTGCTCTAGTCCTTCTTGGCCTGTTGAACCAATGGAAAACAGTCCATTACCTCATTTTTTTGGAAGGAGACATGGATGGGAAAGTCCATTTTTGCCAGGTTAGGTAGTTGTGCTGGCTCTCAGCATCATCCTGAGCTGGCAAAATATATACAACATCAACATGTGACCAGAGATGGGAAAGAGAAAAATCTGGAGGTGTGAAATGGGAAATTAGATCAGTTTAGTTTGTCCTGTGCAGCTTTAACTTCTGATGTTGAGGACTTCTTCCCTTGAAAGTGTATTTACTGTTGTGAGATTTCCTTGACTTGAACACGGTGAAGCCTTGAATAAAAGGTGAGATTTGCCTTTTCCATCTGCAGGATCTGATTAGAAAAGGGACTTGCCCTCAGAGTGGTCATTGGAACAAATGTCCATGGAGAAGGTAACAGAGCCCTCAGCAAAAGGGCAGCAATTAGTGTCTGATCTCCCTTTGCTTTAGGATGAGGCCACTAAGGCTAAAGATATGGACAATACCATCCTTCTGTGGAAAAAAAAACTTGCCCTGGCTTGATGCTTCACACCAACCAAAAAAGATGCAGTTTCTTTTTGTTTGCTTTGGCTTTTGTGTGTGTTTGTTTTCATGAGTGTGTGTGAATGGGATTGATTGGTTTTGTTTGGGGTTTTTTTAGGGTTTGTTTTCTGTCCATGCATCATCAGTTGTTTCAGTGTTTGGACTTCAGGACCCATCTTCAATAAGGAGGTGGCATCTGGATTGGGAAGGAAGCTGGAACCCCGTAAGATCCTCTCAGGGGGCTGACCCAGACACCTCCCATACCTCTAAGCACCAGACTTTTAAAAGTGAGCTGTAAAAGCTGATCCTTCACACATTCTTTAACCTCATGGTTTTCTGTTTCCTTGTACAACATTGAGGAGCCACTCCTAGTCCTACAATGCTCCATAGAATTATACAAAGGATGCCCATCCTGGTAAACCAGGAAGACAAAGTTTTTACTCAAGGAAGTTCATGTGAAAGGAGAATTGGCTGGTTTCTCTGCAGATTAGGTCTCCCTTGATTTACATTCACTGTACCCAGACAATCCTTCCTGGAGAACGGGAAGTAAATTCCAATCAGTCTGATACACCCTTTTTCCTCTTAGATTGGATGCCCAGCCCAATGGAAGGAAAAGAACTGGCTTTAAAATTCAGCAGGTTGTTTCTCCGGTTAAATTGGTGATTTGGATTCTGGTTTGGAGCATAAGGAAGCATAAATTATAACACAAATGAGAATGTGGGAGACAGTATAGGAAAATTCTATATTAAAAAAAAAAACAGAGAGAGAACAACATTTGGGGAATAAAAAGTAGGGCAGATTTTGAAATGTTCTCAAAACCATTTAACGCCATCTGTCAGGGGCTTGTGTTGCTAGGGATTTATCATCTCCTATCTACAAAATCCTCTGGCTAGTGAAAATAAATTTGGGAAGAGATGATTAAACTTCTTCTACCCTTTGACTCCCACCCCTGCACCCCCACCAACCAACTCATCTTCCTAACTATGCTGGGAGGAGGAATTGGCTGAATCCATGAGCAGCTCTATGGAACGACCAGCAATTTTTAGAAAATCCTAATTAGTAGTTGCAATAGTGTCCCTTTTAGCTTGCCACAGTGTAGTCTTCATTTTGCAGTGCTTGCAAAACAAACCGCTCCACAACCCAAGGGTCAGTCAAGCTCTAAATGATAATGTCCCTGAGGCAGAGGATTGATTCACAGAAGGAAAGCAGAAACCTCGAATCATTGGATACAGAAGCCTCACAAGCAAATCCCAGGGGTTTGTTACTGCATGTCCTGGAAGCCTTTTGACCAAAATCTACCTCAAATGTTTTTAAATCCTATTGATCACACTTGGTCTAGAGGTTGCCTTCACAAAAGGCCAATTAATGTTCTGTAGTGCTGCTTTAATTGTATAACAATATTATGAGTAAGTTACAGATACTGCAGATGGGTGCAAAGTGCTGAAATAACAGTCTGGACTAGAAATGGTTAAATGTGGATGAATTTCAATACCTTTTTTATTTCAAATAAGCAATAGAGTCAGTTCCTAATTGCTGTAACACTGCCTTTGGGGAGGAACTAGAAGATTATTTGCTCCCACTCAGTATGTTTCCTTGCTTCCCTATCTGCCTCAGGGTACAACAGGAGGTGTCCTTACAGATGAGCAGAGAGGGAACAACATTTGGGGAATAAAAAGTATTCTCCGGAATTCTGGCCATAACAAGCTGCAGGAGCTGTAAACCCCCCTCCAGTCTTCTTTATCCACAGACAAGGATGTAGAGACAGCTACACTAAATATCCCACGGGGCATTTCTGCAGAATAATAGGCAAAAAAGTCTGTTCTTGTACATTTTAATGTGATGGAAAATAATTTAAAAATTAACTGGATGTTACCTTTGTGAAATGCTTGCTTAAACCTTGCTTTAGAAAGAAAAAAAGTATTTTAATAATTTTTTACAAACTCTACCATTTAAGTGGTTCTAAAAAACTAGTTATTTCCAATCCTCCTTAAGCACTAAATAGCTTGCCATAAACGTCTTAGAAATGTGCCTTTAGGTTGAGAGTTGTCCTTGATGTCTTCTTTCCTTTCTGAAAGCAAATTATAGACTCCATGCAAATGAAATAATCAGAAAAGATGTTTAAATAAAAGTGTGTATGCTGAGAATTAAATTGTAATTGTCTAATAACAGAGGCACTGGAATGCCAACACAACCCTGGGAAGTACAAGGAAGAGCAATACTGCCATGGATTATTCTATATAGTACTGGGGAGATGGACCAAGGGATGTTTCTGGAGACACCAAGACCTTGTACCCCTATCTTGCAGTATGACCAACAGTGGTTTTCTGCCATTTGGAATTCGAATGTGCCATTCTTGGCTCAGCTGAGATGCCATTTTGACACCAATCCAAAGGATGAAGTGGTGTGAGTGTTTGCTTGCCCCAAGCCAGACACTCAATGGCTCGTTTTTCATTCATTCATTCTGCCTGCAAAGAAAAGCCGTGTGTGTATCTGCCAGATGTTCTTGCTTGGATATTCCTGACAGATGACAGCTTCAACACAGGAGCAAGCACTGGGGTCTTTGGTCACAGACAGACCTGCAGGCATGACACCTCTCCCCATGATGCTGTTCTGGAGTTAAGGCAAAAAGAAAAGGACTTCAGCACGGTGTTGGCTCGGGTGTGCAAGTTTTTGAGTGCACGGGACTCATGTGACTATGGAAGAGCATGGACAGCCCTTGACTGGAGGGGAATTCATCAGCAGTGTGCAGATGAAGCACAACTGGAGCTTATCCAAAGTCCAAAAAATTGAAGGTGGACTTTTACACTGATTTCAATGCTCTTACAATGTAATCTGTGATTCTTTCTTAAGTTAAATGTCACCCAAGCAGTCAAACATTCCCTGGTGTTTTTATGCGGAGTCCACAGCAGGCAGCACACACCTGGGCTGCTGCAACCACCCAAAATACCCATCCCTTTCTCTTCATCCTGCAAAATGGTCTGAGTGATATGGCAAAGACAGAAGATTTCTCATGCAGATGTTCTGAGTGACCAGCCTGCAGAGCCAACAAGAGCCACACCTAGACACTTCTTAGCAGAATTTGTCTAAAAACTGAAGGCAAATGGAACAGCTTGTCTATCCTGCTGTTTACAATTTGGAATGCTAATTCCCAGTATCTCTGAGTTTGCTGAAGTATTACTAAGTGCTGAGCTATGGGAAGCTGTGTAAACTCGCAGGAAAATCATGAAGGATGTTGTTTTAATCCCCTTGGTGCTGATGGCTCAACCCTATTATCTCTAGAGGGGTTAGAATTTAACCTTGAGTTCAAAAACCTGAAAGAGTACTGACCAGATGGATAATGAACAGGTAGACAGATAAGTGCCAAAATGGATATAAGCTTTTCTTTCATTTCAAATTGGGCTTTATGAGGAAAGTCCACCTTAGCAACCCTTTACTCCCAGAAAGTGAGGGTTTGAATGCTGGCTTTTAATAATTCATGCAGCGATTCTTGCTGCACACCGTGTGGGTTTGAATTTGCTTTTCTTCCTTATAAAGCTTACATTCAATTGGGAGAAAAGATCTAATATTTACATGTGTGAGGATTAACTGATGATGGTATTTGTGAGGTGAGAAATCTTATTATTGCTGTAGAATGCATTTGTGAAATGGGTTTGAGCTGAGGATTTGAAGTTTCCCACAGCTAAGGGAACACTGTGCTAGTCAGACAAATGCTATTCTCTGTGACTGCAAAGTAACTCTGATTCATATCTGAGTCCATAACTGTGCTTGGAATATGTCCTTTAAATGGGTCTTTCAAGTCTCTCTGCTCACTTTATTGAGATCCACACTTCAGTATTCCTCTGACCCAGCTATGGCAGTGACAAATCAGTTTCCACAGTCACTTAATGGCAGCTCTCAGTGCTGGGCCACTTGCAGACAGACCAGCTGTGATGTCTGTAATTCAGAAGTAATGACATTTGTCCACTGAAAACTGGATCAATGCACTAAATCCTTTTCACTACAAATCAGAGAATTTCAGTTACTGCCGAGCTAGGCAAGAGCTACTGACTCCAACAGCACATCACTAAACACAGAGCCCAAAACACTCCCCATAATTCTGCCTTCTGCATTACACATGATTTCTGCCTTCAGATAAGGGTGAATAAAAACATGAACAGAAAGAGACTGATTACAGTGAAAGAATCTTCCAAGTTTCCTTCTCATATGAAACCAATCTTTTGTTTTCCTCTCTCTGTTGAGGGATGTGCTATAGAAGAAACATCAACAACTGCTTATAGGAAGGTATATAAAATGCAGAAAAATGGACTTTCTCTTACATGCGTTTTTCATGAGTCAGAATTTTTTTGACAGCTTTGGTAATGGATGGCTGTAAAAGTTTTGGGGAGACGTCTCACCAAAACACTCAGTAAAAAATTAGCAAAACTGCTCATTTCAAGACTCTCAAAGTGCTGTTTCTGCTAAGTCTTGATTATATTGTTCTCACTAAAATAAAGGAATTATGTCATTCGAATGCAAACTGAGTTTCTGCCTCAGCAAAGTACAGTCATTTGATATGGAATCCTAAAAGCCTTTTGGGTATTCTGAGGTTTGGCTTGTTTCAGTGCAGTGGTTACAGTAGTGACTCCCATTACCCTCCTGCCTGGCCCTTTGGTGTTCTCTAACAATTCTTTTTTCATTTCTTCTCTACAATTTACATAAAGTTTGTCTATCCATCTTAAAATTATAAACATGTCTTCCAAAGTCTGAAATTCCACTCAACAAAGATATCCAGGTCTTTAATGTTAGGACAGATCCACCTCTACATTCAGTCCCTGTTGTTTTCTACTGGAGCTGGATGAGGAACACCTCTGAGGATGTCAGACTGAATTTCCCAGGGTATCTAGGCAAGAAGGGATTTGAAGATGGCTGTACCAATGCCAAACTATCATGGTAGTCCTTGGATTTTCCTTCCTCCTACCCAACTGCATCATGCATGGTGGAAATAGAACATCCTCAATGAGCTAGAGGAGACTGGAACAAGCTGAAAATTAACCTATTTTCCCTTAAAATGCTGATCTTTGCCTCTACAAATGCAAATTTATCTTGAATTGAGCACAGAAACCAAGCCTAGCTGGTGACTCATTTTGCAGTGGGGACCTTTTGAATCATTCCTTCCCACACAAACTTACATTTAACACCCAAGCACTGAGAAAGAACTTGGAAGCCCGGCTTCTTTCTGTGAATGGCAATGGTTTCAGTCTGAATTGAAGTCATTGATGCTGGGAGGGTTTTG
Source organism: Campylorhamphus procurvoides (assembly GCA_013396655.1). NCBI lineage: Eukaryota > Metazoa > Chordata > Aves > Passeriformes > Dendrocolaptidae > Campylorhamphus > Campylorhamphus procurvoides. The sequence goes on from WBMV01008461.1 coordinate 339,373, forward strand.
CAGAGGAGCTGAGACTTTCCATGCCTATGCATTGCTCAACCACCAAGTCTTCACCCCAGGGCTTGTGTGCACAGAACTCAGTGAAGACACAGGAGGCAGATATGACCCCAGCCTGCCCTGACAAGAGTCCTCTGTGACCTGCAGCACCTCCAGCTGTTGGGTCAGATGGACACAATCCCGTGTGTGTTGCAGGTTACGTGGCAGATGGAGCTTGTATGGCAGAGACCTTATTTTTTGCTTGTGCATATGAACCCTCCAAGAAATGACTCTCACCAGCGAGTCCACCCATGAGGGAATTCTCACAGCTTGAACACTTTATATGATCTGATGCAGAATTATGTCTGTTGTCCCTAATCCGTTTGTGCTTGTTTTTTTAGGTGGTGAGCTCTTGTAAGCCAAACTGTGCACCTACACAGCCAGCATAGGAGACTGGTGTTAGCTGAGAGCTGTAGGTAATCATGGGACAACCTGTACTCAATTAGAATGTATTTATGTATTCAGTTACTTGTGTTCAGAAGTTTATGTAAGATCAAGGTTTAGTATTGTATCCATGGCCTTTATATTCCCCACATGGGTAGTACCAAAAAGACAATACTCTTTGTCCAAGCTGCAAGGTTTCTGCCAATATTTTCCATCTGGGATGCATTCCCTATCTTTGCTCTTGCCTTTCTGTGTGAAGTAGCATCATCTGAACAGCAAGACATGTTGCAGTCACACATGCTTAGTGTTTGTTACTTGGCTTATATTCAGACTCCATGGAGAAACACTCATAAAAATTGTCCTGATCAAAGGACAATAGCAACAAAACTTTGTAGATGTGTTAATGAGATATCTGGGGCTGGACAAAGAGTTAAAGTCATGTCACTTGAAGGCAGAGTCTTTAATGGATCCATTCTGTGTGGATGCTAGCTATGATGAATCTGTTTCCAAGAACTCTTTAAAAGTTCAAATGATTCATCTTCTCCTAGTGAAGCACCATGGGATTATGTCTATGCAGTTGTGTCAAACCTCCCTGGAGACTTTCTGAGGTTGAAGGTCCCTGCTTGGCTTCATTACCTGCCCTGCAATTCCTGACAGTGCTCCTACAGCTTCATAGAGACCAGAAATTCACTCTAAGACAGCCTGAAAAATATTTGGGTCTTCTTAGAGGCCAACATCTATGCCTTTGTGAAAATCAGGTTGATGTCTTTTCCTCCTTTGTTCCTGTGTAGTGAGGTCCATCCTCTCTTGGAACAGGAGCAGGTGCAAAGGGGTCACACACAAAATCCTGTTGCTCTTTCCAGCACTAAGGATGCATTGCCATCCTGGAAAAGTGCCCAAAGCCACACAGGGGACATGGCCAAAAAGGATCAGTTTCTCCTGGTCCAGGACATCAGCACTGCAGGTGCCCCTGAAACTTTGCATTGAACCCTCAGCAGTGAAAAGGATTGATGTGATCTGGAGCCAACCTCTACTCTTTAAGTTTCCTACAGCAAATCAGAGCTGGAGTCATATTAAAGTGAAAGTGCAAGAATTAATTTTAATAGCACTGAAATATCTCATTCCACCTGCAATTGTTTGGAAGTTTATAGCACAGTTGCCCAAAAAAAGGATTTTTGTAGGGAAATGTTACGTTGAAAGAAAAATAAAAAAACTTTTTTTTTTTAAGTTCATTCATCAGATAACTTTTTGGTTTAGGTGTGCTTCTAACAAAACTAAAACTTTAAAACCTTCCACCCAGCAATGTGAAGTGTCCAACCAGGTAAAGGGATGGCCCAGAGGGAAGCAGCAATGCCCATGGAAGTGCTCTGGCTTAACAGGGCTGTTAGAGCTGGCCATCAGATTTACTGAGACACAGACACACAAATCCTGTGTGTACCCTCTAATCCTTCTTATTTTTTTTCCTATGTTAAAAACTTCTTTCCAGCTTCCAAAACCTTCCTGGTTACTGCTTATGAATCCTACAGTCAGAAATTAAGTGGAAACCACGGAGAACCCCTTAAAATGCTCATCACTTGAATTCAGGTGTTACTTTTGGGGATGTAGAAGCTGAGTGTGGAAAGGGCTGAACCCCAAGCAGTCACCATTATTTCTACCTTTTATATGGGCATAAAAGAAGGTTAGAAATACCATCTCCTCTCACCCAGTCCTCACACGTGTTAGATACATTCCATCTTCTCAAAAGCCATCTCATAGCAACTGATGGTCTTCTTTCTAGCCTTAAGCAGCCTTTCAGGAGAAATTAAAATGCTTGGGGATGTGTCTGGGGGAGAAGATATTCCTCTGGCCTCTATTTAAATGAAACTGCCATTCATTCACTAATATTTCTAATTACCAGCACTATAATTGAAATACTGGAACAATCTATTTGAGGAAGGGGGGCAGGGGGAAGGGTTTTATGAAAATGTGGGTTGGAGATCTTGGTGCCAATGTCAGATGAGCAAACATAGTTCAGCTTGGAGGGATGCAGGTGAAGATGAAGAGGAGAGAACGGAATGGTGCAGGCCCAGCCAGGAGGTGGATGGAGATTTGACATAGTTCTCTTTATTCCACAGACATTTTGGGGTGACCTTAGCCCATGAAGCCTCAGTGTCATTGGTTCCTTCACAGGGGTGTGTGTAATCCAGCCAGGCTTAGTGGAAGATACCATTTCATAAGAATGTGAAGTTTTAGGAGCTGTGGGTAAAGGGAAGCCCTTGTTTTGTCTCTCTACTTCTGTTCTGCAGGACCTAGACAGTCTGGTCTCTTTAGGACCAGTTCCCAAGGCTCTTCTCATGGGAGAAACAAGAGCAGAGACCACTGCTGGAGGTTTGGGTATACTCCCTTCCTCCCACTCCTCTCTGGTTTAAGCTCCCCACACACTACACAGTCTTCTTCTATGTCCCCATGTCTTCCATGACCCTCATCCAAAAGTTCAGAGATCGTCCCACAAAACACACAGACATGTGGCTCTGCAACAAGGTGGGAAGAAGGAGGAAGCTGCTGGTGGGATGTTGGATAGGGGTTTCCCTTAATTTTTAAATCCATTAGCAGTAGTCAGAAAGGATTTGGAGGTTGGATATGAGTCTTTAACAAAAATCAGGCCAGTGTTGTTGCTTCCTTTCCTGCGAATAACATCATCCCTGCTCTGGGGAGGCACAGAGCAGAGTCCTGGGGACCTGGGAGCAGGTAGCAGACATGACAACTGCATTATTGTCCCCCATCACTTTTCCCCCCAAACCTTTTGCTCTATTTGCCTTTTCTGAAGGTTTGTCTGTCTCTTGCTTGAACTGAGATTCCCCATGGCAGATACTGTCCCTAGTTACTGCAAAGCCTTCACCTGGGTTACATGAATGTCCTCCTACAGCAACAGCGACCAAGGACCTGCTGCAGAAGTTTAGGATGAGATTGAGTTCACAGATTCAGACACGAAACTTGAGAGGATATGATGGGTGAGGCAGAAGAAATGACAGCCTCTGTGACTCTGGATGCTGGGGTGTACTGAAGAACCAACAAGATTGGAGCTTTTGCCCTACCTGATTGTCACTCACTCACTCTCCCCATCACTACCTTCACAAGGTCTTGACTTCCAATCCCAGCAGGGAAGTCACTGCTGGTCCAGGCAACAGGTTGTGTCAATTCCCATGTCTTTGTATAAACTGGAGGACTGCCACTCCATGAACAAGATACGTGACATTGCCAATGATATTAAGCACATCTTTGTGGGCAACTTAAGACTTTACTGTCTGCCAAGATCAGACTCCTGATGTTTCACTGCACACATACACACTGTTCCCCTCTGCACTCCTTACCTGGGTCTAAGCCTTGAGAGAAGTTCAGTTGTCTCCATTCACTGAGGCTGAAAATATTTTAGTTCTGAGAACGACTTCATGTGGGTGTTGTAAAAACAGACTGACATATGTATTCCCTTCCTTCAAAAGCTTAAAATCTTAATGGAAACACAGCAGAACAAGAAGTTACAGACAGAGAAAAGAGTGCCCTGGATGTCAGGCCTATTGAAATGTCTTACAGGAATGCATTTTGACAGGTGATCTTGCTCATCCTTCCCTTGAGATGTGTTGAGCTGGTTAGATGAGAGGTTCTCAGGTGGATGGTGTATGTGGCACCGTGAGACAGGAGTCACTTCACAGCAACATGCCCTGAGGCCATGTCCTGACTGTGCACACTGACAGGCTCTTCTCTAAGCAGCCAGAAACATTTCCCACATCATCAGGGATACCAAGACAACCATTAACTGTGACCGGGTCCTAACCTTGACAGCAATCAATGTGTCTATGTGTTTGTCCCCACGGTCCAACTCCAGGCCTGGCATTAGGGTAGAATATAAATATTTTGTTCCCCATCACGTCTCTGACTGCACTGTTTTTCCCCTTTCCCTGTGGCAAATCAGCTATGTATTGTAAACTCTACTGGGACAGTCTCCCTGTGTTTTGTACATGATTAAACTCATACTTGTGTCCATCTCTAGAGTTTAATATTACCTGAATTGGTAAATGGCCATGAAAATAGCCAGGCCCTTGTTCAGATAAGAGCCAGCTGTGAAGTCTGGATGTTGCTCCAAATATCCGCACAGTTTGGGTCTGTGCCAGACTGGGGATGTGGTATGAGCTAATCACTCACAGAAATTAGAGGCTGCTCTGAAAGGCAAGTGGTTGTTGTGCTGAATGCACAATATTAAGATCTTATCTTGCTTTACAAGCAGACTAAACCCAGAATGAATCAATTATGAGATTAGAATTAATCCAATAATCCTCTGTTCTTCTGTGCCTGGAATCAGATGGTGCATCTGTAAAGATAGTGTTAGTTACGGCAAATGAGATCACCGTTTGTCCCATTTTATTAAAAGCCTTTCCCAAGCGTTAACAGCTCGGGTGAGAGGTTGAAATGAAATTAAATTGCCATCTCTCCTCTTTGACTGATTGCCATTGTGCACACATCCTCGGCCTCAGCTGCCCAGAGGGGATGGGCAGCCCAGGAAACTGTGACTGTTGGAATGGGATGCAGAGAAGTTCTGCTGGGGGCATTTCCACCCCTGGCCGTGGCTCACAGTGTAGCTGGGCTTGTGGTGTAGAAGAAGCCAGAAAGCATTACTGACCTCCTTAATTTCCTTTTGCAAACCCCTCTTCCAAGTGTTGCAGCTCAGGCTCAGGGCAAAAGGCTGAGACGTGCCTCCCTGCCCACCACTTGTGCCTCTCACCAGCCTCTGTCCCCTCTTCTGCATGGCTTTTACATTCCCATTTGTCTTAGCCTAAATCTGGAAAGTTGCTCTCCTAACTTTTCTTTTGTGTACGAGGCCAAGCACAATTCTGCCATTTGCCTGTTTTTGCTCTTCAACATTTGTGCTTCAAAGCCAGACTTTTACTTGAACTTTCCCTACGTATCCCTCCTTTTATTTGAAAAAAAAAATAACCCAAACAAAACCAAAGTAAAGATGTTACCTGCAGTTATAAGCACTTCTTATTTGGGCCACCAGGGCTTGAAACTGAGATTTTTAGTGCTCATATAGCTCTGGCACGGGGTCCAAGACATGGGAGTACAGATGCTGCTCATCCCAGAGCCCTTTGGAGAGCTCAGCTGTGCCAAAGAGCTGGAGAAAGGTGGACATCCAAAGGTGGCTTTGACTATAGAGAAGTAACAACACCTATCAGTTAGAGAAGAAAGCTGAGCAGATTACTGGGCATCACTTCTTTCCACAGGGGTTTGCAGTGTTATTTTTCATAGGGAAGTTGCCTGCTTGACTGACACAGGAGATTTGGCATTTTGCAAGACAAGGATAAGTTTGAGGTTATTACTGAAAAGGCCTGGCACAGCCTTTCTGCTCCATACTTACCCCACCTGCAAAACGAAGCAGTGAAGCATTTTGCCAGATCCTGATCCCTGAGAAGTGCCATGAAATGCATAAAACTGAGGATCATCCAAGGGGAGAGATGGGATACAATGAGGAAAGAAGAAGAAGATGACACTTTTCACTGCGGTCCTGCCTCTGTGTCCTTCAGGAAGCTGGGTTTTGTCCAGGGCCCATGAACTGAAGATGATATTTAGAGTTTGAAGCCTTCTGCTAAGAAGAATGCTCTTCCTGTATCACTTTTCAAATACAATTCCCAAACAAAGCCACTTGGAAAAAAAAATGATAGCAGTGAATTTGCTTTTCAAACTGCTGAAGAGAACCTTGGCAAATTTGTTTGGACTTTTCAAAATAACAGCCTGATGCAGAGATACCTGGGTGATCCCGGCTTTCACAATTAATATTGTCAAAATTCAGTGCAACTGGAAACAGAAGTCCAAGAGAAACATTTTTCCAGGTCTTTAACATTAGGGATCTGTTGTTGGAATGCACTACTAAGGACCAAAAGCCAAATGGAAGCAGGAATGTTAGAATGAATTCTTTCATATCTAGAGTTGAGGAAACAGATTTACACCAACAGAGCATTAAATGCACTGTAATCAACAGAAATTGAAGTTGAGATTTCCAGCCAGTGTGCATTTAAACTGTACCCTTGATCTAAAGCCCTTCTGTAACACCCTATCTGGAAAAACAAATTGCAGTTCCCAACAGCAAGGTATAAGCAACAGCCCCATGAATATGTAAAGACCTTTCAGATGGTATTTTAAAGCAGCATTCAGTAACCATTATGCCACAGTTAACTGACTTCACCAGGCTTAAAAACAGGAGTCTTTAATTACAGTCGTTTATATTTCCAAAGATAGACTATAACATATTTATAAACAATCTGTGCACTTGGTGAGTAAATGACACACAGCATGAATCATTCCCTAACAGTTCTTATATAATATTCAAAGTGGGCATGAATGTTTCATGAAGGCTCTTCCACTGCTGAACTTCGTAAGAAACTGAGCTTTTCTTTCTAGACAGCCTCTTCCATTCTTTTTTTTTCTGTGAAAGCCCTGAAAGACTCAAATTCCCATCAGAGAAGAACACCTTTGGATTTGTCAGGATTTTCAGTGCTGGATCATTGTGACTAAGATTTGGAGCATCTGTGTTAGGAGTGCAGTGAGACACACTTTGTCACAAGGAATTATGTTTAAAATAGCAAACCTGTTGTGTCTCAGGGATTTGCCACCAGTCCCTCACATGTCATGATGAGATACTCCTTAAACATGCAAGATATCCAACACAGGCTCTCAGAGATGAGAAAAACAAAGGATGGATGATGTATTTGCAGCTGCTCAAAGGATTTCAAGGTTTGTTCTTGAGTCTGAAACAGAGGTGACATTCTTAGTGGTACCTTAAGTGGTGGAAAGGCTTGGACCAGTCTCCATCAATGCTAGACATGGACAAGCCTCCAAGTAAAGCCCAGCTCAGAATTAACTGTGTCAAAAAGTCATCAGGCACATTCCTGGAGGGCAGACCCTCGAAAGCAAGTCCTGTGAGAAGTGACTGAGGGAGCTGGAGGGGCTCAGCCTGGAGAAAAGGAGGCTGGGGGGGGACCTTCTCATTCTCTACAGCTCCCTGACAGGATGGGGGAGCGAGGTGGGAGTCAGTCTCTTCTCGTATGTAAAAAGTGATAGGACAAGAGGAAAAGGCCTCGAGTGGCACTAGGGGAAGTTCAGATTGGATATTAGGAAACTTTCTTTACAGAAAGGGTTGTCAAGCACTGGAACTGGCTGTTTAGGGAAGTGGTGGAATCACCATACCTGGAGGTACTTAAATAAGCCATGTAGATGTGGTACTTGGGGACATGGTTTGGTGGTTGCCTTGGCAGTGTTGGCTTAACAGTTGGACTTGATGTTGATGATCTTCAAGGCCTTTTCCAACCCAAATGATTCTATGATTATGTAAATTATAAAAATGGCCCAGATGCTTCTCTAAAGTCAAGGCATCCCTAAACTATGAGTTGCCACAAACTGACTCACTATATCAGGAAAGAAAAGCTTTCTGTGGCTGTTTCCAACTGCATTTATGGTCTCACATTTTCCCCTGTTCCTGGCCAGTGCCAGAGCAGAGATGAATGACTATTGATCCATACAGATAACTTTTCCTTCTGGCTCTTCACCTCCTTAAACCCAAAGCAACAAGTCAGCATATCAAGGGACTGCAGAAAAGAGGAAATCCAAGCTGGCTGCTGCCCAGTGTCAGAAACGAGTGGGGGGTATGAAACTCCTGAGTTTTGGTGAGACACATTTAGGGGTTATACTGGTATAGCAGGGTGTGTATGTTCCTTTTTTTAGTCCATTCCATGTGTTGATGTTGCAGTTGTTCTGAGCCAATGCACACTGTGACCCCAGGAGAACATCTCGCCTGGGGAAGAGCCAGGCAGTAAATCGAGGTTTTTGTTGTTGTAACTCTTTGCTATCCTCACTCAGCCTTTTGAGGCCTCTCTTTCACAGAGTGACTGTGACACATCAGAGGGTAAAGTTTTGGTGTTCAGGGGAGATCCCACATTTGAGTCTGATTTTCTTATTTATTGTCAAGACTGACACAATGTGATTTGGTAACATTCACATGTTGCTCAAATCCATTTCTCTTGTTAAATCAGCTATTGTTCCATCTGTCCAAAGTCAGGGTTTTGACATAAGCAGGGATTTATGTTCCTTTTCTGACCTTTGTTTTCCCAAGTCAAGTCTGTTCTGCCCATAATCATAATTGGTGAGTGATCCCTCCCTGCCCTCATCCTGACCCATGAACCTTTCATTATGTTTTCTCTTCCCTGTCCAGCTAAAGAGGAGAGTGATGGAACTGCTTTGGTGGGCACTTGGCATCCAGTCAGTGCCAACCTGCCACAGGTGAAGAGGAATAAAAACACAGGACATGGGAAATCAGACTCCATCACTTCCACTCCTTATGGAAGAGTCTAATTCTCCTTCAAGGGACTAATCATATTTTCTTATGAAAAAAAAATACTCTCTTGGTTAAACAAAACACGTAGCAAAATGAGTCCAAACTTTTAGTGTCATTCCTGGGGAAAAGCTGGTAAAACGCCCCAGGGAGTTACAGTTAAAGACACTACTCCAATTCACTGATTTTTCAGTGAAAACTAAGTATTGTGTGAAAGAAATGAGCTATTTTATTTACAACAGGGGAAAAATGAAAAGCACCTATGTTGGTGCTGGGGTAGACCTCACTGGTGAGGGCTTACAACAGGACGTTGCCCAGTGAGACTGCAGGTTTTGTGCTGTGTCACCCTCCCTTGTGGGGTTATTTTGGGGCAGTTCAGCACTTCCCCAAAATTTCTGTATGGAAGTAACAGGCAGCTGCAACAGCTTCATCACAGGTCTGATGCAAGGACCATTTTTACTCCTTCTGTACTTGTACAGCTCTAGCACAAAAGGGAGCCTTGCTGTAATTAGGGCTGTACTGCAAGATGATGTTCTAACAAATACATAATCATAATTCTAAAAACTTTTTACTTTTGCCTATCACACTTCAAATTCCCATAACTGGTGGATGTTCACTTCACGGAACTTTCCAGACAGGTTGGGTAATGATTCTTTGTATGGCCAGCAATGAATATTAATGTGAACAATCCACTGTTGAGTGAGTGGCTTTATTGATACGTGACAGCTTGGACAGCAGGGGTTACTGGAGTCATCCTGTTCTGCTTTTGCTGTTTTAATTCCCCTACAAGCCCCAAGGGCCAAATGTTAGCATGAATGAATAAGTGAGAAGATACCCATTTGCAATATGTCCACAATTGTCTTCCTCGGAGAGCTCCTTATCTATAGCCAAGTGTCCCAAAATTATACCCGGCAAATTTCACAGACATCCATTCTTCCTTGACTTTCATTAAAACATGCTGTTCACAGCAGCAATAAAGCGTATTGGTTTTAAATGGACCTAGATTTCTATTTTATATGGGCTGTTCAGTTGTTGTTGTTGCAATAATAAATGACATGGTGACAATTTCAGATTGTTCTGACAAAAATCAGGACTCCTAAGGGGAGTCTGCCTCATGCTCATGAAGTTGTAGCTCTGAGCAACCAGCTCGGAAGATGCAATTAATTTCCCCCTTGTGAGTAAAGCCATTATATAAAATACCACAGTTGCCTTGAGGGCCAAATTGAAGGCACTGAATTATGTATTATCAAAACTCACTTTGCAGTGATGTCTTCATGGGCACTGCTGTGGCTTGTGAATGGAAAGGGAATGGCAGTTGGCTGCCAGGATCTTATTTCCCTCTCGCTTGCTGTAAACAATAAACTGCTAATGGGAAGACCATGACGAGATGGAGTGACATTGCTCTTTCCCTTCAGGTAGTGGCACAGAAAGGAGAGGAAATTCTGGGAACCCTGCTTAATTACATTGTGTATATTCATAAGTCTGCCAAAATCCACTGGGCTTTGCTCAAGACAGAGAATTAGGGGGTTTCCAGCCCATTTCTCTCCTGTTGGAACAAGACTCCTGAAAGACCTGAGGTGAGATGCTACTTCCAATCTACTGGAGCCACTTTACATCTGGGATAAAGCTCTGAAGCCTCAGTATTCACTTTTGTTACCTTCTGCTTCAGGATCATAGGGGCTTTAGAATGGTTTGGGCTGGAAGGAACCTTAAAGATCACCCAGTTCCAAACTTCTGCCATGGGGGACACCTTCCACTAGACCGGATTGTTCAGAGCTCCATCCAACCTGGCCTTGGACACTTCCAGGGATGGGGCAGCCACAGCTTCTCTGGGCAACCTGTGCCAGGGCCTCTCTACCCTCACAGTGAAGAACCTTCTCCGAATGTCCAATCTAAATCTACACTCTGTCAGTTTGAAGTCATTCCCTCTTGTTCTGTCACTACATGCTCTTGTAAATGCAACAAAAACATCCCAATAAAAACTGTAGAATTTCATGTCCTTTCTGTAGCCGCTATATTGGCAAGTAACATTTAGGTTTTCCTTGTATCCCATGGGGAAAGGGAGAGAGGAACAGGGGGATTGAGATGATATCAATGCTCTTGTCAGGCAGAGAAAAGCATATGAGATGAGCCAGAGAACAGAGATGAGCCAGGTGTAAAGTCAGGTCAAACCAGATCAGAAAGGAAGTTATTAAGGAGTATTCACAAGATACATTTCTTCACAGAAAAAAATCCTTTGCATTTCACAATTTTAAGCCAGCAAACCAACACCCTGTGTGTTATATTTATCCTTAGAAGCCACCACAAGGTAAGGAACAAAAAATTGCAGTGCCTGGAGCAACACTGGATGCTTGCTCAGTGATAAGGGGGAAGTGGGTTCTATTTTTCATGAGTGTTTTCCCCTCTTGCTGTCTTCTGATCTCAGTGATCACACTGCTGCTGTGAGGCAGGTATTCACATTCAAAGGAACAACTACTTAATTATACTTCAGGTACTCTGAACTATTCAAACACACATAAAAAAAGGGAAAATATACATATTTCTCCTGGTAAATGATTGTCACACAATCATTTTTGATAGGATCCATCAGCAGTGCAGTGACAAAGGACTTATTTTGCTCACCTTGTAAATGATAAAAAACAAATGAAGGTTGTTTCTTTCCCTTCAGTCTCACATTCTGGCAAACTAAAAGCCTCCAGGAAAGGGAGTGAATGTCCACTCCAGGAGAAGGAGCATCCCACAGGACACACTGCTTCACTGGGAGAATTGAAGCTTTCCTTGACCTGACATTGAACAAGGAGGAGCCCTCCATGCTGTGGCTGCATCGGCAGCCAAGGGGGCTCCTTCTGCTGCCGTGGGCTGTAGAGGGGAGGAGTGACTGCTTGTTTTTGGAGATGTTCCTAAAGTTCATGTCCAGCTGTCTTAGATACATGAGATAATGGATTCCTTACAACCTAAGGGGGGTTGGCTGGGCTGGGGGAGACCCCAGGACATGTGGCAGTGTGTCACAGGGCCATCATCCACGAGATGGAAGAGGGCAGGGAGTCTAAAGGCTCTTTGTGACATGTCATGACATTGGTGCTGGTGGTGACATGGCCACATCAGAGTGCTCAGAGCATGCAATGGGAGAGGCTGGGACAGAGGGGTGCTGTGCAGAAACCCCACGCAGCCAACTCGTGCCTTGCTGACCCAGAGCTTTACTGAGGACTCACTTTCTAGCAGGTGCCCTTGACACCACACCACGGGGCTTGGTGACCCAGAGCTTTTCTGTGGTGTCTCCAATCCCTGTGGCAGGTGCCCTCGGGGGCATTCTGTGGGACTTGGTCACCCAGAGCTTTTCTGAGGTGTGTCTCTTGCAAGTGCCCTAGAGGCACAGCTGTGGAGAAGGCAGGGAGACATCTCAGTCTGCTCAGGCTCTTCAGGATGAGGAAGAAGGCACACTGAGCCTGACATGAAGCCCTGTGGAACTGCTGTGGAATGCAGACACAGAGGTGGTGGTGATGACCCTCTCTGTGCTCAGAGATCACTTCTGACACCCCAACATCCAACTCTTCAGCTCCACTGCCCCCAAGCTGGCCGAGGTGCTCCAGCCACTCTTGGGCAACTTAATGCTCTGTGCCCCTCATCATGGGCACTGGGGGCTGCCAGGAAAACGTGCCCTCTGGATTCCCAGGGCTGTGATCAGGTAGGTCTGGACCAGCCAGGGCTCAGGTGTTTTCCTCTTCTTTTCCATCAGGACAACAACCATGTGCAGCTGCTCTCCATTCGCATCTTCCAAAAAGTGACGGGAGTTGGGAGCGAACAAGGCAGGAAAGTCCCTGAAGATGTACATGATCCAGAGCCTGCTCCCAATCTTCTTCCACTGCCATGATGAGAACAAACACATGGCAAAGGTGACAACTTGAGCTCTGGTGTCCCCGTGGGAGGGGGGACCTCAAGAAGCTGCTGAAGAGCAAGCACCTCTGGGGGTTCGGCGAGTGCCTGGTAAGGACAGCCCCAAAGCCCCAGCCCCAGGCTGGACAAACCCCCAGCCTCTGATGCCCAGTGTGTGGGGCTGGCACTGTGCCCCTGCCCACCTTCCAGCTGATCCTGGTGGTCCCTGCTCCCTCCTGGCCATGACAAGAGATGGGTGGGATGGCTCTGGCAGGAGGGGCTCCTCGGGTCCCTGCAGATGCTGGCTCTGATCTTGGCTCCTCTCCTTTCTGTTCCAGCCCTCAAAGGCATGACTGAGGACAGCCCTGCCATCTCAAGCCTGGCACTTCAAACCTCATACATCATCAGAGGAGCTTCTTGGAGAGCTGATCCAGGAGGCTCTATCTCCACCAGAGCCTTCTCTGCAAGAACTTCCAGCATGGGAATATTAAATTCTGTTGTCACACACAGGAGGTCTTTTTTGGTGCCCAGTGTCCACAGGGCATTGGGCAAGAGGCTTATAGAAACCTTGCAGTCCTTAACAAAAAGTCCTCATGGTTTTGTCCTCTTCTTGTGAACTTCACCTCATCTAGTGCTGGCTGCCTAAAAGCTGAGCATTGGTACCTCCATGACCCATGACTCCCTTTGTAGTCATCTACAGGATGTGAGTCATCTCATCCTCATGTAGATGTTTAGATAAATTGCATGAATTTATATTACTTTCATAGAAGCATTTTCCTCTCTCTGTTGACAATGTGGCTTAGACAAATCGCTCCGATGCGTCTGCCAGCATTGTGACTAAAGATATGGAATACAAATCCCACACTTTTATTCCTTCTTTCAGCTCACAAAATGCAGGAGGGTGGTCTGCAGGGAGAATTTGAAAGTTAAAAATAGCTTTGATGGACTTCACTGAAATGTCACTGTAGCATCCTCTGAAAGTTTAGCCCTACTAATTTGAAAGATCTGTATCAGTCAACTTGAATTTCTGGACTTAACAAAAACTGGATTCATACTTTTGGTATAAAATCATCAATAACTAAAACAGCACCAAAAATTAGCCAGATTAGCTGTTGGGGTTTCCTTTATTAATTATTATTGTTATTGTATTTTATACTGGAAAGGCACCAGGCCACAGGGGGGAAAAAGTGAATTTAGGATGCATAAAGGTTGTTACCATGACATATTTCTCACTGGATGAGTGTTCATCCCTCTTAACTTTCTTGGATTTGCTTTAGATCATCCTGACATCTTTCCTCTTAAACAGAAGGCTATATTCTGAATTCCTTTTGCATTTCTTTCAAGCCCTTTTACTCCTAAACCATCCTGTTCACTTCAGTGAGACTTCCCTGAGAGTGGTGTACTACGGGAAGGGAGGCCACAGTCTGCTCAGAGCGACTAATTTGGGTTTTTAACTCCTTTCCTGAAACTCCATTTTTATCTTTTCTGTTTATTCTATTATTCATATCTCAGTGTGTAGCTACTCCAAAGACTGCATTGTAGTCCCTGTCACAGAGATGTATATTTGGAACACAATGGGACCCTTTCTGGAAGATGCTGAGCTGCCCTTTGGAGTTTTGCTATTCTGTGGTGATTTGCTGAATCCAACCTCCTTTTGTTCTTCTTTTCTTCCTGTGTGTGATCCCTTCACAGTTGAGGAATTTCTGAGTGCCTTGCCTTTCCTGCACACATCCTGCTCCACACAGGTGGTGCCCTTGCACCTTCAGAGGCTGCTGTGGGTGCATGTGCTGACTCAGTCTTTTGTTCTACTTAGAAAATGCTCACAGCTGAGCACTTTGTACTATCACCAATTCCTTAACTGGCAACCAGTAGAACTTCTGAGGTGTAAAATGATGGTCCTTTACTCTTCAGAGGAAAGGGTACTCTGCCCTTTTGGAATGTCCATCCTCCATTTCCATAATACTCTCTTTTTGAAGCAAAAAATAAATTTATTTGCCTCAAAAAAGAGTTTGTCATTTCTTTGTAGGGGTATTGAGACACTGTTATAAAAGTAACTTCCATTGGTCCTTGTCTAAATTGACTACTTTTTGAAAAGTATTTTGTTTTGGTGAGCTGGACCAAGACTATACCAAGGGAAAAATAATTGAAAAGCACAAGGAAATAAGAGTTTCAGGAGGAAAACCAGCCCTCACAAGACCAGAACAGCTCAGCTGTGGGAAGTTGTTAAGATGACCACTGGTTCTGCTTTTCTTCTCTAACTTTGGAAGTGAGACATGGTTGCGGCAGATGGGTTTGGGTAGGAGACTGGGCTTATTTAGACATGAATAAATTTTCTTAAATATTCAGCATTGTTTTCCTGGAAATCCTATTTCTGATGTGTGTGTCCAGGTCCTCTACACTGTGCTGTAAAGGGCAGGGAAGAAATAATGGGGCTGATTAGAAAAGCAAAGCAAATGTTCCAAGAAAAAAAAATAGTTACATTTGATTTTAATTATTAGAATTTGTAGCTAATGATATTTAGTCTGACTGTGACTGGATCTGATTCATGGAATTTCTTCTAACTTCATTGTTTTTGTCATATTTATCCAGGGTACCATCTGTTGTTTTACAGTTCTCTGGTTCCTTTTTTTGCTCTGGATGCAGTTAAAGGAATTTTATAAACATCAGAAAGCAATACACCTGGAGGAGGTGTCAAGAGGCCACCAAATCCATGCAGTTTTCTAAAGGCAGCATTGACCACCCAGGTCGCATGCTGATATGACATGTTTCATTCTGCTGGAAAGCTGTTTCATCTTTCTTTACAAAACCTTTTTTATTCTGCACAAATACAAATTATTGTGCGTGGATTTGGAAGATATTGGTCTCATTTCAGGGCAAAAAGCTGGAAAATGACGCCACTGAAAGAGATCTTTGAAAGAGATACTCTAAGAGAGCAAATCGAAGCCTGAGAATGATGAAGCAATAAGTCAGTCATTGCCATTTTCAGCTGTAACCTGAAGTGTCCCAGCAATAAAAAACCCCAAACCACCCAATGGAGCTGTCCTGTGCAGGGCCAGGAGTTGGACTCAGTGGTCTTGGTGGGTCCCTTCCAACTCAGGATATTCTAGGATTTCATAAGATTATTATGGGTCATTTCAGTTGGAGAGTTGGAAATCAAACCACTCATCCAATGGAGGCAAAAATACAACTGAGATAAGGGCATAAACAGCCAATTTGAACATCCAGCCTTGAAAACATTGAGTTTGCTAAATTAAATGGTGCCAATTCATCTGATATAAACAATGGCTGTCCAATGAACTTCAAAAAGATTTTACTGGTCCTCAGCAGCCTAAGATTCCTCCCCTCATTTTTAATTTAGGCTTGGCACTCATTGGGAACACTCTGTTAATTATGACAGGTAAGGAACAAGCCAATCATTACCAGAATACACTCAACTGGCTGTCTGCGCAGGGATTCCCACTGAGAAATGGGAAATGAGGACATCATCTGATAATGTGGAGTGAAGGAGGAGAGGGGAAAAAGGCAAAGGGAGTAGAAATAAGAAGTAGAGCAGTTAGTGCCCTGTAAGTGGCATATTCCCTCTTGGTTCAGTCAAAGAAGACACTGGTCAAATGCAAACCCAAAAAGCAACAGGTGGATACAGTCCTGGAAAGTAGAAGAAAGACAAAGTGAAGCAACCAGATCAGTGTGCTGGATCTCATCCCCACAGTGTCCCCACTTTTACCTTCCATTGAGGAAGCTTTGAAAAAAGAGGAAACACAACAATAAAGTCACCAAACTACTTCTCTTTGGAGCTTAAACATTCTCAGTGTAGTTGCAAACCTAAACAATGTGTAATTGACATTTTCCTGTGGGCTCTTCTGCGTGTTTCCAAGACAATGATCTCTTATTACAACAGGAGAATTGTCACAGATTTGTCTCCATTCTATGACCCAGTTCTGGATGAACTTTACCTGCTTCCTTCCTGACATAAGTCTGTCTACTCTGTTTCAAGGACTGATTATGAGAAGGATTGAAACGGGAAAAGGGGAAAGTATGACTTTGAAGGAGATGAAAAGGGTTTTAAATCAACATGTATCAGTTCCAGCCCAGTCTTCCTTTGGTTTGTGGATCAACAGTCAGTCCCTACCCGTGTGTATCTCCATGCCTGTGCCAGATAGCAAGATAAGAGTGCTGGGGTCTTATCACTTTGAACAACCCTCTGTGTCATTTTCATCTCATATTTCAAAACCCCTGAGGTTGCACCGTGGTCTTTTTTGACAAGTCAGCAACTGTTAATGTCTTCGGAAAACAGCCTGAAAACAGCTACCCTTGCCTTTGACAGCAACAAACTCTTTCCTGAGCCTGCAGCTAATGCAGAAACCCTTTGAAAGCCAGTAAACACACAGTTTTCTCTAACCCTTGTCATCTCCTTCCTTCACAGCCTCTGGCTGCAGGCCTCCTCCCTTCTGTATCTGTGTGACACACATTTTGCACAGGGAGCAGAAGTTAATGGTTTAGTTACAGAAGAGAGAAGGAATAATTTATTTAGTGTGATGAAAACTCCTGGTTGAATTATCCTCTATGTGGCATCACTTCATCATATGGAATTGGAAATCTTGTAAACAGGGAAACTGCTTTTCTTCCTAAGATTTCACTACCTGGTGTGAGCCAGTCCAAGTCTTGGGATACACTGAAAAATGGAAAGATCTTGTTCAATGCTGTGGAACTTGTTGGCCCTGTTAAGGCTTCCTCTCAGTCATGGTTGCATGAGGAACCATCTGGGTTTGCCATTCAGGACATTTGCTGGAAGACACACAGCAATGGAAGGTGTTGCATGAAATGGTTTGACTTTATAAAGCAAATTGAGGGGGTTTGCAGTGGTTGGATAAGCCAGCAAAGTCTGGCAGCTGTTCTTTTATTGGACCCAAATGCCTTTGTCACATAGGATGGATATCTGTGCGTTAGAGATGAGCATGCTTTGACAAGATCTTAATGGACTGTGACTCTTCTGTCTCTCTGGATTTGTAAGGTCCTTGTGGAAGGGGTTTAAATGTAAAAGAATTCATTTTTAAACACAGTGTTCAGGAAGGTTTATCCACACTCTGGGGGTGTACATGCCTTGGAGGTATATATGAGCAACATAAAATATTGATGCAGACAAACTCAGTCACTTCTTTAGTCCCAACTCCACCACTTACAAGACAGAACAGTTGGATGTCACTGTGAAATAATGGGAAAAATACCTGTGTTTTCATGAATCCTGCTTTTCTCACTTTCAAAATGAGTGAGCAAGGTTAACAAACAGCCCATGATTAAATGAACAGCAGAGTAGATAAAATATGGGACTTAAAATAAGAGTCAAAAGAAACTTCTGACAAGATGATAATTCTCAACATTTGCTGGTCATCTTGTTTTGTCTTGTCACAGGCATTGTGGGTTTGAAAGGAGCAATGAGTGGAGTTGGGCTTGGTAAGAATCCTCCTTTGATTGTCACATGAGAGTACACACATGTGGCCTCTTGACCGCAGGATGAAGTCAGCCTGTGGCTTTCTATCTTCATTTTAAGACAAACTCAACAACAAAAAAAACCCTTCAACTTTTAATTGACTCTTATTTGATCTTGACCTCCTCGAATGGTCACCACTCCTCAAAAAAAAAATAAAAAAATTGTATCCCCGATATTTCGAGTTATAATTCTCCATGTTCAGTATGAACCTTGGATTGGTCTTAGCCTTGGTCATATCTTCAGGGGCGACAAAATCACAGCAAACTTCAGCTGGAATTTTACCAAATTCTATTAAAAAAATGTCTGCAGTGAACACACAAGCATGGAAATCCTCACCATTTTTCCTTATTTCCCATTGGCCCTTCACAATTTTCTGATGGGACTGGAACCATTAGAACTCTTTGACAAGAGCTGGGAGAAGAGGTAACATTGGGAATTCAATACCTTTTGGAGAGCTCCTTCTCAGATGAAAGATTATCCAAGTATCCTCAGTGATATCACGACTCCAGTGGTATCAAGGGAAGAACACTGGTATTTTTTGTTACGCAAAGCTTTACAAGTATTTTAAAAGCTTCCAGGTTAATATTGTTTTGTTATTTTATTTGTAGAAATCTTGATAAGATCAGGCCCGTCCATTTAAAAAAACAAATTATATTAACTGCAAAGCATTTAGTAACTTGTGAAAATAGTTCACAGTTTAGCAGACAAAATAATTTGGGAAGATGTCCAGATACTGTAGAAATTGTTGCTGCTGCTGTGGAAAAGGATCACTGCTGAAAATATTTTGTAAAAATTTAATAGTATGATAAAACCTGTTCATAAATGCAATGTAAATGTCATTGAAACATTAATTATATTATTTTGATTTATCAAAGCAGGTTTTGCATGGGATGAAAATGTCACATAAAACCCCAAAATATTTGTCCTGACTTTTTTGGTTGGTTTGTTTGTTTAGGGTTTTGGAGTTTTTTTGTTTTGTTTCATTTTGGTTTTGTTTTAAGTAGCAGCTTGCATATCTCATAGTTTTAAAAACAGAGGGGATATCCTTGGGGTGAAGTCCTTCACTTTTCTCATCTTAATGGCTTTTTCAGGCAGCTTCATCCACACACCTGACAATTCAGTGTCCCAAATCTTTATATAGATATTTATATTCCTTCTCTTTTGTCAATTCCTTGGCATCACCATAGGTCATTTCTCGATGCTAATGAACCTCCTGATTTGCTGACAGCTTGGGTAGAGGAACAGCATCATGGAGCCTTCTGGAGTAGAAGTGGAAAGATCCTGGGGAGCAATGAAGGGGTTGAAGGCCCTGGCAAAGGTTGCCCAGAGAAATTGTGGATTCCCCATCCCTAAAAGTGTCCAAGGCCAGGTTGGATGGGGCTTGGAGCAACCTGGGCTAGTGGAAGGTGTCTCTGCCCATGGCAGGGTGTGGAACAAGATGATCTTCAAGGTCCTTTCCAACCCAAACCATTCTGTGATTCCATGATCCACTGTGCCTGGCACACGGAACCCAGAGATGGGAAGAACGATGCCTGAGGTGCCAGCAGCACCACGGGGTGTGGAGGCCACAGATGGGTCTTCCCCATGCAGAGCATGGGGGCTGAAAATCTGCCTCTCAGGTGCAGAAAGCTGCTCTCAGATTTCACAGGATCAGAGACAGAAGGACACCACTTTTTGGAGAGAGCAGAGATGATTTCACATGGTCCAGCCTCGGTGGTCTCACACAGTCAGGAATATGGAGATCCCTGGCATTCCATAGCACCGGATTACAGGACAGAGGATGAGGATTCTTGATACTTGTCTTTGAATTTAAAGTCCTTCTTTTTTAGGCAGCACAGTGTTATTTTACTTTTGTTTTGGCTAATAGCTTAAAAACTGCATATTTGGGAGCCTGTCTCTAAAAACAGTGGGCTGGGTCACAAAACAGATAGGGAATAATTACTAATTAATCAACCATCAGAGTAATAATAGATCTTCAGTTTTGCCAACAAACCCCAGTACTAAATCGCTCCCTCATTACCAATAACTACCAATTTAGAGGCTGTGTTATTGCACTAGTTTTATTAATGTCACATTCAGAAGGATACTGTAGCAATAAACTGGCATAAGGCTGTAAAAAGAGGGTTGTTGTACATATTAATAATGTATTTTATGGTGCAGTTTAATATTCTGAATCCAAGCTGCCTTGCTTTATAATCAGAAGAGGAAAAAAAGCAAGTCAATCAATCATCCTCACCTGTTCTTACAGGGGCAGATAACTCGTCATGGTGATATATATGGGGATAATATCTTGTTACAAAAATCTTATTATTAAGCAACACTATTAGTTCTGATTTGTTTGAATGCCTTATAATAAGCTGGGTAATAAGTTTCTAAATGATTTATAGGGGTTTCTTTTTTAAGCAGGAGACGTCTGCATTCTCTCCAGGAGATGTGATTCATGGCTGACGAGGAGCTTGAGGGAGATGGATCTCTCTGAGCATTAGGAGAGCACTCCTGCTAGGTGGACTTTCCAAGGCTGGGCACAATCCTTCCTCCAGGTCCATGTGGGGGAAACACCATCCTAGATGCTCAAGCTGCAGTGACCCATGAGGAACTGCAGAGCAGCCAGAAACCTATTGCTGGATTTCCCATCCCTGGCTCTTACTTTCACCTTGGATGAGATAGTTGAGTCCCAATCTGAAAACATGTAGAAAACTGTATGATTTAGGGGTTTAGGAATCTCTGTGGGTCCAGATCCTTGTCGTCAGTCTGTAAACAGGTATATTTTTATAGCATTGCCCTCCAACAACAGGCTGGTGGAAGAAGGTGAATTACCAGTTGCAATATACTCATACAATATGATGAGAAAGCCCAAATAAATGTTTAAGATGAAGGTTTTTTTCCTTCGCTCCATAATTCCATTGCCTTCCCTGCCTCCATACTGACCACCAGTAGTCTCAGTTTAGCTGCTATTAATTATTACAGGCTTTGTGTCCTCTGGGAAGGAGGGATAAAGAGCTCCCGGGAATATTCAGCTCCAAAGAGACTTGGACAGATTAGAGGGATGGTGCAACCTGATGAGCTTGATCTCACTGTTCTTGTAGCAGAACTGCCTGGGAGCTGTGACAAGGCCACCAAGGAATTAAGACAAGTCACCTGACCAACCATGGTAACCCAATGGCACAGCAAAAGCAGCAGTAGCCCTTTGCTCCACATTTAACACCTTGTCATGATGGGATCAGATGGCTGAACCAGTCCTACTAAACCATGTATGTGACCATGCTCTTTACCTTCTGGCCTTCCTGGCTTGGAATAGGTTCTCCTGACAGTCACTGCTGCATCCTCTGTTCCACATGTAATAAAGCGTAGATCAGACCCATCTGTCAGAGGGCAATTGGCCCAGCAGATGGATCACCCAAACCATGAGGAGGAAGAAAGTAACCAGCCTTGGGGGATGTGCATGACTCCCCTCACTGCTGCAGCTAAGATTCAGCTGGAGCATCAGAAATGAGGACAGGAGAAGGCGGCTCAATGAAGCATGATGAAGGGGTAAGAGTGGATTTGCACTTTAAACCCTGACAACCCAGCCAAGGGCTCTATTTTCCGCATCACAAGATGATTGCTCCTGTCTGCTGTGTAAATGGTGGGCTTTTAACAAAAGCTGCAGCCATTAATTTAACACAAAGAACAGCATTTCTGTTCCTTTCCAGTGGAACACATCATTTGAATCTAATGACTGATTATGGACCCCTCTTGCTGGTGATGGACAGGGCTTTTCCCCTTCCAGCAAGTTAAGGAACAAGGCCAGATGGCTTCAGCATCATCATGGATGATAAAACTGTGGTTATAACTACTGTGAAGGTTTGTAACCTGGACTAGGTCTTCAATTAAGTTGGCTTCTAATTAGGGGTGGACAGGGGTAAAAAGATACCTGGAGTCAAGTGCAGGGGTGGATTCTCATTCGGTGTAGAATAATGGGGTGTATCTTCCACTGGATGGTGTTTTAGGTTCTATCCTGGAATCCCATATTTGACTAAGATAAAATACAACCTGACTAAGACAGGCCTTGCCAAGTTTCTTGCTGGCACGGCACACTGAAATGTTTATGGAAAAATTACAGAGTTCCTATTAAGCAGAGATAATGTTCTTCATTATTGCAGTAAAAGTTTACTGTCCTGCTGCAATGGCACTTAGCAGAAGTTGAGTGAAAAAAATCATAAAAACATTACCCTGAGGAAAGTACCAGATAATCACTCTGTTAAACATGTGCTTTGTATCATAGTTTAGCTACTTTACACAACAATTTTCTAAGGATTTCTTGACTGCATTGGATAATTCATTAAAACAGCATTTTTAGTGGCTGCACAGCTCCCTTCTGTCAGGCTTACTACGCTGTATCACTTTGCTGTTCACTAAAAACAATTTCCATTCAACTGGCTTGTTTGAAATGAACAGTTGAGGCTTGTCTTCTCTATGCTCACATTCACTAAAGCCCAGATTTCAGCAGGGACAATGGGAATGTGCTCCAAAGCTGTTGGAAATCTGAAGGCATGTTTTTCTGTGGGGACAGACCAGGAAAAGGAACATGAACAGAGTGTTATTCCTTGTACAGAAATACCTCATCCTACCCACTGTGTTCAGGGAACTCTGCAACTCCCCTGTTCAGCTCCCATCACTTGCAGTTTGCTTGGGGCTGGTGGCTTTGCAGCTTTATTTGCTCAGTGAGTTCCTAAATCAGAGCATAGCTGAGTGCTGTGAGGTGATTTTCCCGTGGGAGACAGGTTTGTTCCCAAGGGGACAGATCCTGGCTCCTTGAAGCCACCAGAAGAAAGTGAACCTGGATCAAAATGTAATTTAAAAGGGAAAAAGATGAAGGCAGTGCTGTTATTAAAGGTAAATCCCTGCAGATCCCTGAGAATACAGTTATTGTCTAATGGAAGCTGCTAATAAACCAAAAGAGCCACGTAAAGGGAAAAATCCATTATTTATATGACAGGCAAACTACATAAAGACTCCTTATCAAGTTAACACTCTGGGCCAGATACTTGCTTTTCTAATCTTCAAGAAGTCTAATAAGTAGTCAGAGAGAGGTTTGTTTTTGTTCAGCATTTTTGTTAGTTAAGTGAGCACCTGCCATTTCCCACAGAATTGTGCTCTGCATGATTTACGTTGCTGCTGGATTGTTTGGAAATATTCCTTCTGAATACTGACAATAAATTAGTACTTTTCATGATTTAGACAAAATGTTTCTAAACTTCCCCCCACCCCCAGCCCCTTTTATTGTCAACAAATTCAAGATTTGTTACGCTGTCAAGGATCTGGTGTTTTGCTTTCTTTATTGTTGCACCTTCTGTATTTTACAGGAATGTTTGGTTGCTCCTCATGTGACACACTAATAATACCTTTCAACTAGATGTGGCACATCTCTGAAGATCTTAAGGTATTTTGTAAACTTTAGTTAGCTCCCAAATTTCGTAAACTGTTATATCAAACTAGATCCTTACAGTACTTTTTTTCAAGTGTTGATGAGACATTTGCATTCAGATTGATAAATTTGGGTGAAACAAATCACCCACCCAGTTTAGTGTTTGTGAACTCAGGTCTTTATATTAAACAGGCTTATTAAGAAGGTATAAAACAGGACAGGGAAAGTCTTTAATATAATATTTAGTCCATTCCCACCTAATCCATTGCATATAGACCAGTCATGGCAGACATAGGTGAAACCTGTTTTAAATTCTTTAGGGGCAGGGATTGTTGCCTGAACATAGTATGTTCCAGTGCTTCAGGGCTTTCCAAAGTCTTTCTGCATTTCATATTGTCACAGAATCACTAAGGTTGGAAAAGAGATGATCTCTAAGATCATCTAGTCTAACCAGGAATCCCATTTAAACCCATTTTTTCTTATAATACCTCTAATAGAATCATAGAATGGTTTGAGTTGGAAGGGACCTTAAAGACCATCCAGTTCAAACCTCTTTGCCATGGACAGGGACACCTTCCACAAGACCAGGTTGGCTCAGAGCCCCATCCAGCCTGGCCTTGAACACTCCCAGGGACAAAGGCAGTAGTCAAAAGAAGAATTTATTATGCTCTTTTAAGTATCTACAGATTGTCATCAAGTGTTCCCTTCAGCTGCATTTTCTGTAGCTCAAGTAACATTATTTTCCTTGTCTCCTTGAAAACTACACTTCCTAGATCTTTCATCATACTTTTCCTTTCAAGGTGTTCTAGACCATCAGTGTGAAGCCCAAAATGTGCACAGGACTTGAGGCTTCAGAGACACCGAATGAAGCAAAACGAGGTGCAATCACTACCACGACTGATCCCCACCTCGAGAGCAGGTCCATAGATATCCTGTGCATCTCTAGCTTAGAGTGAAGGGTCAGCAGCTCAAAGGCTGTCTCCTACCTCTCCTTTGTGTATTTTCTGCTCAAAGGAAACTAGAATTGGTTGGAGGTGCAAAATACTACAGCTGTACAAAGAAAAGGAGGGTAGGAGCGTAGGATTCTCTTTGTTATATTGAGTCCTTTCTCCATAGTTATTCCAGACCTTCATTAAACCTTCTCTTAACTAAATGGCCTCAT
This sequence comes from Campylorhamphus procurvoides, assembly GCA_013396655.1. Taxonomy (NCBI): domain Eukaryota; kingdom Metazoa; phylum Chordata; class Aves; order Passeriformes; family Dendrocolaptidae; genus Campylorhamphus; species Campylorhamphus procurvoides. The sequence goes on from WBMV01008461.1 coordinate 364,079, forward strand.
GGTCAGTGTGTAGGCAGCTGTTTTTTCTGTCAGCTTTATGTATCAGCTTGAGTAGGTCTCAAACAGTTCTGTAATAGCATCTACCAATGTCACCCCACATTCCTCCCCTAGTTCATACAAGTTTTTGTCAGATAGACCTTCCTAAAGTGAAGTAGGTATTAGCCCCTAGACTACACAGCTCTGAAGGGAAAATGCCATTGCTTCCTCACCTCGTAGTGACTAACCCTAAAAAATATCAACTCTTCCAAGGTTCAGAGCTCTCAACAGCCACTGAAGCCAGCAAGAGTTGAGGACTGACAACACAGCATGAAAAAATGTGAATCTTGAAGTTGCCAGATGATTTTTGATGATGTTCTAGATGTTTTAGATGTTCTTAGAAATTGTGACTGTCCTCAGCTTTTACAAAATTTTGTAAAAAGTTAAATTATATCAGTATAAAATAGATCATAAAGATATTTACTATTTTATGGTAAAAGGTTGGTTTATGTTATAAATGCCCTTTGTATGGGACCAGAGTGTTTTCCAGAGCTCCCCAGTAAGGTCTAAGGAGAGAAGGTGGTTGTTCTGATGCCCAGCTCCACTTTCTCAGCACAGGACTCTCGCTCTGTTTTCTGGATTTAAAAAATAAAAATTATCTCTCACACTTTTATTCTTAGAAATGGATTTAAGAAAAGAAAAAAGTAACTTTCTTAGAGGAATAGCAAATCATGAATATTTTTTGCTTTCATGACCCATCAACTGTTTGAATAAAATGCACAAGTGCACACAGACATGATATATCTTACACATCTACACACACAAGCTGCAGCCTTAGAGAATTTATTAAAATTTGTAGGTGAAAAGGAAGCTGAAAGGTTGGGAGATTTCTTTACTCCTTTTCTTAAGGATCTTTAAGCACTGATCACATAGTCCTTTGTGCCTTTGCTTTTGAATTACAGCCATATGAACACTTTTTTATTATTCAGTGAGTAAATAAAACAAGAACTATTATATAATGAACTGAACTGAAAGAGCTGAGGTTAGCCACGTGTGAATAAAAGCTTCATAAATCTACCATCTGATATTTTTAACTTGTTTTTAAGAGGTTTTCTTGAAGCTGATCTGAACAAGGTAAGGTTGGAGTTTTGATTAGTCACCCGTGGGGCTTTTACCTTGCAAAATCACTCCTTGGATCTCAAAAAGGTTCATCTCCTTCCCTCCATTAAGCAGAGAAGCAGAGCCAAGGCACAACACAGTGGAAGGGGCTTGCAGAGGGTCACAGAGCAGACCCACAGCACAAAGAGGTGTTGAACTGTCTTCTGCTGACAACTGGTCACTGGAGTCCAGCAAATGTTTGGAATTCATCTCTGAACTACCCAAAAAGATCCGTGCTGGTTCTGTGTTGCCAGCATGAGGATGCACTCTCTGCTGGGAGATCATGGGGTGCCTTTGCCCTGATGCTTTCATAACTCTTTTTTTGGTCTACAAAACCCCTCTGAGCCAACAATCCAATCCGACCATCCAAGAATACCTCCTTGTGTGCCAATACTCCATACAGGGCTGGAGGGAAGGGGCAGATGTTTTCTATATTCGCAGCTGATCTAAAGCATCTTGGTAAATCTCAGTGGTTTACATGGGAAAGTTTGTTCTATAATGTAGGAATGTGTGCCTGCAGTTTAACTGGGGCATAAAAAACACAGGCATCTGGTGGTTTGCCTGGCACCAAGATGAGCCCTGAGTGTCCACTGGCTGGTTCCCTGGTATCCAAGGCATGATCTGCTTGGCATATCTTTTTTGGGGAGAGTAATTCCTAGACATGTTCTTGATTATAACAGCTTTATATCTTTTTTTGCTGAGAATATCTGGGCTACCTGCCTCTGATGGCTTGCTAGCCACCTCCTGGAGCTTCTGCATCCAGCTCAGCTCCTGCAGCAGCCCAGATGTGGCATCAAGACATTTTAGCTCCATGCTCGAGGCAATGGCAAAGCAGCCTCCGTCCTTTAATCAGTCCATTACAGAGGTCTTTTCCAATGCAGGTGACTCTGCGATTCCATGACACAAAGGCTGGCACATCCCTGATCTTGTTACCTGCAGGCAGGTGGTTTCAGGAGGATTTCAGTTTCTAATCCTTGGAATATGAGGAGCCTGGGGCTGCCTGAGGCTGCAGTGACTGGGAGGCGCCATCCCCAGCAGTTATGATCTTCCTACCATCAGTCCTTTCCCTAGTGAGACTCAACCCACCCCAGGCAGGGGTCTGATGCCACTCTGCTATCCTGGCACTTATCTATCCATCATGCAGGTCTGGTTCAAGCCAGAAAGACAAAAGTAGGAAGGAGGCATTCAAGGCCAGGCTGGATGGGGCTCTGAGCAAACTGGTCGAGTGGAAGGTGTCTCTGCCCCATGGCAGGGGAGTTGAAACTGGATGATTTTTAAGATCCCTCCCAACCCAAACCCTTTGGTGATTTTGTGATGCTATAAAATGGTGGTTATGATGAGACCACAGCCAGAAATGGGGCTGGAAAAAGTCACTGTGGATCAAAGGGCACCTCTGAGTGTGTCACCCAAAAACGCCCTGTTAGTGACAGATCATGGCATTCTCATGGGACTGTGAGAGTTGGTGTGTGAGTCAGGGTGGTGAACTCCATAGCATGTTTCAGGAGCAGATTATTTCTAATCCATGGCCCAGAAACCCTGGCTGTCATTTCCTGAGCCGTTGTTGCAATTCTCAAGAGGTAGTGGGGTGACTCTGGGGGTGATATGACGGTAATTTGGTCTGAGAGCTCAGGTTCCCTGGAGACAACTGGCCATGCAAGAGCCTTGGGCTACTTTTTATAATGGAAGACTTTACAGCTAGATAAAAGAAGTGAAAAAACAAGAAGCAAAAATAAGCAGATAAATAAAAGCAAAAGAACACTTAAAATGAAAAAAAATATAACTTTTAAACTAGTAATGTGACTTAGAAGCTCACAAGTTCTGAATAGGTTGAGAATAATAAATTCTCTTCTGTGATAGCAAAAATATTTTCTCCCTGACAAATATCCTTGACTTTAAGCTCAGATTTATTTGTAGAGTGGTTTCATAGTAGCTCCAAAATGTGAGGTTTCTCTCCCTAAATCTCTAAGCCCTGTGTGATTTAGTGCTGAGGGAAGAGATCACCATTTAATTAATTTTTTAAATAAGCAAATGCTAAATGCATAAGGATAAAAAATACTTCATTCAAGCTCTTTAAGAATAAGTTGTCATGCCAACTAAAACACTAAAACCAAAGCAGAGGTACAGATCGTTTGGGTCTACATCTAATTTAATCCTCTATGTTTAGTTTAGGGGGGGAAAGCACTAACAGCTTGATTTACATCTAATTCCTCCTGCTCTAATGCAGAAGAATTGCTTCCAACAGACCAGCAATCACGAACAAGGTGCCACCAATTAATCAATCTGCCCCATGCAAAGCACAGGACATGAAAGTGCCTCCAAAAAATGCCCAGATCTTCACGTGCTCTGAACTAATTCCATGTGGACTAACTCACTTTCTATGCCTTCTAGAAACTGCAGATCTCACCCACACCCCCACACACACGCACATTCTCTGGGTCTGTTTGGTATTTTCCTGTGCAGCAAAGCTGGCTGTGCTTGTACTGCAGCAGTTCTACTACAATGATGATAAATGAGAGCCCAGACATCAGACTTCGATATACAAACGTGGAGTAAAAAGGTGTATTTACACTCATCCAGTCCTCAGGTTGCAAACATATCTATCACTGCATGCAGCCATGTGATGAAAACACAACATATGGCAACTTAATCATAACAGTAAATAAAAGTAATTCTCTGTGTCAGTAGAAGGAGAGGAGCCAGCACACGTCATCTGTATTTGTCTCACGCCGTAAAGGCTGAAGGAGACAAAGGAAGTTGCAATAGATAGTGATGGACTAAGAGAATCCAATGACAAATTTTTTTCTTCCATTTAAGACATAGAAGAAGAATGGGAAGCTTTTCTGATCCTTTCTGTCTCAGACCAGAGTTTTTCTGTGTCTGTGGGTGAGACACATTCAGGAATTCCCTGAGGGAGCCAAGGAAGAGGATTCCTGATGGCAGAGCAGGGGCATGAGGTGAAAATAACTCCCTGAATCCCTGTCGTGAATGAGAGTTTTAAGTTCACTTACATTCGTGAGAGTCCCACCACTCCCCATGGGGTTGTACAAGGGGGAAGATGACTTGAGCCCTGACAAAAAAACACGTCTTCCATCAGTCCATGATGAGCCACCCCTTCTTTACAGAAGCTCCAAAGACCATAGCTGGTCTTCACTCAGGGCCCACATCCCACTCATGAGAAGGGGTTTGATGACCTAAGAAGCACAAGCCTTTCCACCCTGCAGCCACTTTGCAGCTGAAAACCATGGACCTCCTTGCTTCCAGCAGGCACAGGTTGTTTTGATGTCTTTTCCACTCCACCAAGATTTCCAGAAATTGGTGCCTGATATTAAACTCTTTAAATCAATGTGAACTAGGTATGTTACTGCCTTGATTTTTGAAAGTACATTGCTGTTGGCTTAAATTGAGATCCAACCCACTTCGGGAGGGGTCAGTAATTATGAAGGTTTACAATGGGATTTTAGGACTTTATTTTCAGAAACACAGTTTTGCTTCTAGGGAGTTCCATGGACCATCGTTTAAACAGCAGAATCTTTGGGGCCTGAGTAAAATCCAGTCATCGAGGCCAGTAGATACCCACAACAAATTCGAGCTGACAGATGTTTTCTCCATGGAGAAATTTATACCAAAGGGTTTAGGAAACATAAGAAACTAATCATCTTGTCCTGAGAGAAATGAGTTAGGTATGAATGGATTAAAGGAACCCTGAAATTGAGAGGAAAAGTAAAGAGGTTTTCCCTAAACCATCTCTTTGGATAATCAATAGAGTTTTCTTCTTAGAAATAGTTACCTAGACATACTAAAGGCACTACCTGTTCTGCCAGCAGCACGCCTCCTCTGCAAAGAAGGGTGCACACACTACTCTGGAACAAATGTAGATTTGTAGGGATTCATACAACATTTCTTTGTCTAGCCAGGTCAGTGCTGAGGTTTTATTTGGTATTTAATCTTCCTCGGTGCAAGATGAGACACAAAAATACTCCCAAACAGCAAAGACTGCATTGCCATCCTTTTAATCCTATTTTTAGGGGAGGGTTTTGCAAAGAACAAAGCTTTTTTCTCAGGTAAGTTCTGCAAAAATGTCACTTGAGGGCTGTGACACTCCAAAGAATAATGATATCTTGTCTCTCTGTGCAGGGAACTGAATTTAGGGCAATCTGCAGTACTGTATTAGCCCCAGGTCCATGGGATGGTAAGGTATGAAAATTGAGAGGTCTACAAATTCTCACAACCTCTTCCTACAACAGAGGTCTCTCTACAGGCAGCATTTGTAGATCATGAAGGCAAATTAATTGGTTTTACACAACAGTCATGCCTATCTTTGTAGGGCATGAGCCAACTTCTGCCAGCCTAGGAAGGAGTTTTTTCTCTTATTTTTCTCCCTTATTTTTCCAGGCATCCCTCTGCATTTGGCCATTGCCAGAGGCAGGAGTGGATGGATCCTGTGGCACAGTGCAGTGGGGCAATTCCACAGGCACCTCCACCTCCCCTCCTCTTTCTGCATTTTCTCTTCGCCAGGGAAGGCTTAGCTTGAACATTAGGAAAAAAATTCTTCATTGAAAGTGTTGGCAAGCACTGGAAAAGGCTGCCCAGGGAAGTGGAGGAATCACTATCCCTGGAGGGATTTAAAAGATGGGGACACAGTTCAGTGGTGGACCTGGCAGTGTTGAGTTAATGGCCGGACTCGATGATCTTAGAGGTCTTTTCCAACCTTAATTATTCAGTGATTCTATGACCCTTTTCCCTGAACCCTGTTGCTGCCTCAAACCTTTTCCCTAACCGTGCCAGCAAATCCTCATACCTATCTATAGATGGCAGCAACTTTCCAAATCAGTTGCAGATGCTGATGAACCGAGATGGTCTCTGGCTTCCTACGGACAGAAGTGTTTCTCTGCATGAAATAGGTAACAAACTGTACGTGGACTGAATGGTCGGTACAAAGAAGTTCACTCACTCCTAAGGCATGGGGAGAGGAGGGATTTTTTTTTTTAATGTGGTTCTGAAAAGGTCTGGATTGACAGCAGAGACACAGGGATGGAGGAGACAGTTGGGGGGAAGTGTGTGGATTTCTTTGTGCTTCTATTAACTGCCAGCTCAGAAATATTAAAAAAATAAATAAATAAAAAATGTACTCCCTGACTGTGATTGTTGCTGGCTCTTAACATATGTCAGGCTCTTATCATTTCACAGCAGCTGGTAAGTTCATGCAGAACCACCAGGCGGCCCAACGTGGCCAATAATCAGTTAAGTACAGATGTCCAAATAGATGTAACTTCCATTAAACTTTAAATAAAGATAATGTATGCTGAGTAAACAGACGAGTGAGCACATTTGCCCAAATACAGATGGCACTACCTGATAGCAGTGCATTAGAAGGGTCATTAAACAGGGAGGTTCAATAACAGTACTCAAAGATGGTCTTCTGCAAGGAAAAATAGCTGAGATCAGGAGAAAGAAGTCTACTTCTGCATTTATTTTTTTCCTGCTTCTTTTTAAATAGCTTGACAGGTTTGGAGTCTTAATGGGGCATAAAAAGAAACACACTTTCTGCTGCACCTGTCCCCGGAAAAAATAAATTTAAAAAAAGGCATTGTAATCTGTCTCACTTGGAACCAGGGTAAATGTGCTCCAAAGTGTGCAAGGAGGAGATGTTTCTGAGGCTGGTGGCCTTAATGCAGAGCCTGGTGACTTTAGGGAGGGACTTCCATTGCAAGGGTCTTTGCATGTGCTGGGGTTTAGGCACCAGATGCTGGGGACTCTTCCTAGAACACTGGGAAGCTTAGGAAGGAATAAAAAGGTGGGATCATTGAGCAGAGCCATTGAACTCTTGGTCTGTACCAGCATGCTGGGCACCACAAATGTGTCCCATCCTGTGGGCATCTCAGATGAGCACCCAACTGGTTACACACTGCTGAGTTCAGTGGCCAAGCACTGAAAATTCCCAGCAGGACTGAATTGGGGTTGGGATGGGTGCTGCCATCATCACCTCTCTCCTGACCTCTATTTCCTTGGCCCACCACAAAGCCCAGGGCTTGGATGTAACAATGACAGCAAGGCACAAGTGAGGGGTTTGATGTCCTCAGCACTTCAGCTGTGGAGATGAGGTATCAGCACCCAGTAAAGTGTCTACATTCACAGGTAACCAATGACAATTTCCAGCTGAGCTGTGACACTGTAGTAGCAGCCACCTCTCTGAGTCTCCTGTGCTGTAATAACTCCACGCGTCTCCCTGTCTGTGATCAACAACAGCCACCTCATTTCAGCTTTGGTCAGATGATGCACTGGAACAATATAACCCATGAGCTTTTTTAATCATAGAAAGCATGGATGGAATTTTTCTTGGCTGATTCCTGCCTGTTAACAGGTGGATCTCCATGCTAACCTTGTTATCTGGGTTCCTTCTGCAGCTGGTGGAGCTTCCCAGGGCAATTCATGCCCTGTAAAGAGCTGTGATGAATCACCTCTGGAACTGCTTCTCTCTACTGACTATTGAGAGAGTCCAGATGTCTGCACTAGGCCAGATGCCTCATTTTCAGATGGCTAATGTTAGATAAAAGAAATCCAGCTCAAAAGGGAGCATCAGCCTGTCTTTATTATTTTTATTTACTACGTTCTTCTCTTTGCCTCGACTTGGTCCTTGTGGAATAAGGATAACAATGCATTAATTCTAATGTGATGTCCTGCTGACTCAAATCTCCACTTATCTGTGTTAAAAGGCTGTCCTGGAGTAGGGAGGGCTGAGTTCAAGTTACTGTACAATGTACAAGGGAGGGAAAATACAAAAATACAAAATGTACTATGGCATTCCCAAGGAAGGGAAATCCTGCACAAGTGACATGGGTCTCTGCTTCACTGCCCACTGGGGCTCCCTGCTGTGCTTCTCTTTAATGCTGGTGAAGAGACCCCGTTAGCCACAGACCCCCAGATAGTGCTCCATCATGTATTTTCATTTCAGATCTTCCTCCTCTCCTTGCAGATGGAACACTGGGGCAAAGAGCAGCAAGCAAGAATGTACCCAGCCCTCAACCTCCAGAAGCCTTCCTGGGACACCTTCAATGGGACAACTTGTTTAGTTATCCCAGATGCACTGTGAGAAATTAAACACAAAGCTCCTGATATTTGAGTCTTGCACTTATGAACTTGCCTCACTGTTATTTGTCATGAAATAATTTATTTTCAGCTATCTCTGGGGTCAAAATCACCTCTTTGCACATTACAAGATACCATCTTTCCTTTGACTGACTCTATGTTCCCCCTCCAATGACTTTCATTTTAATCCAGGGCCCCTTTCTAAAAACTCTTGGTCTGGTTTTATCCCATTCATGACATTGACCTACCCAAAACCTTTCACCTCCCCTCAACTTTTCTCCCCCATCGTTTTAAAATCATGCCTGTTAAAAATGTGTCACATCAAATCCCATAACTATTGAGGCTGATGGGAGATTCTCTAACAAGAACATGTATTCATGTTGCTTCAGGCACTGATGAAACATTTTTGTCCTAAATTCTCTCAATAATATCTAAATTAATGACAAATGGTTGGAATGAGGCACAGAAAACAGAATTTGATGCTGCATTGAAGATTTACAGCATCATATGTTATTCAAAGCATTTCCTTCTTCAGGGTGATTACTTCATTTTATATTTCCTGGCCTCATGCTCATGTCACACCCCAGTTCCCGTGGCTGTCAGATTAAACACTGCTTTATCAGAAGAAATACCACTGAATTATACAATTTCTGTGGCCATTTAACACCTTTATCTCTGCCTTGCCTCTGCCAGGATTATTGACACAGATTTGTCCTGTCCTTGCTTTCCCAGCAAACTCCTAAAATGAATGTAGAAGGACTTCCTAGGGAGAATTTTTAACACTCTTTTAGCACATACACAAAACCCCTGTTTCATGGAAAACTCTGCGCAGGTACAAAGGAGCTTTTCATCTTAAAAATATGATAATTTTAAAAACAAAACCAGTCTGATAGATACGTCAACCTTTCTGAATCTTTCTGGTTTCTTCCTTTCTGTTAAACACAAGACCCTTGCTCACATAAACCCATTTCTAACACCTGAAAGTTGCCCCTTGGAGCTGACACCCTCTTGCTAGAAGTGTTAACCTTGACGGATCTGTCAACTGGAACCAGGGAAAGGGAAACTAAAGTCCATCTGAATGGACTCAGAGCATCTCTTTGCCTCATCCAGAGGATTTTTTGCTGTTCACACACATGCACAGAGTGACTCTCCAGGGCAGAGCTGAGGGACCCCACTGATGCCACGGGGTCACAGCACAGGGTCACCATTGCATGTAGTGTCATTTCAGCCTTGGACAGCCCCAGCCTGAGAGGGGTGACAGAAGGTGACAGGCTCTGCTGTGAGGCAGGCTGTGCCAGATCAGCTGCACAGCTTCTGGCCAGCTCAGAGCATGGCCACAGCAAACAAAATCTGCTTAGAAAGCATCGTCCTGTGTCTGCCTGTGAAATGCCCCGTGGCTGTACCCTAACACAGGGCAGGAGGCAGAGCAGGGGGGTTGCCCTGACCTAGGCTTGGCTTTGCTGTTCTGCAGCTTTAAGTAACTCCCTTAACCTCCCCAACCATATGAAAAATCATAGAATAGTTTGAGTTGGAAGGGACCTTTAAATGTCATCTAGTCCAGCCCCCCTGCAACAAGCAGGGACATCTTCAACTACATGAGGTTACTTAGAGTCCTCTCCAGCCTGACCTTGACTGTTTCCAGGGATAGATCAACAACGATAGGTGGAGGGTTTATCCCCAAGGACAAAGGGCTATCCCTAACTCCATATGAGTTTGGATTAGGTTCTACAGTCAAACATCGGCACTGAGGGGTCAGTAGAGGTGGAAGGAGAAAAGGAATGGGAAGGAAGGATAGCTTTACTCAGACTTTGACTTATCCAACTGTAACACTGAGTGAAAGGACTTCAGGTACTTGGTTCTGATGTGACCCAGATCATCAACCATATAAGATTCATTTGAAGGCCATAAGAAGTTATTACAATCACTTACTCTGACTTTTTGAAGGAGCCAGAGAATCACATATAGTGTGGGATGTAGACTGAGCTCCAGGCACCAATTCTGAGTCAGGACCAGAAATCCCCACAAGGCCAAGGGGTTTTCAGAACTCCAGGGTCCTTTCTGAGGAAGCTTCCAGATTCCTTCTTCAAGCTGTGAAGTCCAGCTCCGGCTTTAGGCTTTCCTCAGATACAGCAGTTATTATCCCTAATAGGTATTATGGTGTTTTTGTCTGTCATCAGCAAGTACTTTTTTCTACTTTGGTGTCTCTCCTTAGGGCAAATTTGTGCTAGACACTGTCAAAACATTTCCTTCTTCCTCAAAAAAAAGTAAAAAAAAGAAATATCATGAGGTAACACTTTCTTAGCCAAGATGAGATGTGTCCATATTCTGCAGCCAGCAGTCTTCACTCCCAGCCATTCCCACCAAGGGATCCACCTGCCAAGTGGGATTCCTTCTCCTGGCTGCCGTGAACATTCTCTCTCCAAGAACAACTGCTGAACAGAAAACTGACTCACTGCCTGCTCTCACAAAGGTACTGGGCAGGCACATGTGGAAGGGAAAATCAGTGAGCTGCTCCCAAACTGCTCCCAGTGTTTGAAATCACAGCTAATTGCTCTGACTTGGCACAGTGGCCACCACCTCAGCTCTCTGAAGTACACGATGGTGGCGACGTGTGGAGAAGACCCTCAGGGAGACATTAGTGAGTTGTTCCTCTATTTGCTGCTTTTGAGATGAGATAGTGGTTCTGACACCTTCAATTTAAACACCCAGGGCTGCCAGTGTGACTGTGACCCTCGGGGCTGCTCTGTGCAACATGTCAGTCTAAGAGGGCATTTTTAAATGGCCTTAGTTAAACTGGTGCACGTGGCTATGGGCAAAATTCTGATTTTGGTTTCAGCCAGGCTGTATATTGGTATTCAACCTGGTTTAAAGCTCTTTTGGTTTGTATTAATTAAAACAGTTCAATCTTGTGGAAGAAAAGCCCAGGAGTAGTTAGGAGAAACCAACAAGTCAAGAAAAATAACCAAGGCAGCTCCATCTCAAGGATGCAAAAGAATGTTCATGATTTTTTTCCCCTTTATATGGGTCAGTTTCCAATTTATTTGATTTAGTTTCAGGAACTAAATATCCTATAGCAAAGAAAATACTCCTCTTGTTTTTAATAGGGGCAGGGAATCATGGAATCATAGAAGAGTTAGGGTTGGAAAGGACCTTAAGGATCATTTAGTCCCAGTCTTGGGGTAAGATTTGCCAGGATGAGAATCCTGCAATTCTGTGAGCAAAATATAATCCTCAGTGTGACCAAACCATCTGAGTGGCTTAAAACAGGAGGAACAGCTTTTCCAAGTAAAGTTATTAGTCAAATTCTCCTTTCTCATCCCAACGTGGAGCACAGTGATGTCACTGATGCTGCTGGTAAGAAAATGTGGACTGACACAACCTGCCAGAGAAAGAAAGGATATAAGAAATGGGTTAAATATTTCAGGCTCTGATTGAACAACCATCTGAGTTGGGAGCAACTTATATATTGATGGCAAGAAACTCTTGCGAAGCAGAGGGAAGGGGCTGATAGATCAGATCAGCCCAAGCACAAAGCACTCTTAAAAATGCATATATACATGGCAAGGTTATTCAGCTCCTGCCTTTGGGTGGAATAATTGCCGTGTGAAACACTAGTAAATCAGCATGAATGTTTCATAAGTTTGAATTTATAAAATATTTCTGATTTGCCTGTACACATGCCTTCCAAAGATAACTTTCAAGTGCTCGTTGTATTATGCATCTCACTTTTCAAGAGAACAGCATGATTTCCTTGAAGACATATCCGTTTAGAGAGTTGCCATGGCAATTTGTTCCCACCCCCCAAAAATGCTTAAAAACAGATTTTTCCATTGTCTTCTGATTTCTGCAGATTACAACTGCTTTTCTCTCTTCCCTAGAGTGGCTCTAGGTGAGTGTACAGAAAGCAAAATCTTTTTTTTTTATTATTTAAATTACCTTCTGATAGAAGCAGAAAGCTTTCTCCTCTAAAGTTTAGTCAAAACCAAGTAAAATCATCTTACTATTTGAAACAATCATTTATTGGCATGAATTTTTTCTTTATCCCAGGAGAACCTGATAAAAATTGCCTGTGCAAACATAAAACCTCTTTTTACATATGCAAGGTAATTATTAATCCAATTAACCATCTGCATTCCAGCATATTTAATTAGTTCTCAGAATCACTCTTTTCCTGCTGTAATTGAACTAACCACCTTGTGCAATCTGCAAACCTGACCCAAAATTTTGTTGAGCCTTTTTCAAAAAGAAAAAGTAGGTTTTGGCAAAAATGAGATTAATTCAAGAATTATCCTTTTTCCACTTTGGGTTTTTTGCCTTTCTTTATTTTATATAATTTTTTTTAGTTGTTTCTGCCCCCAAAGTAAAGCAATTTGTGATGAGGATTATATTTTCAAATACTTCCAAATTATGGTTTTATTTCTGAACAGTGAAAAAAAAGGCAAAAAGATATAAAATATAGGGATAATTTTATCTGCATTAACTTTTTAACTACAATTATGCTTTTTGATCACTGTTAATTGCTTGGTCCCAGAGCATAATCAGAGCATTTTGACTCGAGAACAGACTTCTTTGCTTGTAAACACTCCTTCTTTCCCTCTTTTATTGGAAAATAAAATGAAAAACTAATAGTGCTTGACAAGTCCATTTTTAGTCCTGTTTCATATCAGAGGCTGTGCTGTGTTTTTAAAATAATATCCCTCTTCCACAATTCTGGTTTTAATTGCTCTGCTGGGGCGGATGGGTCAGCACAAAAAACATGCCCTGATGTTTCTTCTCTGTGCAGGAAACCCTCTGAATAACTCCAGGAAACCAAAACCTATGAATGGGTTTAGCCAGAGCAGCTCCTGGAGGCTGCAGCTCCTTCCACTGACATGGGGAAAACAAAACGAGGTGTGAAAAGAGACACTAGATGGGAGCAGCACAGAGGAAAAATAAATACCTTCTACCATCACTTGAGATGCCCTGGAGGCAACTGAGGCATCCTCACAGCTCTGGTGTGGGGAGGACTTGTGGGAGACTTTGCCCTTTTGGGAAGCAGGTTAGACACCATAATAAAGGGCTCTGGATGATTGTGTTGTAGAAACTGGGCCATATTCTTGTCCTCTAAAGACTACACTGGAGGTCTGACTGCCAGCCCAGGGGCTCCTGGATGGGAGCATCATCCATTTGTGTCTTAGCAGTGAACTGAAGCTTTATTTCCTTTTCTGTCTCCCCCTAAGATAACTCTCCTCCTGACCAAGCCACTGGAAGAACTGGTCTTTTGACCATTCTGCCTGGCCTTTACAGCTTGTCCTGGTTTGTCACAGTCTGTGCAGGAGGGACATAATAGATACCTGTTCCCTGAGGTCAGTTCACCAAGCCTTGGATGTTCTTTCCCTAATGGAACCCAAGACATGACCCTGTTTGACCCCTGTACACAAACATGGTAGGAGCCCTGTCTCAGTGGTACCTGGCCCTGGGAAACCCAACTCAGTCCCCATGAAATCTGTGTTTTATGAATTTTGATGCAGAAGGAGCTAGACCATGTATTCGGAATTGTGGCCACACCTCAGGTCCTGATGACATATCAAAGATACTACAATAGCTCAACAAGTGTGCAAGACTCACAAGAGTGCAAGACTTGGTGATTTTGGGCTCTCTGCAGCCTTCAGGGTTGTGACAATTATTTGCTACTTTCCCTGTTCTTCTCCTGTTTGAACAACTTAAACCATCACTGCTTCACTAAAACGGTTCCTACTTGCCTTTGCTATTATATGTTCTGGAACAATGAACACAATCACCCATTTCAGGATAGGATTTTGATTGTGTGTTTGTAAATAGGCTTCCAAGCAGAAAGGGAGGGTAGGGAAATGAAGGAATTGCTATCTGCTTTTCCTATATATATATCTCCATAAATAAAGAGAGATTTCTGATGGTTTTCTGCTTCCCAGGATGAGTTACAAAAGGGTAAACTAGAGTCAATGGGATTTTCTCTTTTGCCTCCAAGATATATCCATGGTTTAATTACTAAATAATCTGACTATAAAGTTGATCCAACTGAAGCAGACACAATGTTCATTTTAGCAATACGATGTGCAAGTAAGTAGAGAGGAGATTTGAATGCTGATTTCCTCTCTGCCTCATTCCCATTTAAAAAGCAAAAAGAAAAAAAAAAGTATATAAGTAAGGATCTCCAAGCTGGAGTGAATGTAAAGTTACGATGTAAGTTAGTGAAATATTAAAGACAACTTTGTGCTGTGCTTTTAGTCCTGCCCTGAGCAATATCCCTGCTCTGCCCTTACCTCTTGTGCTGCTTTTTGAGTCTCATGGGGCTGATTTCACTCACATCCACCGGTGGCCTAAGCTCTGAGCTGGCATGTGCCTGTCATGGGCATCTCACACTCATAGCTGCAGTGACTGGGACATGGAGAGGACAAGAGGAATAGCTGATAGGATAAGAGGAAGTGGCTGGAGGAGGTTTTACTTGGATATTAGGAAAAAGTTCTTCACAGAAAGATTTTTCAAGCATTGGAACAGGCTGCCCAGGGAAGTGGTGGAATCACCGCCCCTGGAAGTGTTCAAAACACATGTGAATGTAGCTCTTAGGGACAAGGTCTCGTGGTGGACCTGGCAGTGTTGGGCTAATGGTTTGACCTGGTGATCCCAGAGGTATTTTCCAACCTAAGTGATTCTATGATGACAGCAGAAAGCCTTATTTGCACACACAGCATTGGAAAAGATGTTGGAAACAGAGGGTGGCAGATCCCAAACTTTGCTAGTGAATGTTGCCGTGAACTTGGGAGAGCTGCATAAAACCCACAGGAATTCAAGCCAGCCATCAATGGATGCCACATCAGTGCTAGAAAAAAACCCAGGGAGCTTTCAGCCTGAAATAGAAGTTGTATGTCACGAGCTGGCCCATCTTCTTCCTCTGGATTGCATCGTAGGTGTGAGACAGGAACACACCAAAGCACATGCACAGCCACATTAATCTCCTCATTTGACCTGGGGATGCCCCAGGAAAAAAAACACAATCCTTTCAATTCACTCTCTTTGTAACAATAAATGAGAGCAAAAGCAAACAAGTTCCTACTTGCCTGTGGGTCCTAGAGGAGGTTTAGCTGAATTTCCCTGGAGCTCCCTGGAGGTGATGCCACAGATCTTGAGACTCATACTGATAATTTCAAGTCATGATAACAAACCTCTGTGTGATTTTCACTTCTAATTCATCTGATTTTGGCTTCTGCCTCTTGAGTAAAATCAGTCAAGAGCTTATGCAGAGCTAAGCCACCCTTTTAATAACCAGCAGAGCCGGACAACTTAGGCTGGTATATGCTGATCTTCGGTTCTTTGATTACTCCAGCCCTGGGTTTTTAGAGATGTTGCAGCATCTGAGCTGTCAGAGCAGCATAAAACTAATAACTAGGCCATGCTACATCTTGATGATGTGACAATGGTACTGATGGTGCTTATTTTCAGAGACTACAAGGCAGCATTTCTTTGATTGCTTATGGGAACACTTTACAGCTGAAGTATAATTTCATTTATTAGAGGCAGACAGCCTATAAAAATGTGTGAAACACAACAGGTACAAAAAGGAAAGCTCAGGAAGACTAATGAGGCACAGGGCTCATACCTTTAAAGAAAACAAAGGTTTCTACAGACAAATGGCTGATGCAGTTTGGTTTTTATAGACATAAATCAATCAAAATATTCAAACCACGTTATCCTGGAGAGTTACAGCAAATGTATTTCATCTAAAATTATTGATGACTTTGCTTTTAAACAGAGGATAGGACCAAAAGGAAAACAGGGAAAAAAAAATCTTTCAAAGAAATACAGCTGGAGTGAAAACTAATCTAGCAGAAGGGGGAAATGTGCAGAAGTAAAATTATAATAGTATTGGTGCTAAGTGCCTTTTCCTCAGAACTGTCTCCCACCCTCTCTGAGTGCTCAGGGACAGAATTAAGGCACAATGTGGTGCAAACATCTTCTGTGTGGATCCAAGAGTGGATAAGTGTGACAAAACTGCCCCATGCAGCCCCAAGCAGAAGAGTTCACAGATTCATTTCCCAGCCGGTGGGGGATGCCCTCCTGAAAAGCAGACATGGAGCAAAGCCCAAATGAGGAATGTATGTGGACCCTGTGTGCTTCATCTCTGAACCAGTGCTGAGAGGGGGATGAGGGGCTGAAGGATAATCAGTGATTAGGATCCTAATTAGGAGGAAGCTCAGCAGTCAGCAGTGCATGTCCCAGTCGTATGGTCAAAGCAAGATGGAGAAGGCAAAGGGTTTTATAAATGTCAGAAAGCACTGATCGTGTGTTCAGAGGTATGAAGGACCTCCAGTTCTCTTGGAAAGCTCCTGGTGGCTTCCTCATGTGTTCCAATATATCTATATTTATGTCATGTACTCGATGATTTTAAAGGTCTTATCCAACCTAAATTATTCTGTATTTATAACTACCTAGAGATCTGTAGTGAGGCACTGACTGATCCTGTGCATGCTCCTTTTTAGTGAGTCAAGAGCCACAGGTGACCTAGACTAGGCTTCTCCAGGCTAGAGGTTTTGAGCATGCATTTTCATGTGGATGGCCAAAAAATATCCAGGATTTCCTGACATACAGTATTTGATCAGGGGCATTAATTTGTGGTGGTTCTGGCCAGGATGACAAACATCCAACAGTGTTAGAAAATTTCCCATTCAAAAAACCCTCACCCATGTGTAAGGAAAGGAAAGAAGGCAAAGGCACCCCAGAATGCTGTGCTATGCACCTTCCAGAGCAGTACTGATTTGGTATCCTGACAGGCTGGAAGAGAGGAGGAGCAGCTGTGGCCTATTTAAACCTGTCTCACAGACATTTTCAAGATCCCTGGCTGTAAAGGTCATGAGAACTCAATTATATTCCTCTGCTGTAGACCTGCAAGTAGTTCTCAGGCAAGTCAATCTCCCTTGATACCTCAATTTTCTAACTTATTAACTGAAAGTGAAGTTCCTGATCTATAATCATAGAATCATAGAATACTTTGTGTTGCAAGAGACCTTTGGAGGTCCTTCAGTTCAACTCCATGCCCTGGGTAGGGAGACCTTTCACTAGGCCAGGTTGCTCAGAGCTCCATCCAACTCAACGTTGAATGCTTTCAGGGATAGGGCATCCACCACCTCTCTGGGCAACCTATATCAGTGTTTTACTACTCTCATTATAAAAAACTTCTTCCTTGTATCTAAACTAAATCGAGCCTCCTTCAGTTTAAAACCATTATTCCTTGTCCTATCACAATATACCCTGCTAAAAGGTCTGTCCTCATCTGTTTTATGAGCACTGAAAGGGGTTCTAAGGTCTCCCCAGAGCCTTCTCTTCTCCAGCCTGAAAACCCCCAATTCCCTCAGCCTGTCCTCATAGAGAAGGTGCTTCATCACTGCAATCATCTTCGTGGCCTCCTCTGGACCCACTCCTACGTATCATTGTAAAGAATCTTCAGACACACTTGGGTAGATTGCTGGGCAACAGATGTTTAATCTTTGGACCAGCATCTGGAGATAGACCTGGAGGTGGAGACAAAAGCCCTCAGCCTCTGATTGATATTGCGTGTTCTTGCCATCTTGGATTAGGAGCCCATGCTGGTATCTTCTGCCTTGGTACCCACAGACTTCTGCCACAGATTAAACAACAGCTCTGAAAGCTTCATCTGGAAGTGTCTTAGGGCTCTGTTGGCCATGGGCTTTTCTTCACATTGTGTTGTGGGATCTGCTCTGTAATTTACATCTGATTATCTTCATCACAGCCATTTCCCCTATGGGTGGGCTATACCAGGTACCCAGAGCCAGGTTTTCTAGGACTCTTTCTAAATACTTTCAGTTTTGGATTACAATCCTAATTAAGTAATTAATGAGTTGAGCTTTGCCAGTTCCTGCTAAGAAAACAACCAAAGCATTTGTTTTGTGAGAGAAGAGAACAAGGAAGGAAAATGTTTGATACCCTTCCCTGTCCCTACCACCATCATTTCTCTGATGACATTGTTTGTAATCCATCATACAGACATTATTTCTAACCCAAATTTGTTCACATTTTGTTGCATTCAGGTAGGGATCATGGAACCAGTTCAGTTCCTATCCTCTGGGCTGTGTGGTTTTGGGTCTTGGCAAAATACAAAAGGAAAGGGTTGGGAGTCTGGCAAAGCCTTATTTTCTTTCATGTGAAAGCCATTTAGCACTCTTGGGGAGGGGGAGCTTGAGGGAGAAGTCAGTATCCTGTGCCTTGCTTTGAAGTCCTGACATGTTCTGAAGGATAAGAGACCTGTCTGTAAATCAGAATCAAGCCCATGGATGTGAATGGAATAGAACAAAATTGGATAACTAAGTTTGGAAAAGCCCTCTAAGGTCATCAAGCCTGACCATTAAACTCACAATGTCAGGTCCCCCACATCTACACACCTTTTGAACACCTCCAGGGATGGTGACTCCACTGCTTCCCTGGGCAATCTATTCCAGTGCTTGTGAGTGCCTAATCTTTACCTCTCTCACAGGGACCCCCCCTCTGCCATCACACCTTGAGCCTCATCTCTTCCTTGAAATGAGCACAGCAGTTTCAGGAATGCTGTTTGGATATAACAGCTCCACAGGGATTTCCACCCTGCTAAGTGTAACCCTGAGCAATTCCCATGTCCGGACCCACCCCATACTTTAAGCCCTCTTGCTCACACTGGCTGATTCCCTTAGCCCAAACCTAATGCTCTTCATGGGATGCCAGACTTCTTTCCATGCCCTCAGGATGCACTGAGTGTATTCCCCCAACTCTGCCCCGACCACCCACAGTCCTCTGTAACTCAGCTCTTTCTGAAAGTAATGTGGTTGCTTTTCATTATGAACCACATGAAGGCAACACTAACAGACAAATCTGGACCCGCTTTCCCCCTTTCTTATAAAATTTTTGCAAAAGAGAATAGAGGACATCCTTTAGAAAGCTGCCCCAGTGCTCAGGTACATTGGCTGCAGCCCATCCCAGCTGATGCCAGCAGGAATGAGGACTCCTGGGTAGGAAGCAAGGTAATCTCCATTCACTCCTTACACGCTCTTCTGCTGTGTGAGGACAAGGAAGAGAAATTAGCTGACTTGACAAGGTGTTGCATCCCAGAACAGGTCACATATAATATCATACCCGGGGTGTAATCTCAGTGCTGAGCATTGTGCTCCAAGTGAAGGCTTTGTTACTTGTGCTCAGTGAAGTCACTGCAGCAGAACAAATGCAGTGCCAGGACAGCCCTGCTTTGCTCTCTCTTCCTTCCCTCTGTTGCATAATGGAGAGAAGGCAAAGGGAATGAAGAATATCACTTGCTATTGTGCTCTGGCAGAGAGCACTCATTTGAACAACTGCCAGCCATGGAATTTCATCTGAGTTTCCCAGATAAAATCTCCTGTTTCAGGGGCTATATTTACCCTGTGTGTTTAATGTGACAATGAAAACTACACACCCTCCAATCTTTTACATAATAATAAAAAAACCCCAACAATGAGGGTCTCACAGGCAGCCTAATAAATAGAAAAAGTTAATGAGTGTCAAAACCAGAAGATAAAATTCTACCCAGCAAAGCAGAAAGGGAGCATTCCTATTTCTTACAGCTGAAAGAGCACAAAAAAAATAATTGTTCTGCTGTTTGGTCTCCACCTAAAATATTGAATATTCTCATATAGGTTCTCCTTAGTCACCTTCCCTTGAGCAGAGCACCTTCAAAGGGTGGAACTTCACTCTGTGCTTGCAGTATTTGGACACCTTCAAGGGTTTTTGTTTCAAGTGTGACCTTTAAACCAAGCAACTTTTTCTCAGTTAGTGAGAAACCTAAATTGAAGAGAGGAGAAAGAAAGGAATAATAAAAGGGAAGAGGGGACACTGGCACTGGCAAAGGGGCAGAGCCTGTTTTGGAGGTGTCTTCATGGGGTTTTCCAGGCAAATGGGAACCTGCTCTGAAGTGACAAGTATCTGGGCTGAGCTAATGAGCTTTGTGGAGGCTCTGGAAGGTTGTGCTTGGTGCCATCACGTTAGAACTGCGCAGCCTCAGCTTTGGAGCTGAAGAAAAGGCAGAGTTTAGGCTGTGAAGAAACACCAGAGCTGAATGTGGGGTCCCATCACAGAATCACAGAGTCATAGATTGGTTTGGATTGGAAAGATCAGCTAGTTCCAACCCCACTGACATGGACAGCTATGTCACCCACTAGACCAGGTGTATCACCACCCTCAGAGTAAAGAATTTCTTTCCTCTTTGGTAATTCTTTGGTAAAGGATTGCCCTTTACCATCAGCTCTGCTTTAAGTGTGGATGAGATCAGAGACTCACTTATCCTGCAAAGCATTAAGGACTGTAATGAATATCCCAATAATTTGTTGAGAAATGCCAAATTGATTGGGGAAAGAGAACTTTGGGACTCCTGGGGGGTGTTACCCAGCAGCAGTCTAAGGAGACAGGGAAAGAACTGTGCTTGTCAGAAAGATGCAAATAAGACCCAAAGTCATACTTTACATGCACCCTGAATTACTGCTTGCAAGTAACAGTTCATGATCCTTCTGGGAGTCCCCTATTAAAAGTAAAGCATTTGAGGCTGACTAACAAACTGATCACAGGCTGCATTATTGATTGTACCATTAAGGTCTTCGTTTGAACCATTAGCAGGGTTAATGAAATGATCGAACGCTTCTCTCCAGCATAACCAGCACTTTGTTTAATTCCAGCTCCACTTTTAGGGTTCAGGTCGGCTCATATTGGACCCAAGAGGGATCAGGCTGCTGCCTGTTGTAGGAAGAGGATGGCTGCACTGTAAAACAAGCCTATGGATGAGATATTAGAAGGGCATTAGCCATGGAAGAGAATTGGAAAGTTATTATGTCCTGGTTCATTATGCAGTAATTTACTAATGAAGTCAGAGGCTGTAAACGTGAGTGTATTTAGCTCCACATCTTCTAGTCACTCAGCTGAGGCAGCTGATGTGCAGTTTGCTCCCCTGTACCACCAACCTCAACAGATAATCATTTGTCTCATATACACTGAGAGATCAAAACTCACCTGATCCCCCACCCAAAGAGCAAGATCAAACAGCAGGAACATTACTCCCCGTTTTTTTGTCTTTTTCAGTCAGCTTCACAATGTTTTTAACTCCTTCTCAGCACTGTAGGCAAACAGGAGCTTTATTGTGTGGAGAATGAGTGTGAAATAACTTATATTGCCTTGGTCTTTTCTCAGTTGCTGCTCCTTTCTCTCTGCTCACTCCCTGTGCCCAGGTCCCCTCTGTGTCCCTACAAGGTGACAGTGCCCAACCACAGCTGTGGGTAGAAGTAACTCTGCATCCCTGGGGTGTCAAAGGCAAGGGTTTGGGTCCAATTCCAGCCGCCCATCACCCACCTCCATGTCCAAGAGCAGGCTCTGACTCTCCTTCTCCATGAATATGTCCCTGAGACAATTTCAGTGTGAGAAATTAGCACATGCTGGTTTATGCTTTGCTCCCCTTTAACTTCTGTTATTTTTCTGTTATTTTTCAAGAACCACAATGGTTTTTACACATAACAGTGCCTTTTCCACATTGACTGGCAGAACAATGGTTAAAAAGAAAACATTACATCTTCCTCACACCACTGTTGCCTTTAGATTCTAAAACTGTGCCTTAATAAAGTCGTGTAGCATGTGTTTAAAACATTTCAGAAGTAATTGAATTCACAGTGCTTCGTAAAATTTCCACCAATTGCACATGTATACATATATATATATATATATATAACTTAACCAACTGCAAATGTAATCTGATTTCAGAGAGTCCTTCTCCCATTTACTTCTTCTGCATCCTGGCAGCTTTTCTTCCCCCACTCTCCCAACTTCCACTGCAACCTCTGCTATCCTCATTCCCTTCCCCATGTGCCTTGGCTGCCCACAGGCTGATCCATTTCAGAAACTCTTTTATCTCTGTGCACAGTATCTACCTCATTGGAAATAGTGGAATGTGGCAGCCACCTTTATTAAAGCTATTTACACCCCACTGTTTCAGAAAAATAATATATGGAACAAGGGGTTTTAATGCTGGTTGCATATTTCTTGGTGGTCATGGTTCTTGGTTCCTCTGGACTTAGAGGACAAGAGTCCCCCACTGTGCAACCAAACCCTACTTCACACCACCGCCATGGCCATGAGAAAACTCAGTCCTCCTGCTTAATATCAATTTTTTCCCTTCTGAATTGAAAATCCTGGTAAAAATCCAGTTCCAGGTTTGGATGGCTGAAGATATGGAGGAATTCAAGTTTGGTGATGGCCTAGGAGGTGTTAGTGAATAAAAAGTTATGAGAGAAACTGCTCCATCTCCCTGCCAGTGCAGCTGCAAGGACAGAGACACACCATAAGGGGCCATGAGCAAGTGAGGAAGGTGACATGAGGGAAGCAAAAAGTCTTAGAGGGATTTTAATGAATGAAAATGAAACATCCGTATTCTTGTGGCTTGGCATGCAATGGCATTGTTAAGAGGACATGTGGAATTAAGGGATGGCAGCAGTTAGGTCAAGTAACCTTTTTTCTCATAAAAAAGAAGAAACTTAAAAAATATCTACTTGCTGACCAGTTCTTCCTGCCCTTTGCCTTCTATTTCAATCCATTTAAATTGCAAATATCTTATCTCAGTGGCTTTCTGCTGACGGTTCACCTGTTGAGAATCTGAGCTCACAGGTCTCTCCAGGGTCTCCTCTCTGCTCTCCTCAGGGAAGGGGAAAGGCAGCTGTCTACATCCACTCTTATCTCCATAATTTCATTATGCTTTGTAGCTTCTTTGGCTGCCACTGCAGTGAACACGGAAGGCCAGGGCAGGATTCAGACTCCCACCTTGGGGGATTAAATCCAGTTGCCCAAGCACTGGTGAAACTGGGGGGGTCCTACTTGGGCTCCTACTACTGTTCCAGGCAATGCAGGGATCCTGTAGGTCCCAAGTTGCACTTGCCAACTCTACAAGGATCACTCAAGCAGCATTTTGACTGCAAAAAGGCTCCTGCCTATAGGAAGGTGGCTCAGATTCTTGTGGGATTATTGCAATTGAAGGAATCTGTGACTGCTTACAAAAGTCTGTATTTGAGCAGGTACAAACCAGTGCTTTTACTCAGCGCTGGACCACGTGGCACTTGATTTTGTCCCGTTCCTGGAACTGATGCAGGGAGAAGGATCTCCTCACCCTGAGCTTTTTATCAGTCTATCAGCAACCTTTCAAGAAAAAAAAATATTTATTTTTCCTACTCCTATGACTACATTCATTGTTGAACAGCGTTTCTTGGTATATCTTCCCTTATTCACTCAGCAATGCTGTTCACACAGTGGGGAAAGAATGGAACTGAAGCATCTGGCCAGGGCTTTTGGATGTCTAGTAACCCAGACATAGCATAACCAAAATGACCCCTGCACATCCCAAAATGCCAAAGAATGATGTTGTCAGGGCAGTGCCTGCAGTGCAAGTGATCTGTGTCCTGAGGATTTTGTGCAGTGCAACAGATGACTTTGATCCCCACTCTTGGAAAATATAAACTGAGGCCATACGAGTGCATGAATTGTTCTGATGGTCCAACTTGAGCTGAAAATGTTTTTCTGAGGAAGAGAAATTCTTTGGGAGAATAAGAAGGTCTGGGAAATAAATTTCAGAGGTTGAAGACTTTCCTTTTTGGTTTTGAGCGGGCCAGAAACTGTTTGCTTTAAGCCATCCAATGTTAAACTTATTTTTTCTTTATGTATCTGGGCAGTATCACCACAGACATCTGCTTTTCCCACTCTCAGAGACCAGGATTGCTTAGTTTTTCCTTTTGGCTCAATGCAGCCACTTTTGTGCCCCTGTGCCCTGAGAGGAGAGGATCCTTCAGAATCCTGTAGTCCCCGGACCATTTCTGGGATGGGACTTGCCTCCGTGTAAGTGTCTATGTTATGGACAACTCAATTCTTCCTCACTTTTAACTTCCCCTAAACCTGTACAAAAGGGGTGCCACTGCCACACATATTTGTTGCCAGGTATAAGGTATTCAGGGACACGAGCAGCTCAAACACTACAAACCCTTCAAGGCTAAAGTGCCATAAAAACAGTCACCACTCTGTCCCAGTTTCTTCTTGCACTGGAACTTACTGGGATTCTGTGTATCCTGCTGGTCTCTATTGACACCCTCCTTCCCTCCCTTGCAGGTAAAATCTGTGTTTCCTGCTCAGGATCACAATATTTGTGACTTACTTACTCTGTTTGGAAACAGCTCTTTCACAGAGCACAAATTCTCATGGATTTATCAGTCAAACCAGAGGCTTTGGAGAGCAACTAAAGTTTCCAGGAAGGACAGGCATGGATGGATGTACAGTGACAAAAGAGGTATAAGTGTTTGAGAAAGGCAGTTTTAAGGTGGAATATTTCATCCTGTGGTTCAAAACAGGAACTGGATCCTAAAGGAGAAAGGATTATTCCTTGAGAAAGGAACTGGGTTTTGTTATTTCAGCAAGAGAGAAGCCAACAGCTCAGCTCCAAGGAATTATATTACCAGTCCAGCCTGTCTCTTTCTTTCCCTCTACTTCCTTTTCCTTTCAGTCTTTGTAAAGTTCTAGGTACCTTTCACTAAAGAAAGGAGAAACATGATTTTAAAATGAGTTGGGGTTGAGCCTTGAGGCAGAAACAGTGCTCAGAAACTACATTTTAATGAATAGAAAATATTACATGGCCAAAAATCCATGGCTGTTGCTACAGCTTTTTTTTTCTTTTTAAGGTATGTTAATTTTTGTTGCTTTTAAATGCTCTTGTTGCCAGGAAACTGCCTCATACACTGTAATTGAAATTGGTTCTTCAAATCCCATTTTGTCCTTGGCAGGTTTGAAGTGTTCTTAAAAGCTAAAAACTCTGCAGAGGGAAGGCAAGGTGCACCTGATGGCAGATCCTTTGGCATTTCTGTGGGCAAAAGGCATCATCAAACACATTCAGAAAATTAAAGCATTGGGGCAGGGTATACATTCAAGCTGACAGGCGGCTATGCTGAATATATTGGGGTGTGAGGTGGTGGGTGAGAAAGGGTCAGAAGGATATTTAGTGGACTGTGGGAATTAGAGGTTCCATTTCACACAAATCCACCTTGGTCTGAATCACTCTGGCATCCGACATTTCCCCATTCAGGGCTTACAACTCTTGCTCCCAAACTTCTCAACACTAGTGCACAGACACTTTGCAAAGCTCTGTGTAATTATCAGTTGTATCCCTCCTTTGCAGATCAGTTTGCTCTTACTTCTGTTTTAAAAGATGTGTCGCTTTTCTGTCTTTTTTTTCCCCAGTGACTTGTTTAACACCTTCTGTTATCTTGCAGGATTTGTATGAGTAGCTGAGCAATGTGGCTTCAGAGTAAAGACCAACATGCAGCTTAACTCTATTTTAAGATGCTTAATATGCACTCTTGTACTAAATCATTGTGTCTCTGAGATGAAAATATACTTGCTGTTCCTCTGACATAAATCCCTCTTTTATCTGCTTTGTTTGGCTCCTCAACGGAGCGAAACTTGGCTAGATCTGAGTGCTGGGTCCACAGGGACAAAGTTAAATCAGAAACACTTATATATTATTAAAGACAAAGCTCTTGACTCTTCACCTTCTTGATTAATGCTGCTTATAACTGTTTCTTATATAAGAAAGAACAAGAGACTCAGAGAAATAAAGGCTCTGTTGAAGTTTAGGGACTGAATTGCAGCAACCCACGCCCCACTCCCTCTTTTATTGTCATCTGCTCCAGCCTTGCCTCTTCTTTAGCCTGTGAACTCCTCTGTGCACAGCTCTGTTGTGCTCAAGTGCTGTTCACATCCTTCATCCTACATAAATAATAATACATCACAGTAATAAAGCAGCTGTTGGGAGTTAATTCCGACCAAACTGCAATCTCCCCTCATGTAACAAGATGTCTCCACAATCACTCTTGGTAATAAGTCCTGGGAAATGCCGAGCAATAATCTCAGTGCTTGATTAATTTTTATTTCACAACAAGTCTTTATTAATGGGCCAGATGCTGATAGGTTTTTTCATGGTGAGGACTTTCTGACTGCAAGAGATGTGGCCTTAAAAGAAAGGAAAGCAAGTGCAACTGAGCTAGCTCAAGGATATTCCGG
The DNA here is from genome assembly GCA_013396655.1 of Campylorhamphus procurvoides. Lineage (NCBI taxonomy): Eukaryota > Metazoa > Chordata > Aves > Passeriformes > Dendrocolaptidae > Campylorhamphus > Campylorhamphus procurvoides. The sequence continues at coordinate 390,401 of WBMV01008461.1, forward strand.
TGCATCAGTGCCAGAATAAAACAGCGAGAGAGTCAAACAAAACAAGATCAGCTTTTAGAAGCAAGCACAATGACTTGCTGCCTCGAAGAGATAATATTCCTCTTTTAGTTTCTTGTGTCATGCAGTAAAAGAACAGTGAAAAGTTCCCAGAATATCTGTGCAGGGAGTTAACATTTCCAGAAAAGAAAAAAAAAGGAAAATAAAAGAAACAAAAAAAAAGCCTTGACAAAAGAGGTTTTCTTTCTTTCAGGCTCTTCAGAGAAAGGCTGGGTAAAAGAAAAGAGTGAGGAAAAAGTCCGGGCGAACTCCGAAGAAAAACATCAAGTCTTTTCAGCAGGGAATGAAAGCCCAAAGGCAAGGCTCTGGTAAATGTCAATATTTACATGAATCGTGCTAAAACCAGTGGCCAAGGCAGAGAGCAGGGAAGGGTATTGAGGAGAGTGACCTCCTGGCCACCAAGCACAGGCTTCGCTTTGGCACTGCAGGCTGTGGGGTCACCCATCCACTGCGGCCCCGACAAGAGGCACTGATGTAATGACAATCCCACAACGCTGAACCAAAACCACCCCCAGCCAAAAAAGTTCCGGTCCTTCAATGAATTGATTTGCAAAGCCAGCAGTTCTCCTGGGAGGGCAAAGCAAGAGAAATCGGGTGCAGGGTCTCCATAGCTGGGGTGTGAACAAGCAAAACGAGCCATGCAGTCATCGCTGCCTCACACAAATAGGAACAGGGCAGAGAGAACTGAAACTGCCTCAGACAAATAAACCCATCTACACTTAGCTAATAAAGTGAAGCTACCTGGAGTTCACCCTGGAAATGCCAGCTCAGGTCCTGCATTGATCAAGCCAAATGAAAGAGCCGGTCCCCTCCTCAGTCATGCTTCAGATATAATCAGCCTGACAAACTCAATCCATACTTTCTTCTGAAAGTCATTAGTCATCATATTAAATCATATTACGCTAACAAATTGCTTCCATCTTCATATTGTTGAAGCAAACAGTCAGGCAAGGGGCAGCTTTGGTTTGAGGAAATGACTTGGCCTGAGCTGATAGCAAATTGTATGCACTAATTGAAATTCTAAATTAACACCATGTAGCACAGTTTGACTTAATTGCTTTAAAAAGAGTTTTCCAGGGCACAATCTTGAAGCTTCCAGGGCTACACTGCCAAAGCAGTTCTAACTTGTTAAGGTGGAGGAACCAGTTTAGGAAAGGCTCAAGTGTTGCCTTTGACCACATTGATTTTCCTCTGTGTTTGTTAAAATCTGTCTTCAGCTGTCTCAGTCCTGCTGTGTGCTCGGTCCCAGGAGGTTTTCCCTCCATGAACACAGATGCAGATATAACAGGACTCGCTAATAACTTCATGCTTTGTAGATCCAGCCAGGATCAGTCCCTGAGTGAGCTCTGAGTACATCAGGAATGCCAGTGCTCTAATGAGCCCCACACAAGAAAAAGGGATAAGACACAGAAGGAGCAGCAAAAAAAAAAAAAAAAAAAAAAAAAAAAAAAGAAGAAAACCTGCCCTTTTTGCAAAAAAAATAGAGCTAACAAAAGAGCTGTTTTTCTAGATGAATGTTGAATCTTAATTTAACCACAAACCATGGATATGTGGTGCCATTTGAAATGCTGTGGGGGAATCAGAGGTGCCCAGGAGAGTCTGAGAGATGCGGCTGGGATTAGGGGAGATGCTCAGAGTGTTGCTGGAGGCCAGGAGGATACCCCAAACCACCAGAACCAGCACTAGACCCCATGCTCAGACAACTGGATGCCAATTTGCATAATTATCTTGGGGATTTACAATCACAACTTGCACAGAAAAACCTATGTGGAGACACTGAAATTTAGAAATCTGCAAGCTAAGTGCCACACTGAAAGCTAGATGAATGAATCCCACCTCAATGAAACAAGCTCTAACATCTCCAACACCAGACACATGAGCAAGAAAAACCATGAGCTGAGCTTGGCTTGAGTCTCCAGAGACTCATCTGCGAGCCTGTGCTCCTTGGAACAAAAAAGGACAGATTCCAGTCTGAACTTCGCCTGTGGAAGTTTAAGCATTAAATTAGGATAAAATAGAAAAGGTTAAGTCCAAAGAACAAATTGTTATGGACGTGTTTGTATTTGCACAGCTGAAATGGTTTAAAACCTCTGCTTCTACCAGCTGTGTTTCTGTGAGGTGGTTCCAGGGACATCTGCTCTGCCCCAAAGAAAGAACATGAAAAAAAAAAATCTCTAAATCCCATCATAAAGAAAACATCCTTATGGAAAAAGGGGCTCTTTCCTGAGAACCACAGATGTAGTTGAACCTGCTTCATCAGGTGGGTTGGATGAGATGATTTCCAGAGGTCCCTTCCAACCCCAGCCCTTCTGGGATGCTTTGGTGCTGTGGGGTAACCAGCCTGTCCTTTCAGCTGAGCTGTGGCTGCAGGTTTTGTGGGCACTTCTAACCAGCACCTGCACAAATTAAATCAGGTCAAAATAAATCACAGCCCCCGGATGGCAACTTAATCTGCTGCAGCTCTTCCACAAGCACATCTTTCACCAGGGCACCAGCTGCTCATGTAAATCTTCTTGGCCACACACACAAACCAGTGGCTTAACCTGGTTCTTTCCACCTTTGAGACAATAACACAGGGCAGGCAGCTCTGAGAGCACATCCCACACTGATTCCCTTCTCTGTAGAGCTGCTGTGACTGCTCCTTGTCTGTGTAGGTCAGTCATTACACCATTCCATCATGGTTTTAACTTAAGTGGCACCGGTTGCATCCCACAACAGGTTTCTACCAGTGGAACTCCAAACACCTGCAAGAGCACAGCCCTATTTGGCACAAGTATGCACGTGAAGCTGTTACATGCCAGTGGTGGAATATGGTCTATTTTTCACTTAGCATGTTCTTAGGATATACCTTCAGTCTGTTTTTCACTTAGTATGTTCTTAGGATACACCTTCAGTCTATTTTTCACTTAGGATGTTTTTAGGATATACCTTCAGTCTTTCAGTCTCTCAAATGGTCAGGCAGAGAAACAGTCACGGTCTGCAAAAGCTGGAAGAAGGGTTTTAAATGTTTTAAAAGTTATTCTGCATTATGCCAGGCCAGGAAAGGGACAGGAATAGAAGATTTCATTTAGATTACACATTCTCTAGAGAACAGGGTGTCTTTGACTGTGTTTCTATACGGCGCCTGACATCATACACTCCCTGAATGCATATCCACAAACCTGGACATAGAGCAGAGAGCTCCAAATGAAACTACAAGAGCCTGACAAGCAGTTTGCAGTGCCATTTCCTGGGGTAGAAATGACCCCAGGAATGCTTTACAGGTCTCAATTACAGCAAACTACATCTGAAATATTTCTCCTAGTCCACAGAGAGCAATGGGCATTTCCCAGACATGATTCATCTGCACTAACTCAGATTAGCTTCTCCCCAGAAGGTCTTATTTCTCTCTTCGGACTATAAATGTAGAGATGGAGAAATTTACCTCTTATGTGTCTACATTTGATCGCACAAATCCCGTCAACTGTGGCAAAGACACCGTGTTGAGAATGCAATTAAACTTCCCAGGGACAAAGAAGTCATTTGACATTTTCCTCCAAAGCCCATCATGGTTATTACAGCAAGAGTGAACAGGCATGTGGTGCCCAAGGTTCCCACTGCTGCTGGTGGGCACTCTTCATGATCTATATGAAGGAGTGAAGGTGGGTGCTGGATACTGCAGATGGATATTCCATCCAGAAGTCTTATCTCCAACAAGCGAAGGAAGGCAAAAACCTCTGGAAAAGAAACACCTCTAGATTTAAGTAGAGTGAGGAAGGTATTTTTCATGTAAGATATATACAATGACCTATTTTGTGAGAAGATAAAGCCGCAGTGGTGAAGATGGTCTCCATCTTCATAGCAGAGTCTTCAAGGTGTCAGGATGAGTAGTCAGGAGAGTGTTAAAGTAGGAAAAATGGAAGGCAGAGAAGGAGGAATGAATGAGCATTCATTTAGCTTGAAATTAAGATGTCAAGAACAAAATTAATCAAGGCACCGAGGGATGTGAAGAGAAGAAATTCTTTAATTGCCTATACTCTGATGCTGGGAGTCTGAGTAATAAACAAGAACTGGAATTGGAGTAGCTCATTTATGAGTATACATTAGGCCTTGTTGGCATTATTGAAATCTTGGGGGAAGATTTGCATGATTGGAATATTAAAATCCCTCATTATAACCTATTTAGGAAGGATAAAGTGGGCAAAAGCAGAAGGGGAGTGGCACTCAACATGAACCGTGTTTCTGTGGGAATCAGGTGCCTAAGCACTTCTTGTGAAGCCTTTCAGGCACTTCTGTATGTTCCACATCTGAAGAGACAGAAAAAAGATGGATGGCATGGATTTGCAAGGTGGGATCTTTTGGAACCTCAGTTTTTGGTAGGTGCTCGATGTTTGTCGCTCTCAAAAGACTGTCTCAGGAAAAGCAGACTCTTAGTGAAAGAAAAAATATTCTGGATAAACCATTGCTTTTCTGCGGTGCGCAAAAACTCAGAGCACTGTTTGAATGGCATTACTGAAATTTGCCTTAAATAAAATGAGACATAATCAGCCTGATCCTACACTCTGATTAAATACTGCAGATGTCTTGTGTACAGAATTACAGGCACTAAACCATTCAGAAGAGCATTAATACCTAGTCGTGTTTGACCCTTCCTGGCACTACACACAGAAGAAATCTGGTCCTTTATATTCTTCAATGGCGTAAATTATCGCTGTGCTTTTGGAAGATGCAGTATTGGCAGGTCTGCAGAATAAGAGAGTCTCTAATCATCACTTATTCTTCTCTCTGCGATTTCCCTGACATCACTTTAGATTCTCACCCTCCTATATATACACATTTTATTTCCTAGGTAATTTTCATGATTCTCTCTACACTTTTCCAGATGAATGAGGTATTCCCTAAGCACAGAAAATTCTCTAAGCCATTATCTCCTATGTCTTTAAGGCTCACCTTTTTCCTCTCATACACTACTCAATTCTCATATCCATTCTGACTTTGGCAACAATTTAATTCATCCTAATTGAAAATCCTACACAGTATCACAGAGTTCATACTGCCAAGCTAATTTCATGCCCTCATTATTGTGATCTTTATTCTGCTTCACACTGCAGAAGCCCCCACCCCCAACTCTGCATCATGCTATCAGAAAACTTCTCAAAAACCCAAATGCCAGAACAGCTCCAAAGTTTTTCTTCCCATATGTCAAGAATTATTTATTTTTACCCAAAAGTTCAGAGCTAAACAGTAATAACTTGAATGTGTCTTAATTACTCTGAAAAGTTCCTTGTGAGAACTGTGTGTGTTGTAGAAGGAGTAAAGCCAAAAAGAATCATGGAATGTCCAGAGTTGGAAGGGACCCATGAGGACCACCAAGTCCAGCTCCTGACCCTGCACAGGACACCCACAGGAATCCCACCATGTGCCTGAGAGTGTTGTCCAAACACTCCTTGAACTCTGACAGGCTTAGTGCTGTGACCACTGCACTGTTCCAGTGTCCAACCACTCTCCTGGATGAAGAACCTTTTCTGAGATCCCACCTAAACCTCCCCTGACACAGCTCCATGCTGTTGAAGGAGAGGAGAAATGTGTTTGACTGGAAGAACAGCTCACCCCAAAGTGGGTGACATAAGAAGCAGCTTCTGGATGGGCTGAGACTCGGGTTGCACAGGTCAGCCACCAGTCCCTTGGCTCTGTGTAAGTTTCTCTGTCTCTCTCCAAAAACATGTGCTTTTCTGCTGTAGAAAAAGGGATCCTTGTGCTGCCTCTGAGTCAGTGACTCATGCTGTCTTTTCACAACAAAGCAAACCGAAGTCTGAGCAGAGCATGAAAGAAAGACGTGATTCAGACTTCACTCCTGATTTTATGCTTGAACAATATTCCTGAGTACAAAGAAACATCAGTCAGCCTCTTGTCCATACAATGCTGGGCTAAGGGAAGGCAAAATGGGGATTAACAAGGTCTGTGGCTTTGCAAAGCTTTACATTGTTTTTCCCCCACACAAAATTAGTGTCAATTTATAAGCTGAATCCAGCCAATACAACACAGCGTCCTTCAGCCAATTAACTAATTAGTGCACAGTTCCCCAGTTCCATCTGAAGCTCAGCTCAAGCTGCAGCAGACACATTTCCCCCCAAGACAGTACGAGATGCCCATGGTTGTTACAGCACAGTGTTCATCTGGATGAACAGGCATCTATTCGTATTGACACAGTTCCAGAGGCACTTTCTCGGATCTCCTGGGAAATCTACTTGAAGCAAAACTCATTCGAATTAACTGATGGGGAGGCACTGGCATGGCCATGGGGGCTGTAAACAAAAGGCAGTGTTTGTCACCTAAGACTGGAGTTAAAAGGAGATATCCTGGACATGATGGGAGTGTGGAAAGCAGCAGATGTGGTCTCCACTTTGTTAATACTAAAGAAAGTAACAGGGACTGCTAATAACCAAAGTGAGGAGCAACAGTAAGGGCAGAGAAATAACAAGGGAAGGGAAGAGGTTAGAAATATCAGCTAGAAATAAAGGGTGAGATTCAGCTAAAGAAAAATATCATGAGAAGGAAATCTGGGACCACATCAGGGAGGTTCAACACTGCAATGGGACATATGAATGGGATGCATGATATGCATGATGTAAAAGGACGATGGTCCAAGAAGGAGGGGAAAAGATCTGGCAGCTGGTTGGGCTGGAGTGCAAAGAAAGACTTGAAAAAGCACGTATTACTTGGCTCAGTGAAGTGCAGGATAGAAGAAACAGATAAAAACCAACCACAACTTAACCACAGGATTTGAACTGCAGGACAAATGTTCCATCCCCCAGGCTACAGAGCACTGCATTTTTCACTCACTCACTCTCACAAAGGCTATTTCAGAGGCTGTGCCAAGGGAACAGCAGAGTACGAGGTGAAACAGGTTCAAATTCTGGAAAACATCCTGGAAAAACACCAAAACCAAGAGAGAAAATACATCAGCTCTTCTTGGTCATAGCTACACTGGGATCACTCTTCCTTTGGACTCATAGCTACCCTTCATGCAGTCTTACATTCCTTCCTCATTCCTTCTTGATTCCTGCCCTTGTGCCCTGAGCTCTGCTACTTTCTGCACAGCAGCTGTATTAGGTTGTGGGGGTCCCAGAGCGAGAGTTTTAAGATTCAACTAGACAAAGGCAGTAGGAGCTACAGCTGAGGGATGTTTTAGTGTAGAGATGCAATTACTGCTCTCCTGTTTGGGCTTTATCCCTGGTTCAGCACACCTGTGTCGTTTAGATTAAGTCATTCATCACTGCAGGAGTGCGTACCTGCTCTGAACTGATGGTCCTGGTTAACTGTAGTGTTCAATTTCATTTATTTCACTAAAGACAAGCAGTAACATTTGCCCTTTCCTGAGACCTTACAAAAAGCAGAACTCTTTAATATATATACCCTTTTAATAAATTATGCACTGCGTTGGATAAAAGGTACAGTAATGTATGTGTGCATGTGGATGGACATGTACACTGTGGGTTTTGTTGGAAATAAGGAATATTTTTGCATTTAGGTGGACACAAGCTGGCAGTTGCAAGAAGCCAAAGCTGACCTTTGTCATCTTGGAAGTCTTTTCCAGCCATAATGATTCTATCATTCCATGCCTTTTGCAGTGCCACAATCAACCACCACGCCTTTCTCTGCCTGTTAATCCGCCCTGTTTTTGCTTCTTATTGTCCTGTTCAAGCTCTCAAAGTGCAGTGGGCATTTTTAGGACCCCAAAGTTGCTGCCATGCTCTACGCAGGACCTTCACGACTGTATTTGCAAACGGAATGGATAAAAGTTGATAGTCAATGGAGAAACATGGCAGGGGCCTCATGAAAGCAAAATACACCTGTCGGGCACCTTTCAGCTTCTCCCCCTAATTTCATGTGTTTTCCCAATGCACCATCACTGTGGTGTGTGAAGACCACATGGATCTCAGTGGCTGGATACAAAGATCCTCCCTCCTAGACTAGGATGACGGAGAAGGTCTCCTTGCTAAATAAAAGGGAGCAAGTTTGAACATTTAGATACCCTCAGCAATGAGGACACAATACAGTCAATGCCAGTTGGCCTGAAGACCTCAGACTGGTCCCTGAGACCTTCAAATGCGGTCTCATAGTCATCAAAGAGAACTCAGGCCCAAGGGCACTGTGTGTCCACGCAAAGCTGGGTGCAGAGATTCCAAATGAATAGCAGCTCAGCTGGATTCATAGCTGGACCCATGTTAGCCACCACACAGGGAAACCTCAGCCTAAGAAGGGATTCAATAACAAAGAGCACCATGCTGAGGGGATGGTTGTAGGATGGCCCTGAGATAATGTTTCTTAACCTGGGGACACACCAGCCAAGCCAGGTGCTCTTGGCCCACACCTAACTGCAAGGTGCCCGTCTGTCTTCATCTGCACAACCCAGGTGGTGTCTGCCATAAGGAGCTGTGCCACAACTGGACACATGAACTTCCTTTTAGGACCAGAGAAAGATTGGTGTTGCTTTGACCCGTTCCAGCTCATATCAGACCCTGCTCTGAATAGGAGAGGTCAGCACGCTCTCCACAACCCCAGGGTATGTTCAGGGCTTCCACCACCATCTCTGCTTTGCCACCTTCCCTTGCAGGATGTTCCTTGAGTGCCCTCACGAGAGCTAAAGAAGTCCCTCAGGAGAGCAGAGACGAGCTAAACCCAATCCATCACGCAGGAAATAACTGCAGCGAGTGTTGCAAGGCTCCTTGGATTAACTAACCCACTTCAAAACACGTTTCAGAAGTGATTTATCTTTTCCTCTTAACACTTTTAAGCCAGTTGTCATCATAATGGGCTACAGCAGCAGCTCCTGCAAAAAAAAAACAAAATAAAGGGAAATGTAAAAATAAAAAACAGAAAAAAAATGGTTTATTTTTATTCTTCACACTAGAACAGCAATGATTTAGATTTAGCCTGCTATGATATTGCTGTATTCAGGGGTTTATTTATTTTTTTTTTTCCTTCTCTTTCTTTTGAATGTTTGTCTTCCTTTCACAGGGAAATTGATTGTTTGAAGGAAGCAAGATTGATGCACCTAATATTTACAAACAGCACACACTTCTGGACACTCTATTTTCTGGTGTAACCTAATAAGAAATTGATTTGTTAGTTGATGAGTCTTCGCCTTGTTCAATGCATTTTAAAATATTTATATATGTACATTAGGACTAATCAGCCTTGAAAATGATGAACAGACTGGTTAGAATTCTAATAAACTGAAATTTTGGTCATACAATATCCAGTAGAAATGATCAATCTAAAATTTTTCTGTCATTTACACACATACCTAGGAAATATTTCTTAGTTAAGAATGGCTTTTCTGGAATAAGCAAGAATTTTATCACTTGCTTCTGTGATCATCTGTTGTCAGCTCTGTATCCCTCAGGCTTTTGTGTTACTCTTGTTTTGATTTATCATTTGATCTTTTTCATTTTGTCTTCTTTGAACACAACTGAAATCCAGCAATGAGGATCATATGAAAAGAAACACATTTTTTGCATGCATTAAAAGCTGAAAGCATTTATAAGAAGTTTTCCTCCCTGTCTCTCAGAAGGGAGCATTCATCTGGTCTGTCTGGCTCTTCATGTGGCCCTCTGAAGGCCAGCACAACCACACTCCTTATTGAGGCAGCAATAAAGACTGATGGGATTTGTAGTCCCAAAAGTGAAGTGTCCCCACAGAAACTTCCAGAAGGATCAGTCTGGGGGAAGATGAAGGGTTGGCTACTTTTGAGATTAAATACTTGGCTTGACTGAATGCTGAAGTGGGTGTTGAGAGCCTGAAAAACTGAAAGAGGAATAAATCCCAGGCTTCGGTTGAAAGGCACCTTAAAGATCATCCATTTGTGTCTTAAAATGCAATCATAAAACCGTGGAATGGTTTGGGGTGGAAGGGATCTAAAAGATCATCTAGTTCCAACCCCTTTGTCATGCCCAGGGACACCTTCTACTGTCTCAGATTGCTCCAAGCCCTGTCCAACCTGGTCTTAAACACTTCCAGGGATGGGGCAGCCACAGCTGCTCTTGGCAACCTGTGCCAGGGCCTCACCACCCTCTCATAGTAAGGAATTTTTTCCTAATATGCAATTTAACCCTGCCCTCTGTCAGTTCAAAGCCATTCCTGTCCCTCCACCCCTTGTCCAAAGTCCCTCTCCAGCTCTCTTGGAGCCTCTTTAGGTGCTGGGAGGGGCTCTCAGGTCTCCCTTTAGCCTTCTCCTCTCCAGGCTGAACACTGCCAGCTCTCCCAGCCTGTCTCCAGAGCTCCAGCCCTCAGAGCATTTTCATGACCCTCATCTGGACTTGCTCCAACAGGTCCATGGATCTACATTTGGTCTAAGAAATGCCAAGTGAAGAGAGCAGATTATTTCCCATCACTTTCTGGCTCTATTTATGCAATACAAACCAGTATGCTGTTAATACTTTTGGCTGCTGAGGTGACCATCTACCCCAGGCTCTTTACAGAACTAATGGTAGATGGTCACCAAAGAGCACCTACCCAGGTTTTTTTCAGCAGAGCTGCCCTGGCAGAAAGTGTGAACATGCAGCTCAGGGATTGTTTTTTGTCCAGAACAATGAAAATATGACCCATCTTCTAATCACTAAAACAACTTTATATTTGGGGAGAGCACAGCTTCCACTTAATGTCCTCAGCTCAGGCTGCACTTTCTTGTCCCCAGGACGGTTCCTTAAAAAGCCCTTGGGCTGTTTAGGTTTCCTGTGTTGGAGACGGCCTTACCTGAATCTGTCACTGCTACTTTTGTTCCCACCCTGTTTCTGTGATCACAGTACTGCACTGAGAAGCTGCTCCCTCCTCAGCAGACTTCCTGACAGGTGATTACTTCACAGTAAAGATTTAGGATAAAACAAATGTTGAGTTCCCGGTGACACCTTCCTTTTCTCCCTCCAGCATTTCAAGTCTGGGTTCATTATCACCTCTTTAATTAGGTAATTATAACAGAGCTGACAATCACTTGGTGCCATCCAACAGCATTTTTGATCTCCGCTTTTTTTAATGTGTATGTGTAGATATATATTAAAAGCAGAACAATTAAACTTCCTTTCCTTTGTCACACACTTTCCAAGAACACCAGAGAGCCCAAACTGAGTGTAACTGCAGAGCCAGGAATGACCCAGTCCTCAGCCATTACCTCACCCAAGCAGCTTCGTGGCCACTCAGATACAGAGTGTCAAAGCTAGAAAGGATGATGAGGGAACCCAAGCTGAACAGAATTTAATAAACTAAGTAAAGGATAGTCAGCCTATCACCAATACCAGCCCAGGACCAGCTACGGCTGCTTCCAGAATGACTGTGTTTAAAGGGAAGTGGTGGATCACTTCACTAGTCTCACCATGGGAGAAGGAAAAGCAGCAAGACAAGGAAGCTCTGCTAACAGACTCTTAGTCCCAGGAGTGAGTAATATTAATAGACTGCCTGCAATCTATTAGGAAAAGGAATTAATTAGTATCTTTAGATGAGTTTGTTTTGTGTTTGTTTAATTATGCACACAGGGAAAAAAAAATACCATCTGCCCTTTTGAAAAAGAATAAAAATGCAATCACACAGGAGCAGATGCCTGGAGAAGGCAAGTGGAACTGCAGCACAGAGCCAAGCTGATGGCAACAGAATCCTTAAGCATCGCTCCATTTCCTGTAAGCACATTTTAAATGGCCAAAACTTTCTTCTGTATCCCCTGAGAGATAATATTATGGAAGGGAGCTTTTCTATGCTGCAGGAAAACTCTTCCATCAATACTAGAAAATGGCCTGTTTTGGTAACAGTGCAGTGCATTTGGGATAAGCTCTGCAGCCCTCATAATCACAGAGTCATTGAAGTTGGAGGGGATCTCTAGAGAACATCCATTCCACCTGTTCCGAGCAGAGTTTGTCCAACACCAGGTCCAGTAGTTCTTTGAATATCTCCAAAGATGGAGACTCGACCTCTCTGGACAACCTGTTTCAGTGTTCAATCATCCTGACACTAAAAAAACCCTCTTCCTAGGTTTAAACAATTTCAAGTGCTTCAGTTTTTGTTCCTTGTCTCCTGTCCAGTCTCTGGGCAATTGAGAAAAACTGAGCTCCAGCTTCTTCAGTCCCCTGATCTCATATTTATAGACACTGCTAAGATGCTCCTGAGCTTTGCCTGCTCCAGGCTGAACAGTCATAGGTCTCTCAGCTTCTTACATGACAGACCTATTAATCATCTGCAATCTCTTCATCATCTGTCAGGTCCTTCAATGGCTCCTTGATTACTCCTTTCCAGATGCAGAACTCTGCATTCACCTCTGCTGAGCTCACAACTTTCCCCTCTGACCATTTTTACCCAGCCCATTGACATCTGTCAGAAAGCAGCACAATCATTTCAGGTTTTGCACCACATGTAAACTTGCTGAAAGAGTGCCCTGTCCTACCAACCAGATCATGACAATGATGTTGATTTGTTGGTCTCAGTGCTGGGCTCTGCTGCTCACCTCTCGTGCCTGATCTCCAGCTGGACTTCATCCCACCAATTGGGACCCTTCCGTCAATTCAGTTAGTTTTCAATCCAGCTCTCTGTCTGCTTGTCTAACCTGTATTTCATCAGCTTGAAAATGGGGGTGTTGTGGCAAACGGTGTCAAAAGCCTTGTTAAATTATGAAAAGAATCACCGCTCTCCTCTCACCCACTTTGCTGGTCATTTCCTTGTAGAAGGCTTTGGACAGAGAGTTTCACCTTCAGGAATCCATGCTAACTACTGAGCTTGTCGAGATGACATTTGGAAAGCTACACCACATCTCTGCATTTATCCTGGGTGTCCTGATCTGACCCAGCTCCCACCTCTTATCCATTTTTTTATGTTTGAGTTTTATTGGAGCCCTTCATTCACCCACAAAAGCTTTGTGGGTTCATGTCTGCTTGTCATCCTGAACGTGGGAAGTACCAGACTGGTCCAGATTCCACTCTACATGCAAAGCCTCAAACAAGCCTTGGCACTGAAAAAGAAGGAATCTGCACCACAAATTAAGGTGCACAAACAATTTCCCCAGAGGAACATCAGAAGAAAAGCTTTAAATTCCCATCTAGCTCTTGGCATGTATGGCTGCCTTTGACTTTGCAGAGGCTGCACCGCAATAACTGAGTCCTTTTTCCATAACTGCCTCCATCCAGAATCCCCAGAATTTTGCAAAGCTGATAAAAGTTTATCAAAGCTTTGGAATGTGTTCTTATCTTCAATATACTTTCCTTTTCTTGTGGGTCTTTTATGGGTGATAATGCATCATTGGAGACAGCAGATAGTTTGGTAGTAGAGATGAAACACCTGGACAAATAATCACATCCATTCCACTATATTATGCACAGTGCAGGTGAAAAAATCCTTTGACATAGTATATTTTCCAAGAGAAGAGGGGGAAACTGGAATTGAATTTTTTTCAGTGATTAATTGAGAACAGTGGCCATATTTAAAAGGCAGAATTTGTTGAATGACCAGCCTTGTCATGGGTTCGTGGGAACCAGTAAATCCACATGGTCCCTTCAGCTTTCCAGCCATATTAGCAGCACTTGGTATTAAAAAGGAAATTGCTGTGATTGTTATGCAATTGTGGATCATGTGTGAAAAGGTGACAGTGCTTTCTAGTGACACCATATATTTCCCTAGACTTAGAGAAAACTACCAGAGATACAGAGGAAAGATGTGGATTTTAATTTAACATCTGGCATGCTGGTCAAGGCTCTGATTCATGGGAATGGTTCCATTGGCACCAGTCAATCTGCTGCATGAATGTGACTGCACAGCACAAGGGATTATCAGTCTAGATAAGCAAATTTTTTCCAACCAGTGATTCGTTCCAGCAGTTCCAGAAAAACAGGGAGGAAACTTAGGTGAAATCATTAAATGGACTTTTCGTATTTTCCTTATCATCAGTTCTGGTAGGGTGGATTACAGCCTGGAGTAGTGGGTTTCAACCCTTCTGAAATCCACATTTGGCTCATAAATAAGTTTGTTTTTCATGGGAAAATACTCATCCCCACAACTTCAAGCTTGTTTCCATTGTTTCCCTGGGATCCCCCTTTCTTGCAAATCCCCACTAAAGACAGAGTAATTTGCTGAACGAAACACAACATTTCACAAAGAGCACAGTCCTCTCCCCAGATTGATGAAGGACTGTTAGTCACATCATGCCAAACCTCCCATCTCTGGGATTTAGTTTCACTGGAGAACTCAAAATATCATAGAAAATTCCTGTGTTAAAAAAGTCCAAGGGAAAACTGAGCTCAAGCTTTTACCCAAACCATTGATGCTTCAATTGTTTCTTCCTCAGGATGGTTCAGATCTCCATCCTGCCATGAGCACCTTTGTTGCTCTTGAGCAAGGTTTCAAACATCTGTGTTCAACCTGAAGAGGTGTAGGAATGGTGATATCCCATCCCTGGCAGTGTTCAAGGCCAATTTGGATGAAGCTTGGAGCATCCTGGTCTAGTGAAAGGTGTTCCTGTCCATGGCAGTTTGGAACTAAACTATCTTAAAGGTCCCTTCCAACCCACACCATTTAATGATTCTATGACACATCTTATTTGAGTCTACAGTAGAAAAGCACAGGGTGCTGAGATGTAATTTAATTTCACTGCTATTTGAAATGGATTTTAGAATTAAGATACATGCCACAGAAATAGTTGCTATATATATTTAATGTGTATCATTTATAAAGAGACAATTTCTTAGGGCTATATGGAGACATCCAGGGGCACGTATCAATATGTATGGGTTTAACAGAAAAGAAGCTGGAAGGTTTGAACTGAAATAATCCCTGCTCCAAAAACGTCGATTTTAAACAATGAAACAACAGTGGCAGCATTTGTCTTTGTTTTAGGATCATGCTGAGTGGCTTAACTGTGCCAGATGGTTTTCTCATGTCTTATGAGTGAAAAGAAATGTCTGTGAGCTCACCCAAACTTGTATTTCCCTTCTTGAGACACTTCTGACATGAAAATAATGAAGATGCTGAGATGAAAGTAACTTAGAGGACATTTATTCGATTTCATACGAGATATACAAAGAATAAACTAGACAACGTGTCACAGGAGATAGCAGCAAGGAACAGACTGAAAAGAGGAATATATATAATCTGTACAGGTGCTGCAGGAACACACAGGGTGGGAGCAGAGTTATTTATGAAGGAGCTCGGGGTGCCCAGGAAAGATTTGCATTCCCCTGGGATCACACTTGCTGCTTTATCCTCTGCTCCAGGATGCAGGGCACAGCTCAATACGAGTCCTCTACAAGCACCAAAAGGAGGAAGGGGTATTTTATTTCAGCCTAAGCTTCCTTATAAAGAGCTAAGTGAAACTGAAAAATGTTCACGGCAAATCCTCCAGTTATTTCTGGTTTGTGTTTTCCCCCACGTCAGGACACAAGAAATGTGTGTTTTTCTTTTTACAGAATGGACGAGGGAGCGACAAAGAAATTCAATTTGGAAAGGTCAAAACACAACAGATGTCAAATGCTCTTTTTGACATTTTCAGCTGAAGAGAAATGTTTCGAGATGCCTGAAATCAAAACCTTTCCATTTGGGTTGCTGAAAGGTTTTGTTTTGAGTCATGCCAACGTTGAGTTTTGTTTTCTCACAGCAGCACGTGGTCTTGTGGGAACTGTAGTTAAAACAGAAACCTTCACATTTCCTCCACTCTCCTAGACGAGGCTTCCTGCTAATAATAATTACATGCTAATTACAAGCCAACGTAATGTCCATGACAGAAAACATTGCTTGGGTGGTGGGAAGTCAGACCAGTTCCTTAGTGGATACACAATCCTCTGAGGAGATTAATTTATTGGTGAAAATGGCATTAAAACTACCAGTCCCATCAAGTTGTCCAACATCAGGAAAATGCAGTTTAATACTTTGCTAAGCTGTTTATAAAAGAAACACGTTCTGAGCAGCCCATAAGGAAAACAGAAGTATTTCACAAAACTCCTAAAATTTTTCCTTAGAAATTTCTACATATACAGAATAGTTTGTAGACTGGAAAGGTGCTATTCATCTGTAATTAGAAATGATGGGCCTCATCCTGCTGAGCCACAGCCCTCACAAATGACATGTAGAATAAAGCCTCGTGTCTACAGGAGAAAAGTGACAGAACACAAAGAATAAAAAGAAAAAAAAGTATATAAAATTTTAACTTTGCCACATAATGGAATATATTCTTTTATTAAACAGCCCTCCTACACAGAAAAATTATATTAAAAAAAAACCCACCATAAAACACTACAGAGCTGATTCCAGTCTGAATGACAATAATTGTAATGTACATTTGTGTGGTGTCAGTCATCCTCAAAAAAATCTCAGGTGCTTCTTATGCTGTTACTAAAGAGATCCTTCAGTAGTTATTGGGGTGGAAGGCAACAACCACTCTGCACCAACAAAGGTGCACATTGGGTATTTTGGGGGTGGATTGTGCAGCTGAGAGAACAGGAGGGGGATTATATTTGCAAGCACAATTACTACCGAAGCTCTCCAGCAGTGGGGACATGATCCAGGGATAAAATCCTGTAGTTAGGAGCTGGGAACTGTAACTAGGGTGTAGGGTTAGATCCCTCAGCTTTGGCACGGACCTACCCTGGATCATTCTCTGAGCTGCAACAGGATCTCAAAGGCAACTGAACTGCTGAGGTATCTCCATGTATCATTTTGCTTTTCCTGCTCTCAGTTCTGTGCCTTTTCACATGGCTGGACTGCCCAGAG
Source organism: Campylorhamphus procurvoides (assembly GCA_013396655.1). Classification (NCBI taxonomy): domain Eukaryota; kingdom Metazoa; phylum Chordata; class Aves; order Passeriformes; family Dendrocolaptidae; genus Campylorhamphus; species Campylorhamphus procurvoides. Next base: position 407,174 of record WBMV01008461.1, read on the forward strand.
AGGGTGGTACACAAAGGTAAAGAAGGCAGGTAGGGGTCAGTGACCAGGTATTCCCCAAGTCAGTGTCTTTGGCACAGTGCCTACAGAACACTCAACCCCATAGCAGGACCCAGATGCCCATTAAATGCCCCTTGATTTCCAAACACCACTTGGAAATAGAGTTCTTACCCCAGAAACTCATGCAGGAGGGTTGTGAGTACAAACCTGTGCAGAACAGCACAAGGCACCTGCTGGAAGAGTTTATGAGTGCACAGCCTTGAGCAGAGGTGAGAGAAAATAATTTTATCCTTGCAGAGCCTTGGCTGCAACCATTTCAAGTAGATTGTTGCTTTTCCAAAACAGAACCGAACCAAAAAACACACACAAACAAAACCCGAAACCAAACAAAAACAAAACCCCAAACAAACAAAAACCCCCAACAAAAACACAACAGAAAACAACAAAAAGAACGAATCACAATTTCCTTCCATTGCCTTTTAGGATGATTCAGTCTTTCTTCATTCTGTTTATTCTGTCAGCTACTAAACTTACAGCTCTTGTGCTTGGCATTTTGTTATGTTTTCTTGTTATACAGAAACTCGTTTCCCACTCTCTCCTAGGGATATTCATTCCCTACTTTAAGGTCTTCTGGGTGGAAGATGTTGAATGGATGACAGAAAATACAGTCAGCATCAAGATTTTAGGACCTGGATGGGAAAACAGCTGGATCACTATGGTGCTTCTGGCCACTAAGCACCCAAGTGCTTCCAGACCCAGCCTGAGAGAAATGCTCCTTCCAGGCAGTTTAAGGAAGGCAAAGGGAAAACTGGCAGTCAAAGAGAGAGAGTGAAGTCCGATGGGGAGCTGAGCTAACCTTGTTGCCAGCAAGGGAATCTTGCTTTGGAATGGCTCCCTTTTTCCAGTTCTATCCTCATCATCTCTGTTCTTGCCTTTCTTTCCCTTTCCAAAAACCATGTGTTGTTAAACTGCTTCTATCCACTTGTGAAACCATCAAAATAAGAGGCTGCATGACTTAATGTGGGACACAGAGGGAATATAAACCACATCCAGAGGAGAGCTGCTGTACAAGGGAAAACAGCCCTCCCTCTGATTGGGTTGGTGCTTTCTAAAGGGGAGATGAATATTTAACAAGGCAAATAGAAAAATAAGAGGAAGGGGAAATAAATCTGTAAGAGGTGGGGAAAAGCCAAGTCACTGGACATGTATAGAGTTTCTTTATAGATTTATTAATGGTATATGTAGAATAAATGGCTAAAGAAAACAACAGAGGACAGTTGAGTATGTGACGGTGTGAGCACACACACCTTCCAAAGTTCACCTACTAATTTATAGTAGAATCCTTCCAGTCAGTAATATTCTGTGTTGCTATAATCCTATACATTACTTTTTTCTTGGAGAGGACTGGAATGAGGCAGACAAGACATAACACCTGCTGAAAAGATAAATAAAAATATATTCCCTTTTTCTAGCAGCTTTTCTTTAACAAGCAGAGGAATAAGATGCTTCACAATTGTCTGTACTCATGGGACTGTTACGGTACATCTTCTGTGAGTGAGCCACAGAGTCTCACGAGTCTCATCTAGTCTCAGTTGTTGTCCAGATCCTGACATGGTGAGGAAAATCCTGTTGGATGTCTTGATTCTCGAGAATTAGGGCTTACACCCTGAAATATGTTGCTGGTGGCGTAAAATTTTCACTGATGGTTTGCGCTAACTTTAGGACAGGCTTATCAAAGTCGCCTTCTCTCATCATGCTGCCTTTGGGCTGGAGTGATTGAATGGCATGTTTTCTTTTGAGGTTTTTAGATTAATAAGTGCATTATAGTGTGGCCTCAGATTCCCACATTCACTCACCACATTATTATTAAAGTTATTAACATTAACTTTGCTTTCAGAGAGACTGAATTGATTAATACACCAAAATACCCAATATTTAATATAGGCAAACACAACTTTTCCTCCTGTTCTTTCATTCTGTGGAGTTTTGCATGTCTACAAGTACACTTGTGTGCACTTCCAAGAATAATACTGCCATTCTAGAAGGAATCACCTGGCCCAAATACACTTCCAGATTAGCTGTGCTTTCCTAGAGTTGTGAAATGGATTGCACTGGAAGGGGCCTTAAAGATCATCTCATTCCAACCCCCTGCCATGGGCAGGGACACCTTCCAGCAGACCAGGTCACTCCAAGCCCTGTCCAACCCGGCCTTGGACACTTCCAGGGATGGGACAGCCACAGCTTCTCTGGGCAACCTGTGCCAGGCCCTCACCACCCTCAGAGTAAAGAATTTATTTCCAATATCCAATATAAACCTATTGCCATGTCTCAATTTTGACACTGAGACAACTATTAATTATTGATTTGGGGTGCCTTGTCTTTCAGACAACTTGAATTGTTCATGTGCACTGAAAAACTGATTAGAGCATCAGGAGGTGGAAGATCTATATCTGAGTGCTGGAGACACCAGGGATGGTGTAGGATAAAAGGAAGGATAGGGAAACACAACTCATGTATCACAGAAACCTTCTTGCTGGCTACAAGCCCTTAATTTTATGATAATGGACAAAGTTCCAACAGAAAGACACGTGCCCTCAGACTGCTGCCCACTCAGGATTTCCAGCACTGGTACTTCTTCCCAAACCTCAAAATCCATGAAAAAAATCACTGATTTGTGGTGAAATCAGATGGCCTTCTTGAATATTGAACTAAATGAAGGGAGTGCTGAAGCCAGGAGCAGATTTTTCTCTTGGAGTTCAGGAAAGGTTTCTCTGTGTGACAACTCTTTCTAAGCAATGCTGTGCAGCAGTTGGAGCTGTCACCTTGTCATGCAGAAGGATTGCAAGGACAAACCTGTGCAGAACAGCACCAGGCATCTGCTGGAAGAATTTAAGAGTGCATAGCCTTGAGCAGAGGGGAGGTAAAGCAACTTTATCCTTTCAAAGCCTTCACTGTAACCATTTCAAATGGACTCTTGCTTTTCCAGAACAAAAACCCACCAAATTTCCTTCCTCTGCCTTGTAGGATAATTCAGTCTTTCTTAATACTCTTTATTGTGTCAGTTACTAAAAGCTGTAAACTTTCAATTCTTGTGCTTGGAGTTTTGTTGTGTTTTCTTATTATACAGAAATTAATCTCCCTTGAAGTTTTTGCTTGCTTTCGAAAGCTCATTAAAAATAACAAGGAACAAATTGGGTGGAAAAATGAACTGTTTATGAATCATCCTTTTCTTTGTCAATCTGAGAAGACTGAACCCTTTTCAGTCCATGAGTCAAGTACAGACCTTTGTTACCCATAGCCATGAAGAGACATTTGCTTTGCAGACATCTAAATGCAAAACTGTGGCTGCAAGAGGTGCCATGAGCATGGTCTGGGATTTATTTCCTCCTGCTGACACTCCTGGAGGCACTTTGTGAAATCTTTGTCAAATGTCCCTTGGGATGCTCCAAAGGCAATCTCTGGTCATAGCCAGGATGACTCTTTCAGGCTTTTGGCCAGGATGGACAGAGAACTTTTTCTGGATTGCAGCTTCAGGGCATCTCCTTGCAGGATATACATTTTAAACATCTGGGAGACTTTGAAAGGATTCCTGGAAATCTTATTGAGTGTTTGGAAAGTTTGTGGATTATCTAAAGAGAATAGAGCTGCAGCCACATGAAGCTTTACTGAAACCAGAGAGATTGTCTTGCACACATGATGATAATGCCTTGTGCTAAACATGACGCTAATACGGTGCTTCAAACCCTAGGCAAGATTATGGGACCAAGTTACCACTATGACAAAACAAAACATATCTCCAAAGACATATTAGACTGTTCACATATTTGGCCAACAAAAGATAAAGAGCAGAGTCAGTAAAAAATTCTGAAGGGAAGATCCTTTCAAGGAGGTAATTTTCCAGGGAGAGCAGTCACACCTTCCCTTTGCCTCTGGGAAGTCCTTTCTGCTTTCTAGAAAATATTAATGTAGATCTCCAACAGGGGATATTTTCTCCCTGCATATCTTGAGCACTGCAGCAGTTAATAAAATTGCCATCAGAATCCATATCATTTTTGTCTCTGTACTCCTCAGGATAATTCCTCAGCCTTTAAGGCTCTCTGCACACTCGTGAAGATGAGGGTCATCAGTTTCAAAGTGGATCATGTTATGTGGCAGCTTATCAGAGCAAAGGAATGGCCTAAAGAGTTTCAAACCAAAGGAGGGAAACCTCTGCACACATTCAGTAATGAGTTGAAATTATTCAACTTTTAAAAGTTAAACAGTAATTTAAAGAATTTAGCATAATAATTAACTAATTAAGCCCTGGATTGCAGGGAAAGGCATAACTTGCCCAACAGCCATTTGGTTGTTTTATTATGTTCCTAATTCCAGCTATTTCCTCTCCTTACATGACTTTCCTTTGTGATTATAGGCGGAATTACGGAGAGGTTTTCTGAGAGGTAGATATAACTTAGGACTCTCCTCAAAATTTAATGTATATAAACATATCTCCAGGGGAAGGCAATGAAACAACTGGAAAAATAAACCCATTAGTTACACTCTTATGGCCTGCAATACTTCTTGTTCCAGAGCCCATTTGTACTAAGGAGGCAAAATCAGGTAACAAAAGCACCAAGATCCTAATTCAAAGTAATTGTAATGGACTTCAAATGAGATTCAAGGGCCTTTTGTGGGGCTTAACTCAGTTTTATGTTCCTAGGAAGAGTTCGAGCCTGAAATACTGCAAAACTACAAAGAAAATACATAGAAATTCTTGTGGGTTTTGCATTTTGTTTTTAAGAAGATTAATTTATACCCTTATCTGACACTGTGGCCCCCAGCATCATCCAGCCTCTGTATTCATCACCAACTCCCTGCCTGCCTGCACCTTTCCTTACTGTCCCCACTTACCCACAACTGGAGTCCTCCTCAGCCATACAAACACTTCCCTGCTCCAATTTGCGTCTTAAAATGCAGTCATAGAATCATAGAATGGTTTAGCTTGGAAGGGACTTTTAAGATCATCTCATTCCACCCCCCTGCCATGGGCAGGAACATGTTCTACTAGCCCACGTTGCTCCAAGCCCTGCCCAACCTGGCCTTGGACACTTCCAGGGATGGGGCAGCCACAGCTTCTCTTGGCAAACTGTGCCAGGGCCTGCCCACACTCACAGTGAAGAATTTCCTCCTAATATCTAATCTAAATTTACCCTCCTACAGCTTAAAGCCATTAGTTAATGATGTCAGGCTCTCTCCATTAAAATCACCAGCCACATTTGGGTCCTCTTCACCCCAGCACTCCCTACCTGAATAAAAGCAAGCTGAATTTAACCCCTAGACCTAAAAGTAACAAGTCACATTTGTCAGTGAAAGAGCCACCTCAGAAAATGAGTGTCATGTGCCCAGCTGTGCCCATTCTCCCCTCTGAGTTGTCCACATCATATTAAAGCCTTGTCAACCCCAGTGCCCATCACAGATCCTGTGTCTTTTTCTTTCCCTCTCTGCTTTTGCTCAGAATAAGGCTGGTCACTGTAAGTATCCTGTGTTTTTTAATTTCCCCCCTCTTTTTGCTCAGGGTGAGGCTGCTCACTGCGAGTGCCACGCTGGGAGAGCACAAGAGGTGACTGAAGTTATGTGGGAAGGGTTTGCTTTATGGGGTTTTATGATGATCATGGAGCCTCATGCCCACCCCGTGGGATGGCAGCATGATGGAGAGCTCCCATCACCATGGCCAGCACAGGGAGGGGACTGCTTCCCACCATCCCAGGGCCCAGGAGCAGCTACTCCTCATGATATATTGGAGGGAATGCTGACAAATGCAACAGTGTCACCCCCCGACAGGGAGGACTGCCACGCATGCTGGGGCAAACGAAAATAGATAGGGCGTGTGTGAGTATTCAAACAATAACTGCTGCGGAGGTAAATCATCTCTTATTGCTTCATACATCTTCTCCCGAGCTGCTTCCTATTCCTTAACCAGCAAAGCAGCCCCAGTAATGATGATTTTCTTCCTGCTATTCTGGATGTGTTAATATCATTTATCCAGCTGAGACAAAAATGCTGAATTTCCCCCCCTCTCCATGACACAGCTCCACCTTCTCCCCATGCTTGTTTCTGGAGATACTTTTTCAAGCCAAGAACAGGACTATGAGGGAAGTGAGGGAGTGGAGGAGAGATATGCACACCATCCTCACAGTGGGAATTGGACCAAACCAAAGCCACATCTTGGCTGTTCCCATCCAAAGGCATTTTTCAGCAGTTGCCATTATTTTGGCCCTGGAATGTTGATTCACAAGGGTGGAAGCTGTTTTTCTTCATCTGTTTGGTGCGTGTTGTCTCCCCCCATGGAGGAGGTTGCCAGGTGTGGTGTCACATTCTGTGTGTGAAAGCACTGGGAACATCAGGCAAATATTCTGTCCCCATCAGCCACAGTTTGTAGTTTAATGCCTTGCATGCTTATTGCATTATTAATAACAGTAATAATAATAATAATGGTAATAATAATAACAATAACAATCCTGACTTTCTGTAGTTCATTTATGTAAGTGAATTCCCCTAACACTGTTCAAAGCAGTATTGTGATCTTGATTTAATATATACAGAATCTGAGGCAATAAAACACAATTTCTTGGCTGCACTATGCAAAAACTGAATTCCAGACCTTTGCAAATTGGTTCAAATTTACTATCCACTAATTCCTGTAATGTCTTCTGGAGCAATAGCTGTAACTGGGTGGTTTTGGCAGTGCTTTTCTGATATAAACATCCATTCCTTAGGAAAGATACACTTTGAGTCAAGGTGCCAATCTATACTGGTTTAGAATATGAAGTAAAGAATAAGGAGGGAAAATGTGAATTTTTCTTTCACTAGATGTAGTATCACATACATATAGGACAGTATATGTTGTGGCAAGGCATGTGCACAAGTTGGTTTGGAGAGGTCTATGTACCATGCTCTGTACTGTCTGATCCTATTCTAATGCATTCATTTGGTCTTATTAAACTGGTAAAAGGGGCTGTTTGGAAAATTCCCCATTTAAAATTCACTCATTTCAGGTTTTTCAGTTGGATTAAGCATTGGTTGTGTTCAGCTACTCTCTCTCACACTCTCCTGATGGCATGACACAGGATAATTATGTCCTGATGCACCTTACAGCCCTAATAAGTCTTCCTCTACTCCCAGTTTCTTTTGTACTTTTTACCTTAATATTAAAGGTGTTTGCTTGGAAGCTGACAGATGAAGCACCTTATCTGTGCCCTGTTTGTTAAGGTGCTTACATTTGCTGCTTCAAATATTTAAAGCTATTTTACAGCAGGTGGTAAAGATAATGTAACCAGCAGGAGCTAATAGGAGAGTTGAGTTTAGTGTCCCACTTTGTCCAGGTTGCAGGGAATGGACTGAATGGTCCCCAGAAATCCCTCTACTCAGAATGGAGGGTGCAGTCAGAGGTTGCTTCAGGATGCATTTAAGTTTGGGCATGGAAAGGATCTCAGTATCTCAGACTCAGGCAGCAGTGGCTTGACTGAATTTTGTCAGTTAAAATTCAGTGCAAGTTATTGACTTTGAAAGTGCCTCTATTGACCAGAAAAGCCCTTTTTGGCACTTTGACCAACCTCCACGTTGACCCATTGGGAGAACTTCTTAGTAAAGAGCTCCCTATGACTTTGTTTCCACCCTACCATAGATCCCACTTTGCCTCCCCAGCTGAAGAACTCTCTTCTAGGAATGCCAGCCATGCCAGAGTGGGATGTTTGTGGGGACAAAGGGGCACACCTTACTGGGGATGGACTGGGAGGAGGATACTGAGGTAGGTGGCGATAAAGAAGTATGGAGAAGGACTCAGCCAAGGCTGATTCCCCATCCCCTTTCTTTGGACATTTATTTGCCAGCCCTGTGCAAGTCACTGGTGCTTAAATTTCATGCCTTAGGCAACAAACTTCCAAGTTAGTCCTCACAACTACTGTGGTATCTCACTGCAAAATTGCACTGAACTCCTGAGATTGTTCCTGCAGGGATCTGCCAGAGCCTCATTTCATGGGTAGGAAGACACAGACAAAGCTTAACAGCTTGTTGTTCATGTATTGCAGGTAGAATGGATACAGCCCAGTGGGTTTCACAGAGATTTCAGGAATTGTAGGGACATGGGAGAATGAGAGGCTAGAGAAAGCTCTCTTGGATCCCCCTGGAAGTGCTCTTGCCCAAAGACCAATTCTTTTTCCTTTTCACCCAAAGACACCAGACAGGTGGTTCTCTACCTCTTTTTAACCTGCCAGCCTGGTTTTACACCCTGTTAACTTAATCAAAATATGGTTCTGTCCATGTTAAAGACCTTGCAGCCTCTGGATCTATTGTATCACCACGGTCAACAACAGCAACCTGGTTTGGGAAAAGCATTAAAAAAGGGTATTTAGTCAGTTTATTGATATTTAACCGCTGGGAAGAGCAACTCATCTGCACTTTGACCAGCACATAACACCAATTGTGAAAAAGTAACAAACTCTTCTTTTTGTGTAACTACCTGCACATAATCTGGGCAGTATTACTACATGCAATAATCATGGAACAAAACCAATCCATGGCACAATCTCCATCCGTGGCACAGACAATTTCACAGGGTACAGGAGAGAGAAAGGGAGAGGAGGGGAAAAGAGAGGTATTAAATAAGTCCTCTTAGTGCTTCAGTAGCTGGAAGCCCGTTCACTACCATAAAAGGGACTCTTGTCCATCTCCCTCTGACACTTTTGGAGGTGTCACCTGTCTGTCCCCACCTTTGCTGATGGTCCCTGCCTCCAGCTCAGCTGGCACAACCTGCTCCATTTCATGCACGGCCTCCAACTTCTCGTGAAGGTGAGTTTCTCTCAGGACACTGGACTGTGACCAAGCACTGCTGGGACAGGAGCATATGTTTGCTCCAGCTGCCTCTGCTGCAGGAGCGTGACCTGTGCTGAGGAGGAGGCAGCAAGCATCTGGGAGGAGCTGATGCTGTCATGGCTCTTTGCTTAGTGAATGCCAGTCAAACATCCAAGATGAGAAATTATTAGGCCTCTGTGATACCCATTGCAGTTGGCTGATGCATTTGTAACTCCTCATGAGAGCTGAATGTTCTCTTGTCCTTCCCTTGGAAATCCAGCACTGACTCTGGTCTCCCTACTTATAGGCAGAGACTCACTTGGAAGTCCTAGAGATAACAGATGCCTGAGGTTCCTGGGGCTGGTTTTGACACCAAAGGTATTGTTATTGCTTAAATACATTTCTTACTCCTCTTATTCACAACTTCTTTGTCATTTTAATTCACGATCCTGTCATTTTTGTCCCTTTACTGAGACTTTCCAGTTGTCTGGTGACAGACCTTGGTTAAACCAGTACCTTCAGCTCAGAAGACTCTGTAGCACGTCTATTGCTCAATCAGGCTGCAAACATGATGTTAATTGCTTTGGTTTTTCACCACCTTTCAGACCACGTAGGCTATACCTGTCAGGAGCCCTGTCTGCCCAGAGTGACTCTGCACAGCAAGTCATTTGATAGCCAACAATTTCACAGTTACTCAGAATTTGTACGCTGTGCAAAGACAAATTTCTCCCATCTCATCATAAAAACAATTCAGTTTAAATCTGACTGGATGGGTTTAGAGTAGATGGATTAGGTCCTGCAGTGAAACTGGACAGAAAGACAACCCAGTTACCAGATTAACTACCTTTCTTGTCTAAATAAAACCAAATACACCCATACAAAGTAGGAGAGGCATTATTAGAAATCTTCTATTTTTATGGATAGGAATGAATTTTTATGGAGCTGATAATGCAGATAGAACACACAATTGGTCTAGTCAAAATGAAAGATGAATACAAATTGCAAATCAGCTCCTGAGCTATAAAAACTGGTGTAACTTTCTCAGCAATAACTGATTGTTTAGGAGGCTCAAATAGAGTCACAGTGATGTTTCTTCCAGCCTTATTAAGCATCATAGTTGTCATATTAAACCAGTGATGTATGAGTATTTGCTTATTGTAATGAGTTCTGGAGACAGTAGCTGGAACAGCAATACAAAAAAAAAAACCTCAGGCTGAAGATTCTGGATATTTTTCTCACTCCCTGAGGGAAATATTTATCTCTTTTATTTCGCTAACATCAAAGACTGTCTCAAACCCTGATACAGGCAGAACTCCTCCTGAAGCTAAATCTCTGGGATCTAATGCCCCTTCCCCCTCAATGGCCTGCAAATACAACTTCAGATGTATCTGATGTTCTTGTGCATTTTCACTTCCCTGAGAGCGATGGAAAATTATTATTCCTTTGTATATGGCAAGCTAGAGGATCCCAAATTCCTTTTCAAGCTTTAGCAAAACTCTCTTGGGAAATAAATTTGGAGGTGTGAGCAGTCATGTTGTTTGGAAATCAGATTCTTGCAGCAGTATGAGCTTTGGAGGACTTTAGAGAGGAGTGATGTGTGGCACTCCAGGCTCAACTAAGAGAGTTTCAAAGGCAGAAAAAAGATAATGTGCTGTTGAGGAAAGCTTGGAGAAACCTTTAGGGATGAGAGGCAGCCAGGTGATGCTTGATTATCCCCTCTTCATGCTATACATGTCTCTTGTCTGCTTTGGAGCAAGTCCACTTGCAGGGTAGCAGCTACTAAGAAGATGCTTTGATGTTCTCATAGTCAAATTGAACTGATTTATGGCTGTGGAAGGAGGTGTTGCAAGGACATGTCTGGTAGCCATAAACTTTTATATTTCAGCCTGAAGCTCGGTTAAAAAGAAATTAGGATGGGAGGTACACTGAGCATCCCTCTACCTTGTACTTGAACTAATGATGGGAGAATCACAAACCTAATCATTTCTTGATGAAATCTAGGTCTGTCATTTCTTATTCTGTCACCTGCGGGCACACAGAAAAGTTTATCTTCTTTATAATAGTCTGATAAGCTTCCCCTTAATTCTTTCTCCTTTGGCTAAACAGCTCCAGTTCTTCCACTAGTTCTTGCAGACCATGTACATCACACTGATGATCATTATCTTTACTCGCCCCTGGGAACAGCCCCATTGGCCCAACCATCTCTCTTGAAGGCTGATATCAAAACCAGACATGGGAGGCCACTTGGGACAGGCAGGAGAATGACTTCCATTGTCTTGCAGGCTATTGCCCAGCTGACACAACCACACTGTTTGAAACAGCATGAGCATATATATGTTCACTCTGTATCATATAATTGTTGGCTTTCTCTGCTCTGGAAAGGAAGTTGAAGTCTAACTGAATTATCAGCATTTCCTTGTTTCTCCCTTTTTCCTCTTTAACAGTCAGGCACTTCTTGTTCGTCTTTAATCTTCTGGATTCACATCATTACAGGAGATATTTAAGCACCATCTCATCCTCAAGATAAATCCCCTTTGTCTCAAAACGTATTCCACCTGCACAGGCGAAGAAAAGAGGAGCTAATTCAAGTTGTATTCTCAACCATAATCTGGCCTTCCTTTTCCAGTGCTTCTCTTGGCAGCTAAAAACATTTTTACAGAGCTGTCATATGTCATTATTAGAAGAGTTGCAGCCATGAGCTGAATTAAAGCTTTGCAAAGCTGGTATGTTTATTCCATATATTTTGCAGATGGGGTCTTTGTCCTTGGGGAGATAAGCGATTGCCAGCATTATAAAAGCTTCATCTATACAGTGTTTGGGATTTGTCCAAGAAACAGACCATGGTCCCCAGGCCATGTGGTGGGAACTGTTTTATGTCTATCCTGTTCAAGTATCAGCAGTCTTTGGAGCTCAAGGTGTGTCCTTGCAGGAGACACTGAGAGCTCTTCCTGCTGTTTTTCCTGCCTGGAGAACATGCAGCTGCTCCCAACTCACTGGGGAAAGATTGAGGGTTGCTGGAATAACCTCAGAAGACAAATTGGCCTGAGGAAGCAACGTCTTGTGCAACTTAGTGCATGCTGTATATAAAATATGGATTCCAGCATGAGATATTTTCCAGTCTGTGTCATTCATTTTCAGTGAGGGAAGGAATAATGTCACACTGGAGTCAAAACAGGGTTGAGTTAACATACATGCAGTTATAGTTGCCATGCTAAATGAGGCGGTATTCGTGCTGGATTAAATATGATAACAAACTTCATTGAGTGGAGAAGGGAAAGTGGTGCACTCTTCCCTTCCCAAATATTTCAGAGGGCCTACGTGGATTTTGGAGGTCTCTGGAGAAGTGAAACTTGTCACAGTATAACAGTGGCCTGCTATTAGATAAATACCATGACAGGCACTGCCAGGATGTCATGGGGTTATTAATGGGTGTTCAGGAGTTTTTCTCTCTGAAGTCACTCTCAGTTAAGTACTAAAGTGACCTGCAGGTCGAGGGAGGGGATTCTGCCCCTCTACTCTGCTCTGGTGAGACCCCACCTGCAGTGCTGCCTCCAGCTCTGAGGATGTGGAGCTACTGGAGCAAGTCTAGAGGGGACCACAGGGATGCTCCAAGGATGGAGCCCCTCTGCTCGGGAACCAGGCTGGGAGAGCTGGTGATGTTCAACTTGGACAAGAAAAGGCTCTAGGGAGAGCTTAGAGCCCCTTCCAGTGCCTAAAGGGGCTCCAGGAGAGCTGGAGAGGGACCTGTGGCAAAAGAATGTAGTTACAGAACCAGGGGGAATGGCTTTAAGCTAGCAGATGTCAAGGTTGGATTAGATGTGAGAAAGGAATTCTTTCCTGTGAGGGTGGTGAGTCCCTGGCACAGGTTGCCAAGAGAAGTTGTGGCTGCCCCTGGATCCCTGAAAGTGTCCAAGGTCAGGATGGATGGGGCCCTGACCAATCTGGGCGAGTGGAAGGTGTTTAGTGGTTGGAAATACAAGATCCTTAGAATGCTTTCCAACCCAAACCACCCTGGATTCTATGAGTCTATGAATGTGCATCTTGCCTTGGCAGTCCCCAAACACTTAAACACATCTGGAGAAAACAGGGATTTGTTTTGTTTATGACTCATTTCAGCTTTGCTCAGTGTAGGCTTTTCAGGTATCATAGCAGACTTCCTGAGCAGTTGCTATATATTCCTGGGTCAACATGAGCAGCACATGGCAGAGCCTTTAATCATGTGCTTTACAAAGCAGGGTTCACAGTGGTTTACTGTTGCAGAGATTGTTCACCGAATGAAAGAGATATGATCCTATTTGCCTACTTCTTGAACATCTAACAAAGCAGTATATTTCCCATGCAACAGGCTATAAACCAGGTTAAAGGCATAACAGGAGCTTGCACTTCAGTTTCAGATCCCTCACCTGAAATTACCTCAGGGATAGTTTCCATGACTCCTAGCACCGACAAGATGAAAACCATAAAAGAAAACAGTCAGTTCCTGCAATAAAATTGGGCTCAATAATTATGTTATTTAAAATAATGAAATTCAAGCTTTTAATGCAGTATCTTTGCATCCAGATTCCCCAGGTTTCCAGTTTTCAGGTTTTTTTCCTGTAACAACAAAGAAGAAAAGGAAGACAGAAAGAAGAGGGGCCAAGAAGGCCAGAAGGCCACTCTGTTGTGATTGCAGCAAAACTTACCAATGAAAGTCTCACCAAACACTAGGGTGCTGCAACATACCCCTGGGAGTTGGCATGTTCATGTCAGACATGCACAGTGGAACGCCCTGAAACCCAAATCAAACCCAAGGGATTGTGTTTCTCTCTGGTCATTTCAGAGTAGGGGTTTCAAACCCTTCTTCAAGTGTCAGACCATGGAGATATTTTACACCGGAAATGAAGATCCTGAGGAGCAAATTTCCATCTGTTGACTGCAGGCTGGCTTCCCTTAGTTTCCTTTTGGGTTCACTGGAAATGCTGAGATGTGGCAAGCTCATGCTTGACAGGGTGCCCAGGATAATTAGCTATGCCTCCACTCAGTGCTGCAGGGTTATCTGGGATGAATCCAGAGCTGATTGCTCCCAAAAGGATGCTCACTTTGTCAACTTCCCAGGGAGGCCTTATACAGGAAAATTTACACATTTTTTGGATGCTCTTCAATGGTGATGCTTCTTCTCAGGCTCTAAGGAGCCAGGAAGCCTGGAGCCAAGGAGATGTTTCCAGGCTGGATTGTGAATGCTTAAGATGATTGTGACATTAACTAGGAGGTGTAGGTGAGTTGTGACTAAGGGATGCTCACATATCAATGTGAGAGGAGAGGTCCTTCAGCAGTAGCTGTCTTGGAAATCATCTATAAGACAAAATGGAGATGCATGAAGGCAGAAGAATTTACTTGGCTAGGGTAAAACAGGCCAGGTTATAGCTAAAATTGTAAAAAAAGAAATGTTTTATTCCCACTTGTGTTTGGAGGAAATAAACCATCAGGGCTTTTCTTTTTGTGTGAGAGAGAAGAGAAAGTAGTTCTATTCATAAACATGGAAAAAAAAAATCTTACGGCATTGACCCCTAAGAGTCTGGCCTTGAAAGAGGTGGAATCTCTTCAGTGCAGGTGAGATGTTTCCCTGTGAAATGCCTGGGAATTGTCACTTCAGTGACAGCTGAAGTCCTCCAGTGACAATGGACTGAGGATAACAGTGGTCTGGAGGCCAGGGATAGCATTTTCATCCCCAAAGCTTGCTGAATTTAAGTGCTCTACACACAGAACATTCATGGAGGGGGAAAAGGCCAGGATTTCAGTCATGTGCTTTGGTTTTTCATAAACCAAGGCTCAAAAGGCACTAGGACCTGGTAAGGAAAGAAGTTGTGACACCTGGCAGCCTAAATATTGCCATAACTAGAAACCCAGCAAAATTTAGAAAACCTCCTATTTTTGTTCTGTAAATGCAAATTTTTTCATAGGCAGTAAGTATAAATGTGCTTACAGAGGCTCATGTGCCTTATTCTTGTTTTACTACCTCAGAAAAAAGGTGAAGGAGTGCTCCTAACTTCTCTGAAGTTAATGAAATTCTTACTTTTTCACTCACAAAGTCCCAAACAACCTTTTAATACCTCTTGCCCGGGGTCTGACCTGCCTGAAATAAAAGTGCAGGGATCATGAAACTTGGTTCGGTCTCTCTAGAACAGATAAAATATGCATGCTGATTTCTTTATGAGAATACTCTGTGTGGTATTACATCTGCCCATTTTATATTGCTTTTGTGACATTTCTCTCTCTCTCTCCTTCTCCCTTGTCTGAAACAAAAGCAGCAATGAAAGATTCATAGCAGACAGGAGTCAGGCAGCAGACAGCCAGAGGACAGCTCTCTTCCATGGCCAGAAATCCACCCATGGGCTGGGCTGCCTCACAAGAAGCGTGACCAGCAGGTCAAGGAGGGTTCTGTTCCTCTGCTCCACTCAGGTGAGATCCCATCTGAAGTGCTGCATTCAGCTCTGGAGCCCCAGCATAAGAAGGACATGGAGATGCTGGAGCAAGTCTGGAGGAGACCACAAAAATGCTCTGAGGGCTGGAGCCTCTCTGCTTGCTCTGGACACCAACTGGGAGAACTAGGGGGGTTCACCTGGAGAGGAAAGGGCTAAAGAGAGGCCTGAGAGCCCCTTTCAGTGCCTAAAGGGAGTCCAAGAAAGCTGGAGAGGGGCTTTGAACAAGGGCCCGGAGTGACAGAACAAAAGGGAATGGCTTCAAACTGATGGAGGGCAGGGTTAGACGGGATATTGGGAAGGAATTCTTCCCTGGGAGGGTGGTGAGGCCATGGCACAGGTTGCCCAGAGAAGATGTGGCTGCCCCATCCTTGGAGGTGTTCAAGGCCAGGTAGGACAGGGCCATGAAAAACCTGGTCTAGTGGAAGGTGTCCCTGTCCATGGCAGGGGGTTGGAACTGGATGATCTTTAAGGTCCCTTCCAACCCAAACCATTGTATCATTATATGGTTCTATGAATATTGCCATGGTCTGGATATGTTTGGTCTGGTTTTGGTCCTTGGGCTGTTCGAGATCACCCATCAAATGATATGAGTTCCTCTCTGACCTGCCAATTAGCCCGTTCAGAGGTGATTTAACTGAAATATAATTTTTTAAAAAAGCAAAGGAGAAAAAAAATGCCATCAGGAGATACAGAGAATAATTTGGGTTTATTTTTCAGGTTGTATCTGCAAACCTTTTGTTATATAAACCTTAGGGTAAGAGTCAGATTTCTCCATTGGCTTTTATATTGCCTGTTGGGTAGATACTTATATATATTTGCTTGAGTGTTTATGAACAGGTTTATCTTTAGCAGAGCCATTCATTCTGGTTTTAGTGGAAGATGCCCCTTATTCAGAAGAAAAAATTCTTTAGATGGGCAAGAGTATTTTTCTAGATTGGAAAAGTATATCTTTTGACGTGTACTCACACTCCTAAGAAACACTTTTCTGTAGCTGTTTGAATGGCACCACCTCCAGATTTCAGCCTGTTCAACTGCTCTCTGAGTTCATAGTGTAGAGACTAAAACAAGAGTTTGGGAGAAGTGGCCCTATAAGGCAAAAGCACTGCAACCAGCCCCATTGCTCTTCCTCTGGGGAAGACTGGGGGATGGAGAGGAAAGCAGGGAAAAGCCAACTGGCTCTGCAGCCCTGGTAATGAGGGAAATAAACTGACTTTTAGACAGCCAAAGCATTAACTTTTTTAAAATCTGTTTCCCAGAAGCACAAAGCTTTCCATGGTAGATGAGAGCAAAACACTTTTCTAGCTAGTTTAACCCAAATATAACACCTGAACAGCCCGTGTTACACCACGATTCCTACTGAACTTGGATTCTGAAATCCTTTGCTTTCCATTTTTGTGTCCCATCAACAACAGCACAATTTGCTTTTTTATGACCTCATGCGACTCTGCAGTCTAAGGGTACATTCATCTGAGTCCAGCAAGATTATAAACTCTCTCCAAACTCTTTTGCAATTACTTGCTTTTGAGGAGAGGTAGGTGGAAGTTGTGTTTTGATCTGCAAACTCTTGGATGCAGCAATT
The DNA here is from genome assembly GCA_013396655.1 of Campylorhamphus procurvoides. Lineage (NCBI taxonomy): Eukaryota > Metazoa > Chordata > Aves > Passeriformes > Dendrocolaptidae > Campylorhamphus > Campylorhamphus procurvoides. The sequence continues at coordinate 424,040 of WBMV01008461.1, forward strand.
GATTTAATAGTTTAATAATTAATCAGCGGGGGAAGACTGAAGGCATTTATAAATGGCTGATAGGAAATCAATGGCAGGGAGAGCACGTGGCTGCTCAGGGAGAAGTAAGGAATGCATCAGATTGGAGTGAGAAAAATAATCCTGTGGATATTAAGAGAGGCTGGAAGTATTCAGCCTCACTTAGAAAAGGGCTCTGGCTTTTTACCTTTGCAAACCGGGGTGGCTAAAAACATCTCTGGCTTTGTGAGGTGAGAAGAGGACATTTGATTCTCCAGTGCCCTGCCTGCTGGACTTGGAGAGGGAGGCATAACCAGGATTCCTTTCCCATGATTTTCTCACCCTCATTTCTGTGATTGGTACCCTGAGAGACTGTTCTTTCCCAGGAAACCCATAAAGCAAGTTTCTTTAGAAGAGAAGGAAGACATATTCTGTAACTTCAGGAAAAGGACCATATACTGCCTGTTTGTGTAGAAATATCAATCAAACATCTCTAAATTAAACCTCTGCTGCCTAATCCAATGTGATTTGGGGAATAGATTATTAATGAATTTAATTAAAATTAAAAAAAAAAAGAAACAAAAAAGGAAATGGTTTTATAATGTGCTCTGGTTTCTCCTTTGCCCAGACAAAATGTTCTTATCTGACTCATCTGAGCATCTTCAGCTGCCTCTTGGGCTGAAAAACAGCTTGACTTGTCTGCAGTTAAATAATTTTATTTATTTATTTTGCAGGTTGGCTTCCAGTTGCACTTTTTGGGGTTAAACAGCAGCCAATGAGCAGAACATGAGAAGCAGTTTCCTGGATTCATTGTCATTGGAATAAGACACCCAGCACTCCTTAGACTAAAAGAAACGCACCAAACTGTTAATTGATTTTTAAAGGAGAATTATGATGCTTTTAACAAGCCACTTATCTTGCTAAGCATTGTTAGGGTAGTGTATCTTCCACTGAAATGGCTGTTCCACAATGTGAGTCCCTAATTGCTTATAAAGCACACTGTTTATTGAGTATTAGCTCTGGCATAGCTGTTTATTACAGGAGTGCATTGCTCAACGCTTGTGAAAAGCCATCTAACTTAAATATGCTCTGCCTCATCTCTTACCCTCCAATGCTCGGGTGAACACATGCTCTCCATCCCTAAGTTTGCAGCGGGAAGAGAGGAAAAGTATCAGCAGTGCTGTGGAGAGCTGGAGGAGGTTGCCTGGTAACTGTGAAAGGATGGAGTCTGACTCAGGAGTGCATCGACCATATATTATCTGCCTCCAATTAATGGGTCAGTGACCCAATGAGACATTTCAGATGAAGTCAAACTCTCAGCTGGACAAATGTGCCTCCAGGTCCGTGTGATTGCCGTCCATTCCGAGCCGGAGGAGGCAGCATGAATCAGGGGTGCACTGGGCTGAGCCCTCGGTGTCCTGCAGCACAGCAGCCTCCAGGGCTAAGCAATGCATGTTGTCATCACAGGACATGGAGCTTTCTGTCCCTGTCATCTGCAGGGTGATTACTCTGCAGCCGAGATGCATCTGATTTGTCCCACTCTGGTACGGCCTCACTTTGAATATTGAGGCAGTTTTGGTCGCTGCAGTATAGGAAAGATATTAAGCTCTTGGGGTGTCCAAAGGAGGGCAATGAAGGTGGAGAAGGGCTGTGAGGGGAAGTGTGTGAGGACACTGAGGGCACTTGGTGTGTTCAGCTGGAGAAGAGGAGACTGAGGGGAGACTTCATTGCAGTTCCAACAGCATTTCTGTTTGATATGAGAGCTATTCAGGTTTTTAAATTAAAATATTTCTTCTCCATTGTTTTTAATTTTTCCTGTAGGAAAACACTGACCATGATTGTGCACTGGCAAAGTATTTCCATTTCATTGTAAAGAAGTTTTGTGTTTCAACACCATCATAGGAAAGAATCTGTCTTGTATGTATATCCTTTTTCCAAGTCCTCTGAGATACATGTTATCTAGAAATTCAGCTAGGGATTGATCATTTAGGATTATGGAATCATTAAGGTTGGAAAAGGCTCCAATGTAAAGTCTAATTTTTGACCCACAAGGATCACGGCATCCAACCCTTAGCCCTGCACAGGACCATCCCCAAGAGTCACCCCCTGTGCCCCAGAGCATCATCCAAACACTTCTTGAGCTCTGCCAGCCTTGGTGCTGTGCCCACTGCCCTGGGGAGCCTGGTCAGTGCCCACCACCCTCTGGGGGAAAAACCTTTTCCTGAGATCCAACCTCACCCTGCCCTGACTCAACTCCAGACCATTCCCTGGGTGCTGTCCCTGGTCCCCACAGAGCAGAGATCAGTGCCTGCCCCTCCTCTGCCCCTCATGAGGAAGTTGGAACTGCTGGTGCCTGGAACTCAGGAGTCTGGTCTCAGATTTTGCATCTTAGCATCTATTTGTTTCTTGGAAATACAGTTTCCCAATTCGTCTGTCCACTGAAGATGTTACACTACTTTCTTGGGAAAAAGGGAATGGTGTATCAGGTTCAGATTTAGAGACATCAGAGTGTCGTCTGCATAGATTCCTTCTGTTTGAGATCTTTGCTGATGAGTTGGATGAATTGTTAATGTTTCATCTATCTTGTCAACCTATTCTAATGCAAGATTTCCCTCTGCTTAATCTCTCAGACACTTTATTTCGTTAGCAACAGAAAACAGTATCACGTTCCTGCTCGGTAGTCCCAAGGGCTTTGTGAATCCTCCAAAAGACCTTTAAAATTAGAAATTACCAGCCATCTTTGTGCCACCAAAGCTGTGCAACAGTCGATTTCCCGACTGCCTGAAATTAAATACTGTTGCCCCACTTAATGCCATGATTTGGATAAGTTGATTTCTAAGGGAGCTTGGGAAGCTGCAGCAACTCACTTTTAAGTGAAAGTCGCTTTGAAGGAGACCATTTGGGATTTCATAAGGCCTTAAATGGAAAAATCCAAATCCACAGTAAAACTAAATGAGAAAGTCTCTGGAGATTGTGTGTTTCAATGAGCTTCACTCACTAAGATTATTAAGAAAAATGCCAGCAAATACGACACTGAAAAATCCACAGAGTATTTCTGCTCACATCAAAAATTTTACAGTCCGAGACGACACCACTCTGTATTTATATCAACTGGTTAATTAAATTACACAGTGTTAGTTTAACTCACTGGGAAAAGATTTTCCTTTGGTACTAATCTCTGAATTAAATGTTATGACTGCACCATAGAAAAAGCAAGATCACATCATTTTTAAATATATATATATATATATGTAGATAGATATTTACTTTCAGGTATACATGGTTTTTACAGTTATCACTGTGCTGATCAACAAGCTGTGCTAAACTACCTCTCATCTTGCAGAGAGATATCAATTCTTGATGCTGAAATATTTGCAACATAAGTTTAAGTAGTTTATAAAATAAAAACCCAAGTATTTGAGTATTTACTCTCAAAGCCCCATCTTTGCAAGCCTTCTAGTATTTATTTATGCCTTTGTAACACATTTAAAATTAATTAAATATCTCTTCGTTGACCTGAGAAGGATGCAGGTTAGGTTGACTATGCAATCAGCCTGGAGTGGACACACGTGTCTTGACCAAGATGCTTCCAGCATCTACAACCAAACTAGTTGTCTAGACTACTTTTATAGTCAGTGGAGTCAAAAACCACTTCTGGAAACATTTAGAATAATTTTAGAGAAATAATTGCCTAAAATCAGCCACATGAATTCTAGAAATGTCTGTTTGTCTCCATTGGCCCGACTGGGGGCTGAGGGTTAACAGCTCAAATGAAATGCTGTACCTTGTATAGGTGGAATTCATCTTACACACATGGCTTGTGTATCTCATCAGCTAAAGTCAAACCTATGCCATCTGTAGCCACTGAAAAGGAAGGGACTCTTCACAGACAATCAAGTCACCATCTGCTGATGCAACCACAGGTTGTTGCCTCAGAGGGTTAGATCTGGAAGAAGAAAAGTAACAGAAGAAAGTGGTGAGTTATCTTAGTGCGTGTCTCTTGCTCTCATGCATCCGATTCCTGCATCTGTACTGATACAATCACCAAAGGCTTTGAAAACGTGCAGAATGATTTATCCTCATTGCTTCTGCCATCCCCACCTCTTGTCTCCAGCTATTCCTTCTTGACACTTTGTTGGGCCATGCAGTCGTATTTTCTTCTGAAGACATAAATTGTCCCTGACTAAAATCTTCAAGATCAGGAGATAGGTAGGAAAGGACCTCTTAAATCAGTTTCATTGCATTCAACCCAGCAGAGTTGATCCATCATCTCAGCTTTGTACAAGAGTGAGCTAAGTAAGAGAGGTCAAGAATTATATGTTTGGTGGGTTATCTTAGCTCAAGAGACACTCTGATTAGGCTTGTATAACTTTGATAACATTAGTGCAATTACCCTGATCTACACAATCAGAGTCAGATGAGCAGATAATTACTGTCAGAAAATTTAATTACATGGATTTATTTGATCTGTGGTCATAAGGAACATTGCTATGTGTTATGATTTAGGGAAAAAAAAACAAATAACCTTGACAATATGAATTGAAATGGGCTACAGATGCCTATAGACAAAATAGGTTGAAATGATCTTCTTCCCAGATCTCACCTGGCAGAGGACCTGTGGCTTTACTGGGGAGTCTTCAAAATCACTCTAAATGTCATAAGCCCAGGAAATTTCCTGGTAAGCAAAAAACCATCTTTGAGTGGTGTAAAAATCCATGTTTGGTTATACTTTATTTGCCTACATCCTACCCTGCTCCCACCACTCTCCCCAAGCTGTAAAGCTCACCAGAGTGACCCTCCCAGCAGTCACATTCACTCTGTGAGATGCAAGGGCAGGATGTAGATACCATAATGCAGTTAAAGCCATGTGAGCCGAGTATATAAATTGTTATTAACTTGGCAGAGTCAGTGTATGAACAGCAGCAGCAAGGCTGAACTTTCCTTTGGTGAAATAGATAAAGAATTGTTAAGGCTCTTAATGATGAGGACTCCTTTGGGTATAACAGGACCACAGATACTCATCCCACACGTTAGACCCAACCCAGCTGCCTAAACAGAGATAGCAAGTGCCACTTGAGCCCAGTCAGAATGTCCTGCCAAGTCTCTGGTTGCTGCTTTGAAAGAGAATATGTCCCCTCCTCTCTCAGATCATGCCTGGCATGACCATGCTTACCTCCTACAGCATCTCCCTCCAGAGATGTAAGAACATGTGTAGGAATGCAAAGCAGACCCCATCCAATTTCCTTTGAGGTTAGTGACTTCTACACCTTGTTGTTAAAGTGACTGAAATGGACTGACTGTTTCTCTCTTCATTTGTTGTTTATTTGTCCTCTCTTTATTTGTCTCTGTAAGCTGTGGATGCCTCATCCCTTGAAGGGTTCAAGACTAGGTTGGATAGAGCTGTGAGCAAGCTGGCCTAGTGGAAAATGTCCCTGCCCATGGCAGAGGGGTTGGAACTACATGATCTTTAAGGTCCCTTCCAACCCAAACCATTTCATGATTCTATGATTTTATTTTTAGCAGAAGCACATGGGAGTTAAGCCATAGTTTTAGGATTTTATCTTGTCATTCCTCCTTGAAAACAGCCAGTGTCAGCCATTCCTGTCTAGATTAGTTTCCACTGAGAGAATAATAATGGAGGTTTCTTCATCTGGACTAGTCACCTATACTCTTTCTGAGTCAGTGGATGCAAACAGATGTTGTGCACGTCTCATTTCATCCTAAACTGAGCATTCAGAATAGTTCACATGTGAGAACAATCGGATTCCTTCCATTGCCTATAATGGCAGGCTCAGAGGAGGTGCCATTTCATCTGTACATTCATGTTCTATTCCAGTGCATGGCACTATTACAGTACAATCCATTTCCAGTACAATGAGATGAACAGAGCAGCATTACCAGCTCCAAAAAAACCCTCTTCTCAAATGAATTAATCTTTTCTGCAAGGTCTTCTTCATTCAGTGGGGCCTCCAGCCAAGCCTTTCTTCTTTTGCCTCATGAGGAGTTGCTCAAATAACTTGTCTAGCAAGTCTGTTGTCAAAAGTGTGCTTTGATCTGCCTGCGTTTTCCTCTGCAGTGTTTGCATGGATGTAATCAATTTGTAAGAAAGCAATCATGCTGCTTTGCTTCTTTTCCTAAGCCTACAGTAGATAAATGTATTAACACTTTTTGATAACAATCTTGGAGCTGCTTCTAATCCAGTATTGACACTCCCACTGACCTCTGAGTAGTATTATTCATAGTTTTCAAAGGAGGATATCAAGGCCCAAATTACTGTTACTTTCAGAAATGATTGCTTAAATCTGGGCAGACACATCACTGAAAAGACCATGAGATGGTCAGTGGAGTTGGTCACAGGATGAGAAGGAGCAGTGGGATGAACACAATGAAAGATGACCCTCACACACACACACACACACAAAATAAATCCAACCCCATACTCACCCAACAGAGGTCATTTTTCAATGCTCTCAGAAGTGATAGGAAGAAAAAATTGGTAGATCCATCCTAGATCCAGCTTACTCCATCTGAAATGTTGTCCCTATACATTCCTTTGGCTGTAAACCCAGAAGAAATCTTTGTATTTACAAAGCACAGCTTTTGTAAACACACTTTTGTAGTGATGGCTATTTTATTGTCTGACTGATGCACTGTAGAGAGCACAATTCTAAGTTTTCCTGTAGGCTACATTTTTATTTTGCAGCCAGATGTCACAATAAAATTGTATAAGAAGAAACTATACAAACAAGATGCCAAATTGAGAAAAAATAATCAGCTCAGGGAGGAGGAAAACACATTTCTGTCTCTAAAACATCAGCAGAAACTCTTATATTTCCATTATAAAAATAGATTACATTCTTAATGTAAAGGTCTGACATGCTCTGTAGTATTATATTGTCCTGCATACAGTTATTTTGTGAGAAAGCTCTATTATAAATATTCTCTTGCTAAATCTTTTCTACTGTACCCTATAAATACCCAAAATCTATTTGCAAACTCAGTTTTGGTTAGCACTTGGATGTATTTTGGCAAAAAGTACCACAAGAATTGCTCATTCTCCATCATATTTGAGGGGTGACTCTTATGTGTTCACCACATATTTTGATAAGGTGAACCCCAGAGGCAGCCAAATTACTGAAATTCTGCTGAAGCCACAGAATTAAGAAGTTGCAGGGCTTTTGGCTTCCCAAATCACTTTAGTCCTAATAGCGAGACTGTAGCTATCAAATTATTAGTCTTACTTTTTTGCTTGGGTTTCCAAGGATTCTATGAAGACATTAAGACTATAAATACTGAAAAGTGGCAAAAGTGAAAATGCAAATATGAGATGATTTGCCCTAAACTGGACAGTGTCAGGACAGGTCTCCTGGAGCCCAGTGTTCACTTCTGCAGGAGAGAAGCTACACCCATAGGGGCCACCAAGAGCTACAGGAGGACCAAGGCAAGGTATGAGCTGCAAACTGAATGTCCCTCAATGTGACAGCAGAAGTTGCTGAACCATCTTCCTTCCCTGTGAGGGTGGGCAGGCCCTGGCACAGGTTGCCCAGAGAAGCTGTGGCTGTCCCATCCCTAAAGTGTTCAAGGCCAGGCTGGACAGATATTGGAGCAACCTGGTCTAGTCGGTGGCATCCCTGTCCACGACATGGGGTTAGAACTCGATGATCTTTAAGATCCCTTCCAACCCAAACCATTCCATGATTCTATTATTTCAGCTGGGACGTGGTTTCACTCCAGAGTCCTCTACAAAGCCAACATGATGACATGATTTTTTTGTAATCCAGCACTAAGGTGGAAAACCAGAATTCAATTTTCTTGACCTTCAGGAATCTGAATTCAATTTCATCCTCTCTTAATGGAAAGTCTGAGATGTAACACAGGGAAGAGTGTTGCTCTCTCTTCTTGGAGCCACACCACGCATCTGAATTTCTGCACTTTAAATTTGTTCAAGGGAAGCAAACACAGAAATTACAGAGGCTGCTAAATATTTTTTTCTAGAGCCTTGGACCACCATGCAAAGCAAGTCTTGTCCTTCAGCAATACCTACCTGTCCCTACAAGGCAAAGACAGATGGTGGGAAAACCCAAGAGACGGAGCTACTGGAGAAGGTACTGACCCTTGTGCTCAGGAGTCCATGCCCTCTAGGCCATGTCTCCAGCCCTTTCCAATGCGTATTTGAATACGCAGAGAGATGCCGGAGAGACTGGAAAAAATCAAACCATTGAATCATAGAATGGTTTGGGTTGGAAGGAACCTTTAAAGGTCATCTAGTCCAACACCCATAATGGAGATGCAGAACATTATCAGTCATTTGTGGTACTGAGGCAGAAGTTGAACTCAATGATCTCAGAAGTCTTTTCCAAACTTCAAGGCAGAGAGGAGCAGTGGACAACACCTGAAACTCCAAAACCTGACAAATCCCAGTGGATGAAGGACACCTCAGTCTAGCTTTCCTATTGCCACAAATTCCTAAATTATAAATACAAATGAAGCATATCTGACAGATCATAAGAATGTTGTGTTAGGTGCCCCTAACCCTCTTTTATTTTTAATTTTGCATATGAAAAAAGAAATTAATTATTTCCATCTTGCGACAAGTCAAACTGGATGTTTACATGACCTTTAATTTCGGGGGTGGACAAGGGGGCAGCTCCCAAAGAGTCACTCATTTTGCACAGTCAGCAGGAAGGGGCACCTGGCATGAGTTTATAAACTCAAGCAGGGGAGGCAGGTTACAGTGAACCTGAAAGAGAAAGCACACATTCCACTCAATAAAAGAATAATAAAGTGTCAGGTAGGAAATAAATATTGAAACTCATTTCCCACCAGGGAAATCTCTTTGCAGTAACTAATTTAGATGGAGAATAAAACAAAAAGGCCCTATATCTCAACCTTGGCAATAACCTGTCACCGAGCACCGTTCACCTCTTGTGTCTGCTTAGACCTGACGCCTGCATGGGAAGAAAAGGTGACAACTGCTTTGCTGTCTCCCTTTATAAATCAAATCAAATCAAATAAATCATGCATGAAAGGAGTTCTTGCAAAATAATAACAGTGCATTAGGGTCCCTTGGACATTCTTGAGCAGCAAGGACAAGGTTTTTCCTCTCAATGCTGTCAGTAATTATATCAGATACTGCAGGTGAAGGGATTGCTTTGGTATTCTGTCAAGAAATTAAAATGCTTTCATGATGAAAGCAAAGCCTTTTGGTTGCTGGTGGTGGTTTTCTTGTTTAAACTTCTCTGAGAATTCAAACCTGAGGCTGGATGAACAAGGCAGAAAGGATGGCAAAGTGTTAACATGTTGAGTACCTGTGGTGGCATGGGCAGCAAAGCACGAAAAGACAAGTGATGTTTGATTCCCTTGGATGTAGAAGGAACAAAGTGATGTCCAGGACACACACAGGCTGTCCCTGCTGTGGTGAATGTGACCCTTGTCCATTCTGGTTTCACGTTGTGCTACCTCTCACTGGAAAACTTCACACTGTGTCACTGGCTCTCCTCTACACAACAACTCATGGTGACTTTGTGGGTCTGACTGGCACAAGGGTATCTGTTGGGATATACACGCACTGGGGGTCCCTGGGAGCAGGGGCATACCCCACCTGTGAGCTGCTATTGCAGCTGTTCCCTGCAAAACCAGATGTTGCCCCTTGGTGATCTGCTTGCAGAACCCTGTATGAAAGCACCATGGGATCACTGTTCCTGCAGAGAGCTCATGTCTGAGCTGTCCCCACTCTGAAATGTATTTGCCTCCATCCCTGACTACGTGGAGTACAGAATCAAGACTTTGTCACAGTCCTTCCCTGATATGTGAATGTGAATGCCTACCTGTGACTGTGCAGCATCCAGCAGATTGGAGGGACTGTTTCCTACAGGCTTAAAGAGAATTTCCCTTTAAACACCAAGGTCTACACTCTCAGATGCTCTGTAAGCCCTGGGTAGGCTCATCCTCTCCAAGCCTCTTGGTTAACCTCTCCCAGCTGCTGCAGTGCCTGTTTCTCTTTGCTGTGCTCCACAGCTCAGTCTGGGCACAAGGCTGTTGCTCACTCAGAGACCTCTGCTATTGGCTGTGCCCTCCTGGAATGCCAGAGATGAGCCCCATGGTGCTGATGTGGCACAGGACAGAAGGGAGAGGTTCATTTTTGGAGCAGGAATTAGAGGATATGCAGGATACAGTGAGGCAGCACTGACAGTGATTGGCACATGCTTACACACTTGAATATCCTGTTTTCTGTATTTTCCTTAAAATATTAATAAAAATGTTCACAAACCCATAAATATGGATATATTCCTTCCTTAATAAAAATATTAATATGCTTATAAAATAGCTTCTTGCAGATGATGCATGCCTGAGTTTCCACAGACAAAGAGCAAAGCACATCCATCCAATATGACATAACTTATGTATCTCTACAGCCTGAAAAACAACCAGAAAAAATTAGGGTGCTCTGGAAGGGGAGGAAAATAGGAAAGCATGGAGGAGAGCAATTTTACTACACAGGTAGCATCAGATATGACTGCAAATGAAACACCTACAGTGAAAATAGTGATCCAGGGTGTGGCTCCACTCCTTTAGTGTCCTGTGCACCATTGGACAGTCCTTGAAATACTTGAGCAACCCACACACATTGATACATAAGCCATCAGCTACCATGGAAAATAAGGAATTGGAAACAGAGCATTATTGATCTCAGTGGTTTTAAGCATTTGAATTAGAGCAGAAGAAATCATTCTATTGGAAAGGCTATATCTCTCCAGTGATTTAAAAAAAAAAATCTGAATATCTCTTCCAAGAAAGAAATGTCCTGTTTACTCCTAAAGTCTCGAAGTCTAAGTGGTAATGCATAGTAAAAATAGTTCTCATCACGCCCACATACACCTGGAGGGTGAGATTCCTTCATCTCATGTTCATCTTGCTCTGGCATCTCATCAATATCTCCTTACAACTCCCTGGGACAAGGAAACTTGTCTTCCTGCTACATCTGTAAAGCATCATGTAATTTTATGTGAATGATGCATAAAAATAAATAACTGTGTGTTTCTGTGTCTAAGGGTCTCAAGCCCAGAAAATAAATTGCCCATCTCACTTTACAGCTTTACCATTGGCACCTTGAAGAAGTAGCTCATTAACGAGTGAGGGAGGATGCAGAAGAGGGGGGAAACCAATTTCCAGCTTGCAGTATTTTGCTAAAAACGTTGATAACAATTTCTGCTATTAGTCTCTGTCAGAAATGCCAGAGTCATTACTGAGATGGCGTGGCCAGAGGGCACCCAGCATCACAGCTCACTGTGGAGTCTGAATAAACATTATAAAGCACAGAAAAACGGTCTGTGTTTGAAAGTTTTCAAGTAATTAAAGAAGTACTCAGCTCTGCTGGTAGCAGACAGTCAAGATGAAAGGAAATCTCACCTTCTGCTTACCACCTCCCAGCTAAAGCAGTGCATTGTGGTTGTTGGCCCAGCCTGCACCTACGTGGATAGAGTTGGCTGAGCACACATTTGAGTGTCTGACCCAAGTACCAAATGGATCCACACAGGATCCCCCCTGGAGCACACTGCTAGGATCCATACTTTGCATTGGGGTGGGAATTCAACATGCATTTCCCCCCTTCCCACAGTTCCTTTCCTTATGTCAGCTGATGTTGTGTTATACCACACCATCCAGGAGAGCTGAGCTCGCCTGCACATCACCATGTCCATCACCAGGAGGTCAGGACTCAAATGTAAAGACAGAGGAGTTCTTGGATGGTGAGAAGAGAGGCATCCACAGAGCTGTCAATCAAAATCAAAAGTCTTGTTGCCCCAAAGCATCGTAGTTGCAAGTTGTCAGTGGCTGCCTCTGTGCCTCTCTCAGGATGACATTCCCGAGATGAAAAGGCCAACAACACCTTTGCATGTGTTCCCAGTATTTCATAAAAATCATAGAATAACCTGAGATGGAAAGGCACCCATAAGGACTGTCAGGTCCAACTCCTGGTCCTGCAAATCCCAAGAATCCCACCATGTGTCTTTTCCAAGCTAATGGAAATTTGCCTTTTATGTGGTTTAAAATCCTGGAGTTCACATTCCCCAAGGATTTCCATAGGCATTGGGTACTGAAGTGTCATTGTGAATCTGAGTTTACCACCTTCCTGAACACAAAAGTACCCGTCAGCTGCAAGACCCAAGAAGCTTGAGATCTACTGTCTTTACTACTGACTCTCTTCTGTATAAATGAAGCAATGATTCACCTTTCAGCCACACTGAGAGAATTACTTAATGTCTGGGAGCCGTTTTAATGATATGAAGTGTGCTAAAAATGCTAAGTATTATTATTGTTCCACTTTGTCTTCCACTTAAATCTAAAGGGGGATTGTGCAGCTACTTCCCAAGTGTCTCCCAAGGGTGTTTCTAAAGCAATTATGTCGGCTGACACTGTCAAGCTTCAGAAAATGGAAACGATTCCGAGGCTGACCAATCAGCCCCTTTACCAGCAGATGAATCTAACGACTTCAAAGCTATTCATTAAGCAGTACTATGAATTGATTACATAAATTAGCATGCTGCTGACAAGGCAGGGAAGGGAGGAGAAGACAGGAGAGGAGGCCGACATAACACATCCCTCATTTGGCAAAGGCAGTGGTTATTAGGAGCCCAGAGCTAATGAAAGAGACAGATCCATTAGGCACGTGTTGCTGTAGGGGATTGATTGCTCCCCCTGAAAAAGGGCTGCTCCTCTTGTTAACTGGAGGATTATATTTGTTCTAGCTTGTTGATCCAGGGGCAACTGTCACATTTAACAGGAAAGTGTAGTTTGTAAAGAGAGGGAAGGAAGATGACGAACTTGCATCAAAGCCATTATTGAAATCTACTCAGCCCAAGCACTGCAAAGCAGGTTGGTTTAGTTGTGAACAGGGAGGACACGTGAGGAGCATTTTCGGTCTGAAGCAGCTGCATTTGGGAGAATTCCAGTGAGATCTACTTTAAACAGGAAGTTTTGTGATGGAAGCTTTGAATGACAAAACCTAACTGGTACACGTGAACCCTGCCTCTGATGAAAACTGCCTGTCCAGGAGTAGCAGGATGCTAAGTCTCAGTGCAGGCTCCTCTGAGCTTTGCAAACCTGGACTAAAGCTAAGAGGATCAGATCCCTTGTGCAAAACCTCATCAGACCTCAGGTCGCTGCAACCAGACCCCATCTGCCCACGTTTGGATCTTGTTTGCCCCTCTTCAACAGCTGATATGTTACCTGGAGTCCCAGCACACTCTAAAATCCTTCACTCATGTTTGGAGCCACTTTAATTTCAGGTGGGCCAGCCACGAGCTGTCAAAATCATCTCTCCAGGCAAAGCAGGTATCATTTCACAGAGCAACTTCCTTCCATGATAACCAGTGAGGGATTGAATAAAACAGTCTGAATTCAATGTATTATTCAACTTCTTCATTCATGGCTCTCTGGATGGTCCTGCCAGTACGTCCCTGTTTAGTTTAGCCTAGACTGCCTGTGTAGCTCTAAGTATAGGAAAATCCTGTGTAATTTTTGTCAGAAGTAAGTTTTCTATCCGCTGGAATTGCTTCTGGCTCTGCTTTAGGGGAAGATGGGTTGAGTCATCTTTTGTTGCTGGTCTGCACTGAAGCATGATTTGAGTAATCTCTAATTAGAGGGGCATAAGTGTGTTGTTCAGCCCTCCAGACCCTAAAATATATGCTTAAATTAAGGACATATTGAAGTGCTCTTCTGAATCAGGAGCCTGAGCAAGCTCGGGCTGAGTTTTCTGCCGACATTCTGTTGAAATTACTGCAATCCATTATTCCAAGTGCAGCTCAGGCACTGAAACTAAACAAAAGGCTCTTGGAAAAAGAAACTCTTAAGCAAAAGTCACATTTTACAGACTCTGCTTGGTGAGTTTGATGCTGCTGTTTGTTTAGCAAAGCTTTGCCTGCTGCAGGAACATAACACCCCTGTCATTTTGTGAGGGATGGTAGTTAGCAGAATATTTTGTACTCTTTCAAGAGGGAGTTGATCTTTTGCTCTGTAGCTTTCTTACCAAAGAGGCAGGAATCCTGAACGTGGTCTCTGTTCAGATTTCTTCCACATTTACAAGAATAATGTTTTGATTTGAAAAGGAAACCAGTCACAAGGTGGTGAGTGTGGATCAGGGAACAGACCTCCCCACAGTTCCGGATGGCTTGCTGGTTTCTGCTGGAGGAAAACCTGGGTTTGATGGATCACCAAGAAAATCCATGATGGCAACTGAATGCTGATGGCAGCTGCACAAATTTAGAACAACTGACTTTTCGTGTTGCAATAAGAACTCAGCAAGATCAGGAACTACCAGAGCATCGTTAAATGTGGGTATTTAATGGGGCAGCTTTGTGCAACAATTGAACTTCAGAGAGGATTTTCCTGTCCTTCACCACTGAAGTAATTTGGTGGATTTGTTATTAACCAGGAAAAAAGCAACTGGGATAGAATATCTTGCTAACCCTGGCTACCCAGGGATTACACAGAGCCTGCTGTATTATGCAGTTGTTCTTTGCATATTTCACTGGCTCTGGGGGAAATATTAAAATTTATAATTTCCATATTGCCAGATTATCGTACCCTCTCCAATGATTGTTCCCTCAATTTTTTATAATCTGTCAATTTTCACACTATTTAAAAAGACAATTTGACTGCCTTAATACCAGAAAAAGTCTCACAGGGTATTTTCTTTCTTTTTTGTTTCCTTAGCACAGGGAAGGCTATTTTTAGGACTAGAAACCTATCATTACCATTCATTGAGCACTTTCCCTTGCCATTGCAGATAAACACTGAGCTTAACAGTTCTTAGCCTTGAAAAAAAATTAAATAAAATTTCAAATCTGCTTCCAGGAAGTCTTTGGTAAATAACATGTCACCATGAATTGCCACATTAATACAGAGTGTGAAATACAAGTGTGAAGTCTATGATATATCTATACCCTGTGCTTTTAAATGTCATAATATTTAGTTATCCACAGCTAAGGAACTCACAAGATTTTTGAAGTGCAGTAAGCAGTACTTTGCACATTTTACAGACAGGGAGATGGAAAAATACATGGAATAAATGTGGTGGCTGGCAGGAGCTCCTCAAGTACAGCTCTTGGTACTGATCTGCCATCTTCCTATCCCATGCACAGCCCAGTGCCTCCAGATTTGATTAAAATAAGGATTGTTGTGGAGGAGGTAAAAGGCTTGATAAGAGGAGGTGCAAAGCCTGTCAATGGAGAGACACATGTGAAAACTTTTTCAGCATAATTAACAGTGGGAAGTAAAAATGGATCTGTCAGTTCCTTTTTTAAGCCTCAATGTCAATACTTGCTGTAAATGAATTGCCCTTAAATTTATTTGCAGCAGAACCTGCTGTTGGGGGGACAGATCAGATGGTCCCCAAGTGACCTGACAAAGCCACTCTCCTGGGAGTATGGACTTTCTGGGAGGGACAAAGCAGAAATGGCTCTTGAGACACATTTCTTGAGTCAGGCTCTAGTGCTGCTGCTGAAAGACTTTTCACTGAAGAAAATGATGAAGAGTGCACTGCTGGAGGTCAAGTGTCTCTCTCGTGAGATACTCAGAGTGGGTAAGAGGAAAAATGATTAGGAAGGAATCCTTGACTGTGACAGTGGTGAGGCACTGGACCAGGTTGCCTAGAAAGGTTGTGGATGCCCCATCCCTGGAAGTGTTCAAGGCCAGGTTGGACAGGGCTTGAACCAACTGGAATAGTGGAAAATGTCCTGCCCATGGCAGAGGGTTGGAACTGGATGATCTTTAAGGTCCCTTCCAACCCAAACCATTCTGTGATTCTATGAAAATAATAAGGAAATACTCCTCCTAGTTTGGGAGCCATGAAACTCTTCACAGTGATGTGCCCCTCTGGCATGGCTGAAAACACAGAGCTGAAATTTCCAAACATCTTCTAAACAAAGCTCAGTTGGGAAACTTAACCCTCTTGTGCTATGGAGGAAAGAAAGTTGTACACCCAGAGAACAATATACCCAGCCAAGCTCTTTTAAGGTTTCATTAGTTCCTAATGAAAGCTTTGCAGATGGAGGAGGCAGCAATTAACAATTAAGAGCAATTAACAATTATTCCTTCTGCTTGCTTCCTGCTGGAAAAGGGAGACAATTAGTCTCTTATCCTGTCCCTACTCTTGTCCTTCTCTGCCTTGGGAATCAGGTTATCAGGGAATCATTTTATTTAGCAAAGTACCTGCTTTTTCTTGTGGTAAATGGTCAATACCTCAGGGCCTGGTTTTTAGAAATGTCTGAAAATACAGCTATTTTCTTTTCGGGTGCTTTGTGAGGGGAAGAGGGAAATGGTCCTTAAAAAACAGAAAGTTTTTTTTTATTTAATGGAGCAAAAATACAGCAAGCCAGGTTTTCATCTAAGTGAAAAGTGTGGGCAACTGGTGGCAAAACTGAAGTGGTGTCAGTAGGGAAAGACTGATCAGCTTTGATGGAGGAACTACGGGTATGTCAGCAGAATGTCTCAGACTGGAGAGATCTAAGTCATCCTGGTCAGCCACAGAGTTATTTGTTTAGGTCTCAGAAGCACCTTTGCATGTCTCTGCAGGAGAATTGGCTGGCTCAGATTTTAGGTTCATCACCTCTGTGTGGGTTTTTTGCGTTGCTTCTGGATGACTTTGAGGCGTGGCTTTCAAAGATGGAGCGAACTCATTTCTCTAGATTGAGATCATAGAATCACAGAATGGTTTGGGTCGGAAGGGACCTTAAATACCATCTATTTACAACCTCCTTGCCATGGGCAGGGACACCTTCCACTAGAGAGATCTGTGGGGTCTGGTCTGGTGCTGCTTAGCTCAGCTTATGGACACTGGAGCCCAAGGTGAGCTGTGTGGGACATGACAATTCTCCTGACCTGCACATGGTATGAAGAAGTGTCTGCCCTTGTCCCTTGGGCTATGGCAGCCCCTGTGCCGGATTCCAGTGTAAATACAACTGAAAAAGATGATACTTTTTTCCTTTCCTCATTTCCCTCCCAAGTGCTTATTCCTCCCCATCCCAAAATACTGATATAAGAGCTTGTGCATCCAGTGTAGATAGACTGGGAAAATGAGCCAGCTGAGAGCTAAAATAGGTCTTTAATGTGGGTTAGTCTTCAGCCAGATGAATTTTCCAACTGCCAAAATACTGATGTCACTGTGAGCAAAAAAGCAGGAGTGACACAAGGAGGGGATGGGATCACTCACTCAACAGGAAGCACCAACACTAAGGTGACAGTGTAACCTTGGCTTGTGGGTTAAGTGCATTAAATTGCTCCATGTTTACTCTGAACCACAAACCTATATTTAGGTAGTCATGACAAGTAGATAAAGCAAAAAAGTTCGTATTAACTCCTTGTCTTCTGTAACTTCTTCAAACCTCTATGCTCGGAATGGAACCAATCTGTTTCCATCCAGAACAACCCAGCTGACTGAGCAAGAGATATTGTGGAATAATACTGCATGACCCAGTGATACTGATCTGCAAGAGATATTCTGTAATTAATCACTTAGAAACAGGCCATTAATACCCCAAAGACTGTAATTTATATGGCTTTTGTCAGTTTTGCTATCCAGATCAGAGGATAAAAGATAGGGGCTGCAAGGATCTGAGAAGGAAGCAGCCCACAAATCTTCAGTGCAAGCTCAGCACTGAGAAAAGTTAGTGAGCATTAACTGCTCATCCATCTCAGAGCAGCTGCCTGGACCAGTGTGGTCATCCCCTCACGTCTCCCTTCAGAGACAGAAACAACAAAGTGTGCATTGGGCTGTCTCAGGAGGGCTAATGGAAGCCTAAGTGTGGGCATCTGGGACTGCACCTGGTACAGTCAGTGGAGATGTACAAGCAGGAATCCAGGTGGGACTTGAATGAGTTGGCTCAACATGGGTGTTTACCACTGAGAGGCCCCAAAATGCCACTTCTGCTGATGATTCAAGAAGGTGTAACTTTTCCTTGGATTTGCCTGTCCCATTTATGTTTTGGATGTCCTTGGGGTGATCAGTAGCCTTGGCTGGAGTCAGGTGAGAAGCTCTGCCAAGGCACTGAATATTAAATAACACCTATCCTAGTGCTGTCCTGCTCTGCCCTCGGTGGCTGCCAAGCCTCAGCCCACAGGTTGCCTGAACAGCCCAGACTTCCCTGTCCTCACTCATTTAGGACAAGCCTGATTTGATTCCCATCTAGAGACAGAAGGGATGAGATTCCTCCAGAAAACACATGATGCTGGATCCTCAAGCCTTTTTCTCTACAGTCCCATCAGCCAGGCTTCCCTTTGCCTGCTCTTTTCTGTTCTTAGTCCCATCTTGAAACCAGGCTGGTCATAGAGTCATAGAATGGTTTGGGTTGGAAGGGACCTTGAAGATCATGTAGTTCCAACCCCCTGCCATGGACAGGGACACCCTCCACAGGTGTCATCACTTAGTGCAATAACTAAGGGAGGTACCACCAAGATTGCAGGCTGAGATGTTCACTCTGCAGACTAAGATTTCCATCAGTATTTAGTCTGCATTGTAAGGTGGTGTCTAAGAAATGGTTTTTGACCATTTTTTTCCCTACTCTGTATTCTCCGAAATATCACCAAATTTCATCATTATTCTAAAATTTAAAGTCCTTTTCTTTTCACTTCTAAAAATACAGTGAAGGATCCCCTAGATTATCTGAATCAAACCTGTCTTCACATGCCTGTCAATAATACTTATTAAAAAATGCAGCAAATGTTTCTTTGCCTCACATCTCTAATGCTCTATCAGTAAAAATTAAAGATAGATTTCTGTGAAATAAGTTAGAATTTAGAATGGCTTTTCCTATTCTACATGAAGGGGCTTATCTTCAAAGCAATCTGCACAAATCCCATTAACAGCAATAACAGAATTTGTGCAAGTAATTCCCCAAACACCACTTTTGAACATTAAGCCCTTTACTTAATTCAATATCAGATAAAAACACGATCTAAGGAAATGCAAAGACTTGATATTCTGGTTTATGTTCCACAATGGACTGGAGACTCACACACAGAGTATCACACGCATATAGATACCAGCTTGACAATGGCAAATGGAAACAGAAAAGCTGCTTCTTATTAGAGGAATTAAATAGGGAAATATTAAAAAAAAAAAACAGGTAAAGAAAAAGGTCCCAAAAAGCAACCTCAAGTAGCAGTTCCATTCCCAGAAGAGAAATAAAACATGAAAACACATTTCTGATGGGGTTTCACAGGAATCAAGGCAGAAAACATCTCCCAAAACGGGGTGCATCAGTCTGCAGTCTGCAATTAAGTTTCCAGCCTCTTCTCCTGTTTCCATCTTCTCTCCTTTGTGTCCTACTGTCCATCCCATTGGGCACTAGGCATCGTGGCTACAGGATGTACTCCTACAAAAATTCGGATTTCACACAGAAATGCCATGACCAAAGTACCACCCAACTCCCCTTGTAGGGTCACAGAGTTCCCAGGCACCTAAAGGAGAGGGAAAGTTTTATATTGATTTTTGGGGTGCATTGGAGACCCTTGAGGAGGGAGAATGGGGAAAAGTATTCCAAATTTTTCACTGCCACGCTGTGTGATGGGCAGGAATATCCAGGGTTAAGAGAGGACAAAAGAACTTTCTCACTGGAAGGAGGTGTATGGATTTATTCCAAGTTCTTGGTGGAAGATATTCTCCTTACTTTATTTATTATTTGTAATAACATGGACTAAAAATGAAGTCAAGCTCCAAGGCACAGCAGTTGTAGATACTGGACAAGCACAGAACAAAATGAGCAGGTTTTCCCCTCAGTGAGAGGATACTTCAGGGTTTTAATCCAGCCTAATGTAGGTCCTTTGAGGCAGAGAAGTCCTCAGATGGTGTTCAGGTTCCCAGCTCTTCTCTCCTTTAGTGCTTGTCTCTATTATCATCATGACAGAGCATGGAAATCAGGTGCCAAAGGCATGGCACTCAGAAGCAGAACACTGAGCCATTGCAGTTTGGGACCTGCTGTGCTCAATCCCTTCTTGGCTGGGTAAATTCTTCCTGGGGAGGCTGGAAAATAGAAAGCTGCATTGGTAAGAGGCAACTCAGATCAGTCATACATCCAGGAGCTCAGCAGACCTTGCAGTTTTCCCTTGCAAAGTCAAGCTTCAAAATTTACAGCTTGGATGTTCAAGGGTCCTTCCAGCTATGAACAACAGTGAATTTCAGAGGAAAGTTTGCATCTTGATGTGGTGATCTCCCCCAGCACATTCTTCCCTAGAGACATAAGGTGTGTTCTCACCTTAAACCAGTGGGAACACGGTCCCAGGTTGCTGCAAGGTCTCCAGGTCTCAGTGACAAGTCCATGAAAGTGATAATAACACTTTCTTCACCTGAAAAAGTCCTTGCCTTTGGCTGGGTGTCATCATGGGAGACTGCTAATTGCCTTGGCAGGGAATATCTCCCAAGTGCTCTGCACGTGTGGGAGGAAGGTTTATGGAGACAGGCTCTTCCTTCTACGTGTGCAGCTGATACACATGGAAAGACAGCGTGGGCTACACAGCATGTGGGCAAATTTCACATCTGAAACAGCAGCAGCAAAGCCCAAGACTAAGCACACAGCAGCAGTAGTTGCTCCATGTTTGACTTATGTCAATCAGCTGGAAAATATCACAGAAATGGGTGGCTGCTGTGTGGGTAATGTCAGCAAGAGGACCAGAGTGATGCCCTCTTGTCTGGGGGGAAATCACATACAACAGAGTAAACTGCATCTAAACCAAAAGGACTCTAACCTGCTGTCTGCAATAGCCCCAGTATGATGAAGCTATTGGTTATAGAGCTTTTGTATGTAACTAAGGGCCATAGACACACTCAGAAAGAGTCCAAAAATGAAGCTGATTTGGGAAAATTAGTTCAAATTGTGCCTATGCATTTAAAGATGAGAAAGCTTCACATTCTTATAGGAGTAAAGTTAGGAGAATTATATCTGTTCTTAAGTTTTGTGGTGAATAGAGTCAAAGTCTCTGGTGTTGGGTTTGGACCTTCCCCTTCCCCTTCCCCCTGCTGTCTTTTGTGCTATGTGCAGATTCCATATTTACATGGAAAACTTACATTGATTCTTATGGAGAATTTTTATATTTACATGTGTTAACAAAAAGGGGGTTTTAAAAGCTGTTCATGTCAGAGAATAAAAGATTGCTGTTAATCCTGGGCTCAGACAGAGAAGTAGTCGATGTCTTCTCCTGGGAACAAGAAGCAACTTTCAGAGAGCCATCACTTTGGAAATCCCCCCTGGAGCAGGATTATCAACAGCTAACAGGGCTCTCCTTTCAGGAGTTAAAGGCTCTTCCTATCCCTCTCACTCATTAGCAGGAATTGTCCACTAAAGGAGACTGTATTATCATGCCTGGAAGGAATG
The DNA here is from genome assembly GCA_013396655.1 of Campylorhamphus procurvoides. Lineage (NCBI taxonomy): Eukaryota > Metazoa > Chordata > Aves > Passeriformes > Dendrocolaptidae > Campylorhamphus > Campylorhamphus procurvoides. The sequence goes on from WBMV01008461.1 coordinate 445,402, forward strand.
AATGCTCAAGTATTCCCATGCCAAGTCCACCACTGATCCATGTTCCCAAGTGTCACATCTACACCTCTTTTAAATCCCCCCAGGGATGGTGACTCCACCACTGCCCTGGGCAGTCTGTTTCAGTGCTGGACAACCTCTCCATGAAGAAATTTTCTCCAATATCTAATCTGAACCTCCTCTGGTGCAATTTGAGGCCATTCCCTCTGGTCCTATTGCTTGTTACCTGGGTCAAAAGACCAACCCCCACATGGCTGCACCCTCTTGTCAGAGAATTGTAGAGTGGGAAGGTCCCTCCAGAGCCTCCTTTTCTCCAGGCTGAGCTCCCTCAGCTGTTCCTCCTCAGACTTGTGCTCCAGCCCTTCCTCAGCTCCCTTAAGGCTGCTGGAACCTCCAGATCATGTGCTCTGCCTCCCCGGCTCAGGACTGATGGAAATGATTACCACACTTGCTTACTTGAAATCTAATCCATCTTAACCATGAATTTTCTGCCTTTACTTTTATTAATTGCTACATTAATCACCAGTCACATACAGCTTTTCAAAATGAAGTGGCTCTTTGATGGCAACATCAGCTCAGTGGTTTTGCCTGGGAGTATTACGCTTCATCATCCAAATGCCATCACTTCTTTTTCCTTTTTTATATATGCTGTGGAAGTGCTGGGAAATGGCTTGTTGCTGGAGGTCTTATTTTGACACCCATCTGAAGGTCAGGTTAAACAAATGCCAAATAGAAATAAGATTTGTCTAATTGGTCCTGCCTTGCAGTGGGGAAAAAGTCAACTTGACCCCTCAAGGTGTCCTGCAGCACTATTTTTCTCTGGTTTTAAGATTTTATGACTTATTAGAGAAGACAGCATAATTACAGCTTCAGCTGAGATGTAGTTATAAAATCAACTTACAGTAATTGAGTACAGACACTATAGTAAGAGGTGTATCATACTTAAGTAAATATTGTAGCCGCAGAGGGACTTTGAGAACCATTAAATTTCACAGAAAGACATGAATCTTGAAATTAAAAAAGCAATAAAAAGCTATCAAAAGCAACAATAACAGCAACGACATGGTTATTAAAAACAGTAATTATTTGCCTTGAAAGTCTGTCTAGAAACCCTAGCAATGAAATATAACTACCTGCTTGTTCATTCTGTATGCAGAAAAGAAAGATGGTGTTTCCTTAGAGACCCAAAAATCCAACCTTATCTTTGTAAGGTTTATAGGGTAGCTGACAACATGTTGGTGTTCATGCTGCCACTTCCATGAGTGCTTGACTAGGTCAAAAAACATGTCTCTAGAAATCTTTCACAAAATAATTGCATATGAAAACACTAAAAACGGAGGCGTCTTCAAAATCTTGGCCTGTGATGTCAGAAGCAAGACTGGCTGGTAGCCTTTTTTTCCCCTGAGGAAATGATATATGGCAACTATATTTCACGTGTTGGTCATTAATTTCAACGAGCTCAGTTGGAATATCTTGCCAGCATTTTACTAAAAATCACTTCACATTACATTCTTCAAAAATTAGCTCCTTGCAGAGCTCTGAGCATGTCTTCCCTGAGCTGGGGCAGGAATTTTAAAACCGCTGTCTGACCTTTGCATTACTTTTAAATGACTATGTAATAAGCTGCAGGGAGATACATGGATTTATTTTCACCTCTGGATTCTGAAGAATATCATAAACCATTCAAGCTTTTGCTCTTTTAGTTTTATGTTGCCATCAGATTTATCTCAGAATTATTTCCTATTATAAATCCTTCCCATTCTCTGCATCACCTTTCAGAGATGGTCTCCTGTGAGGTCTTCTGTGGTCAAGCAAGCCATTTGTCAACACACATCAGTACCCATTGCTCTGATGCTTCATCCTCCAGGCTGTTTGGACAGGTCACTTCACTGCCTGCCTGCACTTTTGTCCCTCCCAAAGCCTGGGCTGTGGTACAGTGTCATAATGAGTAAGACCAAAGGATTTTCATCCCAAGACTTTGTTGGCATTGTCAAATAACAATCTTTTCAGTGGCTAGATCCTTTTGTAAATCACCCTAAACCCAACTGCTTGCCCAGGGTTGTATTTTTGCCTGATAAAAGCAGCCAGTCTTGATGAAATACGAGAAATAGTGGAAGATCAAAGGAGTAATTTTGGTTTTGCCCTTTTGCTGTATCCACAAGAAGGGACTGGTGGAGCAAAACCAAACCAAACCAAGGGTCATCCAAGTCCTTATTATCTCACTTTTTGGGATCTGTGCTCAGTTGCTCCCATGCACTCACTAATGGATGCTGTTGGGCTGTGCACCACCCCACTTTTACTGGGGAACAGGGGGTAGGGGATGAGATCAATGGCAAATGCTTGGTTAGCCAAGCTGGCCCAACAGAGACATTCACAGCAGGACTCAGGATGCCATTGAAAGGTCTGAGAGATTACCTGCAAAGCTGGAATTTAACACAGCCTTTAACTGCAGAGAAAATGTTATACGAGACGTGTATGAAATACAACATTTTGTTTTGCAAAGCATGTCAGTATCTCCACAGCCCACCCCCTGGAAACCACAAATAGCTCTTTTCCACCACTACAGGATCGTTTCATTCATGTCTAATGGCTGGTGTTACCTGGAGCAATTTTACTGTCTGTCTCTCTACTCCATGTGCTGTGGCCCTGCTGAAATCCTTGTGCTGCCACCACCAGCTCCTCTGTTCCTACACCCCTCTTTGCCTCTTGTTTGTCCCATCACCCTCCTCCCTATCAATCTCCCAAAAAGGTCTTTAGATACCCTTGAGCCTCCTCACCCACCATCATTCTCATGTTCTCCCATACTGCTTCTGGGAAGAACTTGCAGGCATATAAACCCTAAGGCTTGGGATTTATGGAGGGCTGAGCCAGGCAGTCTGTGTTGTACCTCCCTGGAGGTTTGGGGGCTCAGCGAGGGCAAGACTCTGGTCCAAGAAGCTTCATCAGGGCTGGGTGTGGAGCATGCAGAACACAAAGAAACATCAAAATACAGCTCAGTCAAACAAAAAACTACCCTGATGAGATGTGTGATTTATTGTTACTTTATTAACAACGTGGCTTACAATTGTTTCAAGTAAAAAGGGGATTTATTTAATTCTGAATAAAAATTAAAATATAACTCTGAATATAGATTTTCACTTATTTACATGAAAACATATATACAGAATAGAATCTTACATCAAACTAACAACATGCCCTTTGCCCTGTGAACTTCAAAAAGTAAAAACACCAGCATTGATTGATTTATATGTATATATATATACACACACATATATATACATATATATACACACATACGCATTTGTAACACACCAAAGGGATTATGTACACAAAATTCCGAGTCAAACCTTCAGTACAAACTGGAATGCAAAACAATTCAAGGGTTTCCAACGTGCATCACCATGAAAGGACCAAAACTGCTGGCAGTGGAGCTAATTTCTGCCATTCCATAAGAGACACGAGGGTTTAAGGGCTTGCCTTGTCCTACCATGGTCCATGAAAAGATTCCACTCTCCTCAAAGCCTGCACTGGGGACTTTCACCTCTGCTGGACCACACAGGTGAAGGCTGCTGGAATAACTGCACATGTTGGCACATCCCGACCATGTTTGGCAGAACAGGGATTGGGAAATTTAATGCATATATTTATAAAGTATAAATTACGGACATTTATATGCCCATAATCTCCAGTGAGACTGGAGCAACAAGCAGCAGGTTGGGGTGCCTTAGGAATGAGCATTTTTATCCTGAACATCCTAACACAGAGCTGAGTGTTTTGTAGACCCACAGCCTGAACTCAGGGCGATGTCACCTTTCCCTATGAGACAGAGCTCAATTTTAGCCCACTATATCCTGTGGGGAGCTCTGAAAGCTGCAAGAGGAGGTTCTTTAGCCCCCAAAACCCAGAATACACAGGAGTTGGGTAGAAGGAACAAAGACTGATTTTCCCTGCTATCCAGCCAAGGAGCCTGGAGACATCTGAATCAAATTTCTGTATCTCCACTGGGAAAACAATATATGAACCCTTCAGCATTGTAGCTCTGAGTCTATAGCCAGCTCCTTTCCTTCCTTTCACCTGGCCCCTGTTGGGACCCAAAGCATCTTAGCTGTGAAAAACTCAGAAAAGCTTTCAGGGATGATGCTCATGGGCCCCAGCTGTGCTTCTCTGCTGTGAGAGGTCCTCCTCCACAAAGACACCTCAAGCCTAGAACTCCAACCTCTCTCCTTCCTAAAACCCACCCTCCCCTCTCCCACACCCTTGGCAGTCACCAAAACTTACCTTTTTCACTGCAAAAATTAACATGAAAAGAGTTAAAAAATGAAAAGGCCACGAGTATTTAAAACAATGACATACGTTGGGTTTGTGCAGTTCATGTGTCCTCTGCGAGAGAATTCCCGTGCATGGCACCAAACCACTGCAAACCCACTTTCCTTCTGCAGGACAGCTGACATTTAAAGGACTGCTGGGCTGTAAAACCCTGATCTTTGATGACTGGCTCATATTCTACATGCAGCCATTAAGATCATTTACACTTCTTGCTGGAGCATTTTACCAAAGAATAAATGAGAATATTAAAAGCTTCTGCTCCTTTATTGGGAGTTCATGAGCACCTGAGGACACAAGCCCTCTCTTGTTAAGTCTGGCAGATTGCAGCTGGATTTCTGCCTACTAGGAGAAGGAGGCAGTTAAATTTTCTGATAATTCAGTGCAGACTTTTTAAGTGAAAAAAACTGGTGAAGACTTGGTCCCACAGCCCACCCATCTGTGAGGGACTTAACACTAACCTCAGTTATTTCTGGATCAAATCCTGAGTAACAGATTCCTTTAGTTCTGGGCCAGCTGAAGTGATGAAGAACATTACTGAGGGGAAAATATACATGCACCCACATTTTGAAAGAGTTTTTACATAAACATACTGTAGAAAAACTCACGGGATTGAGGGTTAGGCGGGTATTTTTGGAGTATATCTGAGTTAAAAAGTGTACAGTCACAAATAAAGAAAAAAGTTCTAATGTTCAAGACGTTGCAGATTACAGAAAGATATTTCCTGCAGCAGGGAATCAGCTTTGTAATCCCAAGCAATGGAAAATACAGCATGACAGATCTTAGCACCAAAATGGAGCCCTTGAGACTGTATTTATCCACGTGTAATAAAGCTGGTTTTAATAGTGTTCAGTTGCAGCATGTTCTTCTCTTTTGGCACTTGAATTTGGAAATGAGAACAGTCCGAGTTCAACATTTTCCAGACATGCTGCACCAGAAAAGCATGAAGTATTTGAAGTGTCCTGACTGTACAGAGCTCCCAAAACACTGAGATGGCACAGCAGCTCTGCCAAATCCAGTTTTGTGCCCTGCAAAGACCAAGGCAGGCTATTCAGGTGACTAAATGTTGATTATGGCAGCCCAACATTTCCTGGTTTGCCTTCAAAGAGCTGAAATGGTGTTTGCTCCACACCACACGACTGGGGACTGCAAAAGGTTGAAGGTTAAAGCCAAGGAATGGTGACTTTTCAGTTTAAGGCAAATTAGCTGTTTGCCCACAGTGAAATATTAAAGGTTTTTAGCTTTCTAAGTTACTGAGAAACTTTGTAAATCCTAACAGACATCCAAACACCTCTGGCAGTGAGGGTCAGGCCATCTCAGCTAGGACGTGCATCTACAAGATGCTTCACTAAGGACAGGGTGTGCAACCATGAGCCTGGATTTTGGTGTTTCCTGAGGAAACCCAGCATTTTTAGGAGGTTTCTGCACCCCACACGACCAAACTATCAAGGGTTATGGCATATGGTTAACATGGCAGAACAGGAGACCCTGAAATCCTTCTCAGAGCTGAGAGGCCATCATGCCTCTGAGAGGTAGAAAAAGCCAGGGTTTGGTCTTCCTGGCACTGAGGAAAAAAATGGGAATGTGGATGTGAACTGTGGTTTTGGCTGAAAAGGAAAATAAGCGCCCTGAAACCAAAGAGATCATTTTTCTTCAAGGTGGGAGGGGAGCATCCATGACAGCAGGAGGAAGGCAGGACAACCAGCCAGGGAATCATGGGCATTCCCTAAATTAATGCTTTAATCCCATTTCAGAGCTCAGTGCTTTGGGCCTGAGAACTGGGGATTGGCTGATTCTGTCAAAGGAAGTGCTGGGAGGGCTGGGAATGGAGCAGGGACCTGCCCATGGATTTGTTCCATGACCTGACTGAGTGTAATATCAAAAGGAGCCAGGGCAGATGAGGATGGGCAGGTACCACACTCTTCAACCACCTGCTTTTGGTCCAACAATGCCCATCCTTGGTCCTTTGCCTGAAGAGACACCAGTGCCAGGTGCCTGCACACCTTTCTTGTGGGAGCAAAGTGGTCTGTGTCCACGTGTTGAAGTTGGGCATCCAAGAGCCCAAGAACAACAAGAGGGTTGCTCCCCAGCCCTGGGAATGGTCTTGGATAATAATCATGAGTTGTGGCCCCGTGCAGTTGACAACACAACAAACTTCAGGCCTGGATGCCAAATTCAGAGAAAGGAGGGGAGAAGATATGGCTCCACCACTGTCTAATGTTAGTGTAGCTGTGAAGTTGCACCAGCTCTGAATCTGACCGGGGTCTGGACCAAAAAAACTCCCAAACTTCCAGTGGTTTATACTTGTACATTGCAGAGTAAAGTGACATTTTACCCTAACAAGATCAGGTTTCCATCATTTCCTTTGAAAGACATTACTCCAAAATCTTGCTAATGTTCCTGAATTGAAATGAAGTCCAGGCAAGAATAATTAGTTCCTTCTGATCTCTGCTCACTCCGAGCATACTGTCCAGTTAAACTACACACCACCCATTTTCCACTTGTGTAAGAAACTGCCTAAGAAATTCAGCTCCAGCTTTTCTGGAAAGCAAACAGTGCAACAAACAACAGTATCCCAATCCCATATTTCTTCCCAAACCTGCAGACTAAAACAAAATAATAAAGCATTTACCACCCAAGGTAACTTTAGCTTAAAGATTTCAGGTTATCAACTTCTCTGAATGGACAGAGAGTTATAAATGAGGCAGCACTGAGGAACAAGGAGCTGAAAGACAAATGGTGAGGAGAGAGATACCTGAGGAAATAAAAGAGCCGGCGCATGATGAAATTAAAACTCTTTTTGTTGTTTAATAGGTGAGTTTTAAATATGATTTAACTTCCCTGAACAATCAGTAAAGATTCCCACGTTCTCGGCTCAACACTTCACCCATTCCCTGCTCAGCCAACATCAGAGCTGGTTGCTCTCAGAGTCTGTCCATCTACTCCCCAAATGTGCCTCCATGAGTAATTAGCTGCCATAGGAATATCTACAGTTACAAGTTGGATGGAGGAAAAAAATTACATTTTTGCAATGTGTCCCAGAAAGTGTTAAATGTCCCTTGACAAATCCCAGAGGCAAGACACTCCAAAAACATCAGAGCAGCAAAGGATGCTCAGAAGAAGGAGGATGTGGCAAGTAAAGGATCGGTGCTGGGACGCTGTTTAGCAGCCATTCTGCTTCCCTTCCTTGAAACGTCCTCACAATCCAGTTCTCCTGACAGAATTCTCTCAGGAGCTGCCTCCCACTGACAGATGTAGTGCCAGGATGGGGCTGAGGGCAGGAGGAGCTGGGAGAAGCACCCTCCCTGATGTTCTCAGCTGTGCTCTCATTTCACTGGGTCCAATCCTTTTGTCTTCAGAGACGAAACAAGGAGCGACGTTTTTAAGGGACCCTGAGAGGGATCCAAAGTAGTTATCAAACCAGTTGTGCTGACACCTTTTACTGCTACTCTCAGCAGAAAATCCAGTCTGAAATCCAGTTTTTTAATGTCTGCTCCACTACAGAACTTTATTCCTGGATTTCTGAGGAACAAAAAAACCACCATTTGATGTCGAGGCAACTACTACTCCTTTGAGCTGGTTAAAACTCAAACAAGATCTTCAGCACAAACCAACAGCTGAGAACAGATCCAGTCCTGCTGAGGTCCCATGTAAGAAAATTTTCTGATGAAGTCTCTGGAGCTGGCAGGACCTGGCCCAGCCTCTTCTATCACATTCCTCAGTGGCAAATCAGGAAACTCACTGAAAGGCAAACTAGAAATTCCCAAGTGATGTGCAGCAAACAGAGTCAGTACTGCTTAACACGCTCTTGGGGCAGATTCCAGTGTAGCCCAGAGCATTTATTTCTGAAGTTGCCTCTTTGCTCTCTGAAGAATTTAAGAAGGAAACTGATGAAGGAGAATGCAGCAGCTGCAGCCTGGAGTGAGTAGCAGGCTCTCCTGAGCACATTGTGGTCAGCAGGAGTCTCTGATCCAAGTATGCTGTCACCATATAGGATGTGCTTGAGGTGGGGATTATCTGGCCACAAGCACTGGCTTCAGATTTAGGGCTAGAAGTGACATTTCGTTTTGAGGAGGTTTTCAGAGTGGGCTTTGGCATCAGGGCATTGTAACGGAGTTGTGTGCACAGTCTCCAAGCTGAGTTCCCCAAGGCCAGGGAACAGGGGTCTGTTTATGGTGTGAGAACAAAAGTCTGCCAACAACAGTGGTTTCCTATGAAAACAGCCTAAAACTCAGCATGAACCAACCAGTTCACTTTTGGAGGGTGGGATTCATTTGCACCTTAAACTTTGAGCAAAATTCTGACTTGATCCCAGTCTGGTTCTTGCTTTTGGGAGAACTTCTCATCACTGTGATGTCAACAACTTCTCCTGAGTTACAGAAAATTCAAGCTCAACACCTGTGACTACTGGGGTCATATATCCCTGCAAAGTTAATAGCAAAAAGAAACACAACTGAGGCAAACCCAGGGTGTCCAACCCACTTCCTCACTCCCTCTGGTGTTTTACCTTGCTTGGCATGAAGCAAGGCCCCAGTTTCACTAGCCAGGGTGGCACTGGGACAATCTGAGCGCTTTATAAACACAGAATCACAGGTTCAAAAATACCTCCAAGATCATTGACTTCAATCTGTGACCAATCACCACCTTGTCAACTAAAATACAGCACTAAGTGCCAGGTGCAGCCATTAAATATAGACCATGTTTGATTGGATCCTAAACACCGTGGTGACACAGCCTGAAAAGACTGATGCTTTTTATTCCCACCCAGCAACAAGATTCATGAAGCTGCAAATGAAACCAGCATTCCCTCGACAGTCTTATCATTAAATCCCAACAGCTTTTTTTTCCCCCTGCTCTCTGGGGCTCAGAGTCAGGTCTTTTAATTGACTTGGACTTAAGAGGCTGGGCTTGGCTATGAAAGCTTTCATGTTCCTGTACAGGAATGGAGAATTGTACAGATCCCCTCACAGACACGTTCAGCTCAGTGTGCAGAGCCAGCATGGCTCAGGATGTGCTACTGCACACCAGGTCTTGTGCCACCCCTGTCAGTTTGCTGCAACTTTGTCCAAAACCACAGAGACCATGGGTACAGTCCTCTTTCATAAATCACTCAGGAATAACATAGCTTATGACTGGCGTAACACTTTGTCCTTTTCTAAAACTGGAGAGGCAGGATTTAAAAAAAAAAGCCCATTGATCACCAAGATCAGATTTGCAGTAAAGCCCAGGTAATGCTACCAACCATCACTTACATTTCAATATGAAAGAAGTGTGTCAAGAATTGGCTGAAGTAAATGTCCATGTCCAGAAATTGGCTTAGACAAACCATCACCATCTGGAAATGTCTGACCCTTCTCCTTGGGAATGTGTCTGCCATCAGTAGGTTTGTTCTGATGATGACAAACCATCTGATCCATGCTGGCCTTGCACCACTGGGTAACAGGCTGGTGAGGCTCAAGAGGAGAGGTGCCAGCAGTCTCTTAGTGTGCTTTACAAGTACAGAAGAATTAGTTCAATTTGTTGCTAGTTTTCCTTTGTGTTTGTTCCCCCGCCCCTCCTCACAGATTAATTCCAAGTGCTTCCATTTCTGCCTGTTCTTGGAAGAAAAAAAAAAGGATATGGGGGAAAAAAAAACCCCTGAACAGGTTGAAATGTTAAAAAAGAGAGGGAACAAGAGGAAGGAAAGAAGGAAATGGAGAAGTGCAGTCAGTTGGCATATTGTGCATAGAAAGCAACTTTTACTCGCTCGATCTGGTGGCACAGTTTGATGGCTGGACCGAGCTTCAGCTCCATGCACTCCTGCACCGTGGGCAGGGTCAGCAACAGAAGGGCCTGGCCATCGATGTCCTGGGGAAGAAAAGACAGGAAAATGTTTTTGGGTTTTTTGTGGACTTTGGCAGGCAGAAAGTACAACCAAGCCTGGGGAAGCAAGAAAGGAAGTTTGGCCAAATATTAAAGCTGTTTTGTTGTCTGCCCTTTTCTCCCACTTTGATGCTGCCCATATCCTTTCCCTGGGATACATCGTGCTTTTACAGAAGTTATCTAGTGTGTCTTCATAGGCTCTTTCACCTTCCAGTTTGGGAAAAGCCCCTGAGCTGCTGAAATGAAGGCTCATCTTCTAAAGAAACTCTGCAGGGTCCACAGAGATCTGATCAGTCCCATTTTATGCCTGAGGAACTAAAACAAGGGGGAGACTGGAGAGAGCACTCAGAAGACACAGGAGGGAGCTGGATGGAAAGACTGGTGCTGGTCCCACTGCCAAGTTAGACCCTTCCCCTGACTCCTCTGGCCCATGATTTGCTCAGCACAGGTTTATTTCTCACCTGCTCCATGCCATGTCCCCTGGTCCACCCAGGTTCTGCCTTGTTCCACTTCAGGTGCTGAATGACCAAGACAGAGGGGCCCGGACCACTTGGAACCCTTGCAACCTCCAATGTCCCAGAATGGTGCAGGCTAGAAGGGACCTCTGGAGTTCATTTCCCTCAGGCATATCTCTGCACCAAACTCCATGAACTAGCACCCCAGATGAGCAATTTTCATGGGGACTTCTGCTGGCTTTATGATCCTCTTCTTAATTAAGATTTCAGGTCCTCTTTACTCTTTAATGGACTGCAAAGCAGGCTACAAAACTGCTTTTTACTGCCTAGGGAAGATCAGAGTCTAGGCACAGCAACTCACAGGCAGCACAAACTCCCCAGGACAGCCCTGATTAACCAGCATTATACACAAGGAGGATTTGGACACTTTAAGTGCTAGTTTGATCAGGACTGTCCATGGCTCAGGTTCTTTCTGAAACTGGAGTTTCAGGGCATTGCCCATTGCACCAGAGGAAAAGCTCCAGTCATGTGTGTTTGACTAAAGTCCTTATAAAACTCTGGCAAAGGAGAGGCAGGGTTGGCTTTCAAGCCCTGATGTTATTGCAGGCTTATTAACAAATGATTGGAGCACAGTGTGACACAGTGACTAACACCATCCTGCTATGGAGAGTTTCAGCCTTGCTCTAACTCACACTCCACCTTCTCCCAGTCAGAGCAGCTGCCTCAGGCACAGAGTGATTCCTGGTGAAGAATCAAGAGACAATTCAACGTGCAGTTGACCATAACACAGACTGCCATCAGCCATGGCCTAATTAACCACATTTGCTTCTTCCCCAGATTTCTTAGCACTGCCCTTCACTTTCAGTGTTTCAGTAATGGCTGCTACTCATTAGCCAAGGAAAAGCTCTTTCCATATAAATTTTACACATTCACACTGGCTCAAGATGAAGAGCATCGGCTTTTGCTCCTGCAAACCCTTCTGCTTAATGGGTAGATGACTGGCATCTCCTAAAATTATGTCATCCAATGCCCTGACTGGCAGATCTTCAAAGGAGTGTAGTTAGGCATTAGGTGTCTACACACTCAAGGCATCTAGGTGTTAATGACAAAATTCAGGCAGCCAGTTTTGGGTTCAAGCAGAAGTCTCATGCTTCCCAGGTGAATATTTTAAAAGAGGGTGGAACCCATGTGGCCAGGAGAAAGCTTGCTATGTATCAGATAACCACTACCTGCTTTCCACTGAGGTGCTTACCTGTGTGATACCAGGATGGCATTGTGGACCTTGGCATGAAAGGTCTAAACCTCATGCTCAGGACTCAGGCTATTGGGTTTCTGGTCTCTCTGAGGATCTGACCAGGCTCTGACTCAAGTTTCTAAGGCTTTTCATGCCTTGCCAAAACCTGTGCTATAACGTGGCCTGAAGGGAACTAAAGTTTGGTCATAATCTCTCTACCAAAGCCCCTGGCCCAGCTATCAAGGTGGTATGAGCTGTGATGTGAACCACAGACACAGACACAATGAGACAAGTTATGTAAAGACTTCTACCTGCTCCTGAAATATTTTGGCAAGAGGTGCGCAGTCGGTGAGCTTAATAAATCTCACGACATCCGTCACAGTCCACTCCAGTGGATTACTGTCCAGGACGAGCTTCTCTTCTTCTTCTTGCTTAATTTCCTACACATAAAAAAAAACAAAACAAAAGCTTTCATAAAGCAAACTACCTTGTGTGGAGAAGCAGGGCAAGGCTGCCCTCCTGAGATGAGGAAGGTTTGGTCCTACACTGGGGTGGCCTGACTTTATATTGTGGCAGTTTTGGTCTCTGCAATATAGCATTAGAGAGCATCCAAAGGAGGACATGAAGGTGGTGAAGGGTGGGCAGAGGAAGCATGTGAGGAGCAGCTGAAGGCTCTTGGTGTGTTCAGCTGGAGGAGACGGAGGGGAGACCTCACTGCAGCTAAAACTTCCTCGTGAGGGGCAGAGGAGGGGCAGGCACTGATCTCTGCTCTGTGGGGACCAGGGACAGCACCCAGGGAATGGTCTGGAGTTTTGTCAGGGCAGGGTGAGGTTGGGTATTAGAAAAAGGTTCTTCTCTCAGAGCTTGGTTGGGCACTGAACAGGCTCCCCAGAGCAGTGGGCACAGCACCAAGGCTGACAGAGCTCAAGGAGCATTTGGATGATGCTCTCAGGCACGCGGTGTGACTTTTGGGGATGATCCTGCGCAGGGCCAGGAGTTTGGCTTGACAATCCTTGTGGGTCCCTTCCAACCCAGCACATTCTGTGATTGTGTGATGTTTCATTTAGGAAGAACACCGCTCTTAACCGGGAGTGAAGCCCTGTGGGCACACCCACCTCCTTGACCTGCGTGCCCCTCTCAGCTTCGCCGCACGAGTGGGGCTGTGCTCTGCGGCTCCGCCGTGCCCTCTCCGTGGCAGGGGCTCTGTCCAGCTCGGTGCTGCTCCGCAGGGTGACGGCTCTCCGGGGCCTGGCCGAGGGCACCTCGGCTGAGGAGGTGTCTGTCTGGTCATCCCGGAGCTCTGAGCTGGTTTCCTCACTTCCCGTCTCATCCTCCATCGCATCCGGCTCGTCCTCTTCGCTCTCCTGCACAGGGACCAACAGAGAAACAGCATCCAGAGGCTTGGGGATAAATCCAGCAGCAAATCAAAAGGCACTGGGTCAAACTGCATGCCCGTGACCATGCTGGTCCAGGGTAACATTTATTCTAACCCAATTACCTCATTTTCATTACAGTGCTAAGCAGATTAGCCCTCGATTTAGATTTGTTACGAAATGTAGAAGGAAAAAAAGAAAACGCGATGGAAAATCCTTTTTCTCCTTCCAACAAAAGGTCAACAGCAATAACTCATCTGGCATGAAATGTCCCTTTGTTGGGCTGGCATCTCAAAACCTGTGGCACTGTGGATGCGCTGGAGGAGGGGAAATGGAAAATTCTAAAGGGATAAAATGAAACTCTGATTCCCCAAGATGAAATAACATCAGAAACTGGCTGGAATTTATACCCTCACATTGCTTCAAATTGTCGTGGGTGTTACTGGGATTGAAAGGAAGGAAATGTTGGTGCCTTTAAAAAATATCTAGATGTACAAGTACTAAATCAAGTGCTTAATTTCTTAGCTGACATTTCTGTAAAACCCAGGACAGGATTTCACCCAGATTTCCCTGCTTTCAGCCCAACACCCAACTGCTAAAGGGGAAGCAGAAGTTTCCATTTAAAGGGTATTATAGCAGATTCTTGTTATTTCTGTCACACAGAGCTTGCAAGCACACACCAACTCATGGAAACTGTGCATTTTCAACTTTACATATACGTAAGTTGCCCAAATGGCTTCGAAAGCTTAGTTCTGATCAAAGTGTGAGCATGCAGCCAAGCCACATGCTCAGGTCCTGAGTGGAAGAGCAATTTTAGACAAAGACAGTTGTATCAGCTGAAAAACTAATGGTTGATTCAGGCTTAACCTAAGTTTAAATTCCTTTGAAGCAGGTGTAATGTAAGGAAATGAAGCAGAACGACACCCAAATGAGGACCAAGCCGTGAAGATGCAAGCAATCAACTGAAGGCTGAGTAAAACAACCCCCTCCAGCCCAAGCAGAGGGAATTCAGGTACACCAGTTTTACTTCACATTGCATAAAGCAGCAATCACTGGCACTCAGCTGAGGAAGGGAAATCAGACATGAACTTTGTTATTACTATCATGGGAAAACCACCCAGAACAGTCCACATAGAACTAAGTCTGCTCCAGGTTGTATTTGGACAGGAATCACTGCTCAAGCTGAGACCCTGTTGTATCACAGCACGCTGAGGCCTCAAATACCCTGCATTTGGGATACAAACCATTTGCTTGTATTCTGAAACTTCTAGAACTGCTATTGCTCAATGCTATAAGCCAAAAATACTACCAATAGTGAAAAAATAAAGTTCCTTGAAACCACGGTGGCTCATGAGCTATTATCATTTATTATAATACTTGGATATCTTAAGACATAGATCACAGAGCTCATCATGGACCACATCTAACAGGCTCATCTGCCTGCTTACAGGGAAGCAAAAGAAAACAAAGATACAATGTTAGTTAGTGAGCATTCTGAAGGTGGAAGCAAAACATCTGTCTTCTAACTCTAAAATGGACAAGACAAAAAGCCCCAGAGTGTCCCAATGAAACCAGACTGGCCTTGGAAGAACAGAGTAGCAAGGAAGGAGTCAAAATAGAAAATGAAGAAACTAGAAGTGTTCAGGTGTGCTGAGAAGTCCCCCCAAACGGAAAATGCAGAACAAAGGACAAAAATAAGCACCAAGGGGCTTCTACTGGTTTATCCCAGTGCAACACATACCTCTGCAGAGCCTGTAGCATTCAAATCAACAGCTGATGACCTCCTTTTCTTCTGCACAAAGATGGATTTCCGCCTTTTTCTGCGCCTGGCTGGCTTGACATGGCCACTTTTCATGTTGTTATTTTCCCCAATTGGTGGCTTAATGATTTTTTTCCTCTTCCCATAATAATAAGCTGTAGAAAGAAGCAAAATGCCCATAAAAAATACCTTTACCCACCAAAGGAAGGCAGCCTTGGCTTGCTTCTTGATACAGATTCAGGACTGCACTTCAGGTGTCCCTGTCAAGACTCATAAGTGAACCAAGCTGTTCATCAAACCAGTGGAGTTTTGAGGAACAATTCTTCCAGCCACATACAACCATGAGCTTTGACGTGGGACAATCTATCAGAGTTCAGCTGGAGCTCTCCCAGCTGCACTCCTCCAGCTCTCCATTTGCCATCAGAAATAGCCTGGCTCAGGTGTGGACTCTACAGAAACCCATCCTCAGGGATCTGAGTATCATCCTGAGCCCATTTCTCCCTTCACTCTACCACCAAACAGAAAATAATTGCTTTAAATCAATTGCATTGCTTTTTGCAGCCTTTGTGGAAGAAGGACAGTACTCACTTCCCATTTCCTGACCTGTTTAAAGAGCCAATATCAGGAACACTAACAACAAAAAGTGCTGAACATGCCTAACAACAGCCTTCCTGTACAGGCAGGAACATGTTTAAATATTAAACACCCTGAACAAAGACAGTTAATGCTCTCAAACTCCATCCACCATGGCCTGTGCTGGTGCATGTGCCAAAAACTCTTTACTGAGTAGGACAGGATTAATCTCACCTAAACCAGCTGTCTCAGATATAGCAGTTTACATCTTAGCTTGCCACTGCAGGTTCCTTTTACGTGCTCCTTTTATGAACTTTGCAGATAAAGGTAAGTCAAGACTTCCAAAAAGTAATGACTTTCCAACAGAAATATTAGAGTGGAGTGAGATGGATAGTTTCCTGGAAATGCCTGTTTCTCTGTACAGAACACTTAGGGAACATGTGGTGGCCTGGTCAGGATCAAATAATGAATTAGATGAAATGCTTAGATGAAATGAATCCTAATCAGCATTAACAGTATTACACAGTAATACCAGTATTAACAGTATTACACAACTCCTGCTCTTCATCACGCACAGTGTCCCACTGCTGCCACCAAGAAGCAATCTGGCCAATACTCACTGTACTTGGTCTTAGTGTGAATGGAGCAGTTCTCGGGGCAGACTTCGGCCACCAGCACGGGGCTGAACAAGTTGGGGCAGCATTCCAGCTTGGCACAGACCCTCCTGCAGAAATCTGCCACCTGATCCGACGTCCGCACAATCTTCACGGTCGCCCTGTACGTCTTCCCTCTGTATCTAGAGAAGAGCAAAAAAACCCCATGTTACCAGTCAAGCACTGTCCTTGGATGCTGCAGACCAGACTCTCCTCTGCTAGGGAGATATCCTCCCTAGTGACCTTTTGGGAGAGTGTCTCTCTTGGGAAAGCAGGGAGAATAAGTCTCTTTGTTTCAGTAGCTCCATTTCAGACAGATTTGAGGATGGAAAGGGTGAAATAAATGAGATGTGTGGACATGATTCAGGAAGGAATGCATGTTCAGGCTGGATATATGTGCAGATACAGTAAGAGATGGAAAAAAGTCTCAGTAGGCTTGGTGAGGATACTACACAGGACAGCAAGCCTCTATTATGAAGTGAAGCAAAGTTTTTGGGAGAGGGATGTCATCTCTCTTCATACATTGACCCAGGATGAGATGCTTATATGCCCTGCAGAGCTTTCTGGTCAGCACTCTGCGTTTGGGCTGCAATGGGGATGACCTCTATAAGCCCTCAGTGCACTTTTGGCCCTCCATTGCCACCTTTCCTGCTCCTACATGACATTCCAGCTGCCAACAATCCCAAAGATTCACTGTGCCAACTGTGGCTACTGGGACACTGAAGAAGTGCCTGAGTGGAATGGTGCTGTCTGCCACACAGGGACCAGACGACTTCACCACCCTGAAATATGGCCAATACAGAACACAGGGGACTCATCAGGAACCTCTGGAGTTGTTTAATGGGGCTGCAGCAAGAGGCCCTAAAAACTGACTCCTCCAGGGAATGCTTAGAGCAGAAACCTGCCAGGAA
Source organism: Campylorhamphus procurvoides (assembly GCA_013396655.1). Taxonomy (NCBI): domain Eukaryota; kingdom Metazoa; phylum Chordata; class Aves; order Passeriformes; family Dendrocolaptidae; genus Campylorhamphus; species Campylorhamphus procurvoides. The sequence goes on from WBMV01008461.1 coordinate 462,542, forward strand.
AGGTTTGTCTTAAATTTGTTACGCTACTAAAACATTTATTTTGGTGTTTCATACAAAGTGTTTCTGAGCGATAAACGTGTAAGAAAGATCCAGTTACACCCCTGCTGCACTACACTGTACATGTGAACTCTGAAAAACCAATTATCCCCATAATTTATTAAACAGCAGCGCCAAGCTATTGTAAACAGTGAGATAAGGTTTTTAAAACATCTCTTACATGTCCTGAGGAATGCAACACAAGAGAGAATCATGTGATTGCCTGGTGCTAAGGCATTATAAATGTGCTTAGAGGAGAGTAAAGTAACATAAAAGAGGGGAGACAGTGAAAGAAAGATTACTGGATGAGAGGCAAGGAAAGACAAAAGATTCAGGCATGAGGAAAAATGAGACAAGGCATTTTTTAGTGTATCAAGGTCCATAAGTTCCTAGCAGAGAATCAGCTGCTGATGGTCAGATATGGAAGAAGAGGAGGTGGTGAAACGACATAGCCAGAGAGTTGAGATATGCAATATGTGCCCACATTCCATTCCCTCTCCGATGGTTTTACTGGGTCACAAAGCAACTGGAACACCACCTTTTGCTGCTCTCCCTCCCAACAGCTCCTTCTTCTGGAAACACTGGGGTGTGGGAAAAGGGTTTGAAAATGTGGCACATGAAGTGTTATAAAGGAGAACCCAAATCAAAGTTGGATCTGAGAACAGCCCAGTCCACCCGTTCTCACATCACAAAAGACTCAATCCAAACTATCACTTCAACATAAAACTCCTCCATGACCTGAATGAGGATTTCCCCAAGGTGCCAGGCTCTGATACCCCATTTGGTGCCTGACCAAGGACCTCAAGTCATAGAGACAATCCTGGATTCATTCATATGAATGAATGAATGACTTATTAAGCCAACTTTTCATACTGCTTTAAAGACCTAAACAGATGCTGCAAAATGGAAGAGTGTTCCTTCCAGATACAGAGCATTGTTATCCCAGCTTCCCTATGAAAGAGCTGCACAGGCAGGCTGGCTGAAGAGAGTTTGGCAATGCTTAATATCAAAAGACAAAATTCCACAGATATTTAAATTTATCTACTAATAAATGTTCAATGTGTTTGAAAAGAGTCTTGCCTTTATTACTTCTCCAGGAGCCATCAGGTTTAACCATTAGATCACTGGGTCAGTAAGTCTGACTCCTGTGACAGGCTGAAGGATTTCACTGTGTTACCTTCACCTGAACCCAACTAACTTTGGATGGATTAAACCATAACTTCCAGACAAGCAACAGCCCCCCTCAAGGGTTTCCACACTACAAGAATCCTGACAGAGGGAGCACCTGTACCTCTACTTCATGTGCCTACACTTCATTTTAGGTCTGGATGCATCTGAATTAAACTTACATTTATTTGTCCTTGTTCTGACTTTCACCACTAGGATGAAAAGACTGCGTCTGGTTTTGTTTCCTTGCAAACGCACTACAATCAAATTGCCTCTTGATCTTCTTTCTTATAAGCTAAGAAAGCTGCCTGATGGGTATTATTCAAGGATGGCTGACTTTTTCTAACTGTGTGCTTCCCATTGTGTTTGGCTGCCCAGAAAGGACCCATTGTACTTCAGTGCCTGCTGAAAGGAAAAGATGAAACTAGGAAAATGAACGAGTGACTGATTTCATAGCCTGCTCTGAATGCAACACACATGTCAATTAGCAGAATGCACGGCAAAACAGAGATCACCATGCCTGCAGCAATCAGTCTCAGTAACACAAGGTGTTAGAACTGGCCACAGTAATATTTTTTACATCATTTTGGCCTTGGCAGCACCTCTTTCAACTATAAACCAGGTTCAACTAATATTTTCCATATTCCACGCACACTAGAGATTTTTAACACCACAAAATGTAATCTGAGCTGTTCTGGGACAGCCACGTGGAAGGAGCTCCTTTGCATATAATCAGAAAACCCTTTTCCATTAGCATCTCTCAAATAATTACCAACTTCTGGTACTCCTATGGATACTTTTATGCCAGGACTGTTATCTTCTCAACCACTTGTAAGCAGCAAGTAATCTGCATGGCAACAATGGAGACTTGGAAAACTGCTGTGTCAAGGATATATTTTCAGTTTTCTGAGAAATCACTGTACTTTTAAAAAATTATCTTCTAGCTAAAACCAAAGAAATCTTCTTTTCCTTCTTCTCTGCCCTCAGATTCCAAAATTGGAGAAAACCTTATGGCTGAAACTATTTCCTTGAAAAATACACTTGGGATCTTCACTGGCCCACAAGCATAAATATTAAATGAACAGCATTGTGTTTGCAATATAATTCTTCTGTTGCAATTTCCTTTGGTGCTAAAATAGATTAAAGGTTCATGAGAACATAATATCTTCTAGGAGGTCCACTCTGGGACTACTGTGTGATGGCACAAAAAGTCTCATGCTGAAGACGCTTCAAACAGCAAGAATACTGAGATTACCCTAATTTTCAAAAGTCTCATTCTAAGGAGTTCTGACAGTTCTTGAGACTCAAATGAACAGCTCTGTAGCTAAAAGTCTCAAGTTCCATTTTGGGGACCAAAACCTCCTGTCTATTCTTTTGCAAGAAATTTCTGTTTTACTACCTTAAAGTCTGCCAAACATAAGAAGCTGACTTCCTTGAAAGCTATTTAATCACCCAGTGATACTTTGAAGACAAGATTCAGAAAGGGTACTGGAAGGCTCTGGTTGGAAAGGCATGTTTCATTACATCTCCTGATCACAGAAATAAAGGGTTTGAGTCATTCCACTGGTCCTAATGACCTCTATCTCCACCTGGCCATGTTAATTCATCCTTGCAGTGCTTCAGTAAGTGTGTGGCAGAGCTGGTGATGAAGAGAAACCAGAGCACACAAGCTGTAGCTTTGTACTGACCTTTGAGGAGACCCATTACTAAGTGGCTGCCACCTGGACTTCTTGTCAATGACCGTGTCCAGTCAACTTGCCACTCATCACACCCACATTCAATCCACATCTCCACAGCTTGGCTCTAAGTACACTATGGGAGACTGTGGAAAGCCTTGCTAAAATGAACATAAATTCATTTCCACTGGTTTTATCTCGACCACCATCTCATTACCTCACCACATCAGGCACAACTCGCCCTTTTGTTCTTGCCAGTCACCTACTGGTCCTGCAAGCTCTTGGAAAGGGCTTCCAAGGGTTAATACCCTTCCAACCTAATAACCTTCCCAGGAGTGTTAGGCTGACAGCCTGTACTTACTTGGATTCTTCTTCTTGCCCTTCCTGAGGAGCGGTGCAGTGATTGCCTTTTCCCAGACATCAGGAAACTTCCCTCATCCTCATCAACTTCCAAACATGACACAAAGGGCCTTGCAATGACACTGGCCAGCTCTCAGTCAGAGCTGGCTGCACCCCAAATGGCTCCATGCACTTGTGCACATCCACGTTGGTTCTAGTGTCTTTAACTACTTTTGCATTTACTGCGGGTAACACTTCACTCCCTCAAACAGGATCAGGGAACTGGGAGGCTTGAGAATAACTCTTACCAGCAAAGGCTGGGGCAAAGAAGACTTCAAGCACCTCAGCATCAGCTATCATAAGTAAAAGGTGGTCTTCTAAAGCATCTGAAGAGACTTGCTTTGAAATGCAACCTCATAAATAAGCACTGATGTCAGGGATAGGGGTAAATATTCCTAGAGTTCAGCTACTGGATTTGGGCAACAATCAAAATTGTGTTTAATGAAGGTGTCCAGGAATACTCGTATTTTTTATTTTGATCAACTGGGCTTCATACAAGACCCAGGAGATAACTCTCTGCACACCCTGGTACCACTTATGTCCAAAGTCCTGCAAAGATGGGTAAATTCAAACAGCCCCACTTGGAGCTCTTAAAAATGAAAACCCTTACAAAGCATATAGTCCCTCAGGCATTTTATGTAAAATCAGGAAGGCAAATCAGTAGTCAACGAACTCAAAGCACCAAAATCATAAGAGCTGAATGCCTACAGCTTTGGCCAGCCCTCCTGGGAATTCAGAGGATCAAGCCTGACATTTCTAGCTCATCATCACCAATAAATCAGGTTTGACTATTTTCACGGAGAGCCAGCAGCGCTGATGGGAAACAAGTGCCATCACACACTACAGACACATCTCTTTGGACAATCTAAATTGTTTATCTTCTTTTCAAGGTGAGAGTAATTGATTCTGCTCTGGTCACTCGTGACAGCAGAGCAAACCAAATGCACGTTGCCCTCGGACTGAGATAATGCATTCCTGGCAGGGCATGATTTGGCATTTGGGCCAGTGGGAAAAACAGCTTCCTCCTCCTCCTCCCCCCCCTTTGCTCTACCCCACTGCAGCCATCACTGCAAACAAACAACAACATTCCCCAGATCCAAGGAGGTGTCAGTTCCCATCAGAAGGAAGGTGGTGACATGACATGTCACATCACAGCAGCGCTGCTCCACATGTAGAACTGTCATCATTAGCACCAAGGCACCACAAGAAGCCTGTGTGGCTGCAAGGCAGGATACACAGGAATTTGCTCATTATGGGTCTCAGTTTAAGATTCTGGAGCACAGATGGCTGCCACACCTGATGTAAAGTGTCATGTGTCCTTTGCATGTTCCACTGTATCTGATTTCATGTCCATGAGGGTTTTTTGTGCTCTAGAACAATCAAATGTAATTAAAACTTCTTGATTAAGCAACTCAAACAAGCTCAGGATGTCCTAGGGCAGCCAGACAGTCTTGGAGCATACCAGCTCTCTATCATACACTCTTAAAAGTACCCAAACTATCCACAGGCAAACTGGTAAGGCCACCAAGCACTGCTCTGTGAAGAGAGCCCCAGCCCCAGAATCCAGGTAGCTGCAGGAACAAGGTGCTGTCCAGCCCAATCAGCTCTGTCTCCTCAGGAGCCAGGCTGGATGAGAACACACTGCTGTTCTCAGAAGTCACTTTAAAACTTGCTGTCCCAGCTCTGAGCCTGTAATGATCTATTCTGTGGCTTAATACAGTCAAAAGATGCTGCAAGACTCACTGAAGAGCTGAGGTCGCTGCCTCCTGGGGCAGCCAGCACACAGGAACATGTACACATCAAACATAAACCACCAAATCCTCTTGCTGCTTTTATCTGGCAGCTATTTAGATGGAAGATATATCCCAGCAGCCTGGCTGTCCTGCTGAATGGATGGGAGGAAGAAACAGACACAGGAAAGGAAGGGCAAAAGCATGATGGAAGAAAGGAACAGAGATGGAAGTTCTCACAACAGCACATCAGCTACCAGTGAAGGAGAGTAAATGGTTAATGTGATACAGAGGAGTGAGGACAATCTCTGGCAGACCATGTGCTCACAACTGAGCTGATCTTCCCCGTGTAAGCACATCTGGAGTCAAAAAGGCTGCTGGGGGTTGCAGAGGATTGAGCTGTAGAAATAGCTGACTGTCAAGGATTGCCAGTCAAACATTTTCCAGGCTGCCTCCCATTAGAAATATGGATTGCAGTAGCCTTAAGAAATAGATACTTCTGCTTTTGCACAAGGCAGATCCTCAGAGTCAAATGAGAAACCCCAGCAAATCCTACTTTGGATACTGCTAATAAGAAAACTGCCCATAAGCTCAGTTCTTTGCAGGACAGGGTATTAAGATGGGGCATTACAACCTGATTTCACAGCTGCAGCTGTGCAAGTACCTGTCCTGTGCACCTGCAGGACTGTATTATCTAAAGTTTGCTGGTACAAGGTGTGGGAGCCTGGAATAAATGGAAACCAGGTCATGGACAACGATTTGTTTTTAATGAAAGTCTGCATGCACAAGGTTGACTCTTAGATTTCCATCCACAACATTTTAACTGACAAACACAAAAGCATGACTTTCCACATGGATGAAAAGGAAAATAAAAATAAGGTTTTCTAGTAGCTTTTCATTTCTATTTGCACTCCTCCTTCACAGGATGCAGAATAAAAGCTTCTCAATTCTCTCCCTCAACCAAAGAACACGTGAACTTTCTACAGTATCTGCATGGGCAAAGATCAAATACAATACCAATCAATAGTGCTGTATTTGGCAGCCAATCATTTCTAATAACCAAGAGAAAATTGCTTTTCTTTGAAAGGCAGTAACAGAGTTCAGTACAAAGGGTGAGACTCGTTGCATTTAACTTCAGTACTCCAAAAGTCAAGGTGACCATTAGTCAGTGAAGAGAGCTGTCTTGAAAGAACTGTTTGTTGACATCCATCCTCAAGTGGGAAGAATTGCTCTTCAGAAGGACTCTGGAGAGAGCTTAGGTAAGACTCCCCTCTTTCCGAGAGACAAGGGTTGTTGAAATACATCCTAAGTATATCTATTACACAGGGAGGGTATTAATGGGTAGATTTTAAAGTTGGAAGAGAAACTGAGTATTTAATAGACACATATTCTAGAAAGGCATCAAATCTTGACCTGAATCTCCGACCTGCTACTACTCTGTCCTAATCACTCTCCTGCTAAAAATGCATTCCTGCTAATTAGTCTGAACTCTTTTTTTGTACCATTCATTCTCTCCAGTTTTTTTCTGCATCAGCCTGACAGGCTCTATATTAAAAGCAGCAATACTCCTACATTTAGAAAGCCAGGAATTGAGTTAATTCAGTAATAGTCAAGCTTGTAAGAACAGCTTATCATTAAATTCAGGACTTCACTTCATCAAAAACTGGACGGCTGCTTGGAGAAAGACAATAGAAATGAACCATTCAGGTGAATATTTCATTTCTGAAGTTGCTATAGAATGAGTCAAATTATTCAATGAAGCAAAAAGATAATTAGAAAAGTAAAACTCTCACAATAGAAAAAAAAACTTTTCCTCTTTTTTTTTTCCCCTAGTCAGTTCCATTTTTGAAACCTCCCAAATAAAAAGAATGCACACTGAAGACTTACTTTGCTTTAAGTGTTTCCTCTTGGAAATTCCACTGAGGGTCTTCCACTAGCTGCAGTTCTCGTAAAACACTCCCTGGCTTGTAAGCTGCATTGATCACCATGCTGAGAACCTATTGAGAGACAAAACCAACAACACTGAGGGATCTGAAAGCAGTCCTTGACCACACTGAATCTGACCCCAGGTGCTGCACAGGCAGGAGCAGCTCACAGGTGCCTGTTTATGACCAAGGCTGCACAAGGTAAGTGCTGCATGTAATTCGGGGTCCCAGAGTGGCTCAATGTGTATTGTAGATGACACCTGAGTGTGATATGGTAGCTGCACCAAGTGCTCCTGGCTAACCCCCAAAATCTCCTGCTTCTCAGTAATTTTGTCTTGGAGAGAGACACTCTCACCCAAGTTAGGTTCTGTTTGCTGTATCTATAGTGGCTCAATTTAATAACAAAATGAAAACAGTTCTGAAGGCACAGCCAGGTAGCACCACACTGAACACTGAAGGGGAATTTCACACACTTGAGGTCAGCAATATGCTTAAATGCCCCAGTGCTGTGTGCCGTGACTGTACTAGCAGAATATTAATGAAGTCTACACAAAAAGAGTTTGCAGGAGGTGTGCCTGAAACCCAGTGTGTGTCCACTCTGTGCAACAAAACACATGTGCCAATCCATTTAATCCAAAGTCACTGAGAATAAAAATAATTCCTTCTATTGGACTCAGGGAACCCAAGCTTTAATAATCTACACTTGGCCTAGGGAGATAAACACAAGAAAAACAAATCTCTGAACAGCACCAGACCGTGTGTTTGAACACTCTCAATTGCGTGCACATGAATGACTTCACACTGAGTCTGGATTGGTTTTCATCTAATTTAGCTCTTTACCTAATGCCTGTTCTTAATTCTGAGAATTAAGAGGGGCCTGCAAATCATTTCAATATGATGAACATCTTATAAGTTTCCCCAGCACCCATGAATGTAGTTCATTCGAAATGAAAAAAAAAATTAGGTCATACTGCAAAGACCAATGTGTTTATGTTTGGGTTTTGTTTTTTTCCCTGAGTTGATTTTTTTTCCCTTTAAATCCAGCAATGTGAGGATTTCCTAGCATTTTGAAAACTCTGTAGGATTAATCATTTTCAGGTAAGGGCTTCACTTAATGCTGCACAGAACCCTGCAAAATGGTATTAGCTGGAATTGCTAGGATAGGTTATTTACTGGAAGCAAAATTTAATCTATCCTTGGGCTCTAGGAAACATTACTCAAACTACTCTTCAAAAAAGTCCAATTAGAGACACCAAAAGTCATTCCTACTAATAGCACCAACATCTTACACAGCTCTGACCATCTGTACCTTCCAGAGCCTTCTATAAGGAAGGGCAGGAGCACAGCCCCTACCTCACACATGGGGAAACTACAACACAGATCTACCTACAGCCCTCCAGCTGCTTCCTATTTCATCACACAACCCACTACACTGGTTCCAAAGCCATCCTGATTCCAAGAAAATGGTTGACAAGAAGCTTGTTGCTGGATGAGAAGCTTGGCATGACCTGGCAGTGTGAGCTGGAACACCTGGAGGCCAACTGTGTCCTGGGCTGCATCCTCAGGAGTTTGGGCAGCAGGTCAAGGGAGGGGATTCTACCCCTCTGCTCTCATGAGATCCCACCTGGAGTGCTGCATCCAGCTCTGGGACCCCCAACATAAGAAGGATCTGTTGGGAGTCCAGAGGAGGCCACTAAGAAGCTCCAAGGGCTGGAGCATCTTTGCTCTGGAGCCAGGCTGGGAGTGTTCATCCTGAAGAAGAGAAGACTCCAGGAAGACCTGAGAGCCCCTTCCAGAACCTAGAGGGGCTCCAGGAGAGCTGGAGAGGTACTTGGGACAAGGGCATGGAGTGACAGGACCAGGAGGAATGGCTTCAAACTAACAGAAGGGCAGGGTTAGATTAGATAATAGGAAAAAAATCTTTACTGTGAGGCTGGTGAGGCCCTGACACAGGTTGCCCTGAGAAGCTTTGGTTGTCCAATCCTTTGAAGTGTTAAAGGACAGGCTGGATGGGGCTTCAAGCAGCGTGATCTGGTGGAAGGTGTCCCTGCCCATGGCAGGGGGGGTGGACTGAGACAATCTTTAAGGACCCTTCCAACCCAAACCATTCTAGAATTCTGCAAAAAGAAAGTTCCTGAGTGAGCCCATCCAGTTGCTCATCCACATCTTTACTGCCTGCCTCTCACCATACAAACTGATGGGGCCCTGGCCTCTGTCACAGAGACAGAGACCTGATGTAGAGAAGCCAGAGGTGAGTTTTCAAAAGCATCAAGTGCCTCAGGAGCTGCCACACTCATTTACAGCTCATCAGATGTGTTGCCCTCTTGATCAGCAAATGCAGGGAGTTATTTAACACCTACACAGGAGGTTGTTGGGCAAGCTCTCCTTAAGCTCACTTCTACACCCATCCTGCTTGCTGGTGAGATAGCCAGGAGCAAAAGGCAAGTGTCATGTTCAGGTTCCCTTTACTGGGGTGGTGGTGTTTGTATGAGCTGTCAGAATAATTAGGAAATGAGCAAGAAAATAAAACCCAAGCCTGCAACACAAGTGTGGCCATGTCTGGGCACCATCCCAGACACCTAATCAGCTCCAGCCCTGCAAAGGCACCCACCACGCCAGGACTTTTCTCAAAGCTGGCTTGTCATCAGCAGGACTCTGTAAACTTCTACACTCAGGTTTCTTTAAAAAAGAGTGTTTTGTAAGAACAACCACTTCCCTTTCGCAGAAGAAAAAAATGATTTTTAAAACCTCTGGTTTTAACTGTTCTACCTCAAATAAGTCACTAGGTTTGGCATTTCACCCTACAATAGAGTTCACTACCATGTTACCTTCTAATGACATTATCGCTTCATATTACACACTACTAAATGCAAAAAACAGGTTCTTGGAAAAAATAAACTGTGATTAAAACAAAAACACTGAAGGAACATTGATCAGTTTCCAACTTTCCAGTTTCTGAGTTTCTCTGGAGATGGAAAGTTACGCCAACTGTATCAAACTGATCAAATTCCCTTTGGCTGGAGGGTGACCAGTCTGAAATTTTGTTAGTTTTTTTCAGCCCTCTCCATCAGGAATGGTTTGGGTGCAGCCAACTTTGCCTTGGAGCAGAAGAGGGGGGCAAGGCAACACCAGCCTTTGCTGCTCTGCATCGATGATCCCAATAATCAGCATCCTTTTGAGGAGAAACCCAATTTCCCTCCCTTATCTGAGATACAAGCCCACATCTCCTACCTAACGAGGGCTGCTAAGCCCCAGGCTAGCCCCAAGACAAGACTGTAAACTTTATTTTATTACTTTATACACCTTTATTACTTTATTATACTTAGAAAACTGATGTGGAACAGAGAGATAAAGGAAAATGAGTTATCTGGGATTCTTTCATTAGGTGACCAAAGATTTAAAAGTCATCTTTTATCATAGTCACTGAAGTGCTGGCATGCTTATGGCAGTCCATGACATTCAAAGATACAGATGGCCATATCCTAAGCTGGAGGAACTACTACAGAGAAGCTGCAGTCCACAGACCTGTCTTGCAGAAAAGCAATTTATATCTTCCCAGACTCCAGAGGGTTCTGCCATTCCAATATCTGATCAGTAATGATGACTCTACCAGCCTGGCTCAATCATACACTTAAGGCTCGGTGTAAGCTATTTAAGTTTCTGAGCACCATGATTTAATTATACAAATTTTTACAACGGAGTCGTATTGTGCTATAAAAAATTCAAGTTGCAGAGTGAAATAGCCTTCCCCCACAAATGCTGGCTGGTTTCGTCTGTTTGCATCAGTTGGACAGTCACATTACCTTTCAGTCCATTTTCTATTTAAATAGAGAAAGAGCAAGATGTCTTAAAAATAGTAAGAGCAGTAAGCAATGAGGGTAATTAATCTTTACAGCATATTTCCCCCAAGATACGGTGGGTTATAGATCATCTGGAGTCTTAAAAAGACACCTCATTTAATTTTACAATGTTTCTGTGGAGTTGTTGGCACAGATGTAACAACTGTTCCTAAGTGTTTTTAGATATTCTGACCCAAGAACTAAATCTAAGACTGACAATGCATGTATTTTAATTTAACTTAAAGCCAGCATTTATTAAATATCACAGCTCCTGTACAGTAACCACTTTTCAGCCCAGGTGCAACTGCTGGAGTCTCCACTGTACTTGGCTCCAAGTTTCAAATCCTTTTCCAAGAAGTATCTCAGGAATGAGTAAAACTTTGCAGCTGATGTCAAACAACAGGCATTACCACCTCACATGCCTCTTACAGGGAAAGAAACCACAATAAACCACTGGTCCCAGCAGAAACTTTTGCTGGCACTGGGAATAATGAACAGCTTAGGCTTTAAAAATAAATTTGGCACTAAACAGCACAAGAGCTACTTGTTACTCAGCTAAGGCTTTGCATGGATGCAAGGGTACACACACATGGTGATGCTTCAGTGAGGCAGGAAAGGACAAGACCCTGGGGGAAAGGAGGGCTGAGGAGCACCATGAACTACAGCTGTGCTGAGTTTTTGGACAGCCCTCATGGCTGAGTGAGGAGGAAGGCAGAAACAAGGTCTCCCATCAACTGATGCCAATGGGGAGAGGATATCTGCTCTCTTCTTGCTCCAGGTGATCTAGGATGGGGAATGGGTCAGGAGTCAGGTCTTCAGCTGGTTTTAGTCCCAGGTTTCTATCAGTCCCAAACACCAAAGCAGCTCCATCACAGAGACTGCTGCCCACAGTGAACAGGCTGGCAAACAGCACAGATTTTTAACCAGAGTAACTCTAAAGGCAGGGAGTTATGGCTGGAGACCAGGGTGCCTAAAAAAGGTCTCATCAAGCTCCTACTGCTTCAGTTCTCCCTTCATAGCTATGCTTTGAGATGTCTTTCCCACCCTCCCCCATGTGTTGCCAAAGTAAAGCCCACCTATAATTTATCTATTCCAGACAAGTTATGCTGATGCATAATTTACAACAGCTTGCAATTTCCCTATATAGTGAGAGAGAAAGATAATTATAAGGCATTTGCAGTCTTGGGGACACATCATCAGCAGGTGTAAAGTAAAACCAAAGCACCGAGCTCAGCACCAAGACTGTCTGGAGGGATGGGGGACCTTTGTGAGCTCTTCAGCTGTGCAGATGCTCATGTTTATGGCCTTGGGCTGGAGGCGATACCTCTTGCACTGTTCTCACCACCCAGCTCCACAGTCCTTCTGGGGGCTCTGGCATCTGTTACAGAACTTCATCTCAATGCAGGGATGTATTCTTTGCCATTTCTTGCCTGCTCCATATGGTGGGTACCCCCATCCTCCCCACTGCCCATAATTCTCAGGCTGCTGCTGCTCTCTTGTCTCAGCAACAGCTGAGTCCGGTGTATTTACCCTACAGCAACACCTTGAACATCTTCTCTTCACCCTTTCTACAATTTGGAACTTGTTCCCATGGCCTCATTCAGAAGGAAATTGAGTTTATGGCCATAATAAGCTTGAATTTATCTGTAAAATAACACTGACCAATGCTGGGCCATTGCCTTTGTCCTGTTCCTTGGAAAGTTGTTCGTGTCTCCAAAAACAAGGTGGCCGTGTCTCCATGACACAGCTATTTGTTCCTTCAGCAAACAATTCTGCAAGAAGGCAGAGCAAGAGAAAACAGACTTTTCTGTAGGAAACTCAAGCTGGTTTCCACAGCGGGAAATTGGTCCCATTGTTGAGGCATTTGGAGATTGTGGTGTTAGTCTGCAGCAGCAAAGCCTGAAATACCTAGGCGGGACCTGGCAGAAGCTTTGCACTGCTTATGTTTTCAAAATCCAAATTCCAAGAGGGAAGAGGAAGAAGCATTAGCATAAGTATTGACTGTGCATGCTTCATGTTTTCCCCCATGTTGCTTTTTCATGGCCTGTTTTTCAAGCAGCAGCAGATTGCTAATGCTCTCCATCAGCAAGCCACGATGGACTTGCTTTCAAATTTGGCAGCTGTCAACTCTTGCTCTGCAACCACTTTATCCTGCTTTCTGCTGAGGGCTGGTTTTGAGCTGCTTTTCTGAGACCCAAGTGTCCCACCTGAACAGGCAGCTGCATTTCTGGGCTTTGGGGTATAAATTAGTGCTTGTAGGTAATGAGGAAGTGAGTGGACACATGGGAATCACTCCACAGTACAGTACAGAGGTGTTTTCAGAAGTGGTGGTTGATTTGGGAGGAATGTCACCTTCCAGGTGTTTCTGACAAGAGCTGGAACTCATCTAATTTCAGACAACTGCAAACATCCTGAAGGTCTTTCAAATACATCTGATAAACAGACATGTGGAAGCTTCCATGCTTTTCCACCAAGGGCAGAGAGAGCTCAGATATTCCCCTGCATCCACATCAAGTGGAGTTTATTTAGGTACAGAACTGAAAGCTGAAAGATCTGGATTTCTGGAAGACCCAAGTCAAACAAAAATGCTGCCCAATGGAATTCTGGTCATCCAACAGTACCATCTTGCTGTCCTCTGCCACCCACAGTCACCTTGCCTTTTATTTCTGCATGGACTGTAGTCTTTGTGGAAAATACTTACGAACTTTTTTCAAATCAGGTAGTTTTTCTCTGAGGTCAAGCAGCAAGCACTCAGCATTCTGGATTTGGCCCAGTGCAAGCCCTGACAGGGTCAGGATGAAATCAGCACTTTGCACACACCCCTCCTTGGCTGTTTCCTTTGGATCTCAATGGTTTGGACCCTACTAGACCATGGTCACCCACACATGGTCACCACCACTGAACGTGCTGCCCAACAGCACCATGGATGTTGAGAAACAGGCTGATGGCAACAACCACAGGGTTGGCTCTGGGGATGGCTCTGGTCAGAACACAACTTCTCTTGGCACACAGTTAGACAAATCTTGCTCCCAAACCAACAGAACTCCCCATGCCCCAAAAAGATCACCTCTCCCACCAAACCCCACAACGCATATACCTGCCCTGTATTCCTTATGGAAACCACTACAGAGCTCCAGAGCAATTTTAGGTGCATTGTTTCCAAATTCTGGGCCTGGCTCATACTTTTTTCCCCAAAATTCCCCCAGAAGACAGCTGAGCCATACCTCCTTGAGGACCAGCACGCACTTGCCAGGCCCGACAGACTGAGGTAGCTCTGCAATCCTGCCTTTGTTCAAATATGGACCTGAGAAGCAGCGGTGGTTGATGTAGAGCTGGGGGCAGCAGTATCTCCCATTGATGGTGCCTGCAAGGAGAAAGCAGCATTGATGTGCCTGTGGCACTTCTTTACACTTAGCCAAGGACATTTCTTCCTCCTCTCAGATGTGGGAAGGAGGTGAGAAGAGTTAAGGAGGCACAGAACTCCTCCTTGGAATAGAGGGTGGAGAAGACTCTGCTACTCCAATCTGTCCAACGTGGGAAAGTCAAGTGTTTTTCATAGGGACTGATTTGGCTGCACACCCTGCTGAAAGGAGAATGGGGAAAGGATCTCATTCGTGACAGGACCCACAGCTCCTTCATTACTCTCATTGCAGATGGACATGAGCAACTCAGGGGCAGCCTGCTAGAAAGGGGATATATGAACTGACTCTCACAGACAAGGAATCAGCTCAGGGAGAAAATTCAGGTGGAGACCCACAGAAACCCTCTTCATCTACTGTCCAACCTGGTAAGCACTGCAGTGCCATCCCCCTGACCCAACATGGGTCAACAGAGCAGCTTTCCTTGTCTGGGTTAATTACTCTGGGCTCCTTCACAGCCCATGGTGAGAAATGGGTACTTCTAGATGTGGTTCATATGCCATCAAAGGGGTTATCCACTTCCTTGGTTATCATTCCCAAAAACATCCCTTTTATCCCTATTTGATTGCAACGGAGCCCTGGGATGTTGGCTCCAATACCAATGCATGTCCCATAGCCTACTGAAAAGAAAAGTGAGTTAAATCCTGCCCCTCCTGCTGAGTCTATGCCATTAACTGGATGAATATTGCACTCTCACACCTTCCTGCCATTGCTAAAGGGGAGAAAAATTTGCCTTTAGCAGAAGCAGCAGCCATGCCACACAGCCCTAATGCTCACACTGGGACCCATTAAGGCCTGGTGTATGGAATTTCATTGATGCCAATTAACAAGTCACATCCATCTCCACCAGGGCTTCATCAGCCTGGCCCTAACATCATTAGCTGAAATGGGCAAGCTCCAGGGGAACTCTGATAGCCCCAGCAAGACACATGGAGGACCAGAGCCTCACCTGCTGCACATCAGAGACTCCTCACATTCCTGGAGGCTTCACACCATTTTACAGCCCCAGAGGATGTGGTTCCATCTCCCCACATATATGACAACTCATTCCCTTTTTAGGATCATCGCCCTCCACACAGGTAATGAGTTCTTGAAATAAAGATCTTACCTGTTGTGTCTGGCTGAGGGACTGGGCAGGGGTCATGAGGTATTTTCTCAACAGGCACTGTGGATGGTAACCTGTCAAAGAGCAATTTGGTGTAACTAATAGTGTCAGACAGGACAAAAGGCCAGAACCAGCCTTCAGGATGGACCAAAAGATACACCAGCACCTGCCTGGGCTGAGGAGCGGAGATACCTCAAACAAAACCTCAGTTCCAAAGGGTTTATCACAGCCCAGGGTACTGCAGAAGAAGGAGACAGATCCACCCCTCCTCCAAAAATAAACTGACTTGTGAGCTTTAGCCTTTCAGGCTGCAAACATTCTCACTTAAATCCCTTAAATTCTAGTTTCTACAAACTGCAAGGACTAGATAGGGAAATGCCCTCCTGGTACATGTCCATCTTCCCCAAGCATCCCTAACTGGCCATCAGATATGGGCTGCAATGCCTCAGCCAACCAGTAAAACAATTTCTGTGACAGAGACTTTCTAACAAGTATTTTGGATTAAAAAGAATCCTCCTGTCGAGTCTGGACAGCAGCTAGCAAAGCTGCTTTGTATTATCCCCCCTGGAAATCCTGATGCATTCCTGTAAAAATATCACCTTAAATAACAAAAACTTACTGCTTTTCTGGTTGCACAACTGCAATTCTTCTCTTCCTTCGCACTGCAAAAACGAAGCAAGGAAGAAAAAGATCATTTCTTACCCTTCTGTCCTATAAAGTGCACCCAGAATGCATAAAAAGCTGTGCAAGTGCACTGACTATAAAAAGACTTCCAACACAATGAAATGGTACTTAATTACTATCACCATCTTTCCTTGGTATTTTTTAACTAAGTCACTACATCATTAAAACCTACTTTAAAGATGTAATAATACATTTAATCTTTCCTCTGGAATGCTAATATTGTGTTTTATGGGATCAGTATAAAAGAAAAAATTAAAATAAAAACACAAATATTTTTCCATACAGCAACACATATGGATAAGATTACATTTTACAAGCATGATTACCTCCAGCATAATTTATCCCTTGCTATAAATTGCGATAAGGCTGCATAATGTTGCCATAGCAGTATTCTCCTAAATTAGGCCCTGGCTGCCTGATTTTTAACTTAAGTATATTTAACTCTTCCAAAGGGTTGACACATTTTAAAATTTGCCTTTCAGATGCTAATTAATACAAACAGTGAGGCTAATTTTTCACCTGGTGGCTTCAGATTCAGGTGGGGTAGTTTGGAATGGGAGAGCAGCACCAAGCCGCTGAGCTCTCCTGAACTTCCTTTAAAGGCAAATGGAAAGGAAATTTGCCTTAATATGCATTAAGGCATTAAAAACACTGTGGGCTTAATTGTACTGGGAGAGATTTAAATTCAACACCAGGAAAAACCTCTGAGCTCTCAAGGGTTGTGAAATAAGGGGACAGATACCTTGGGAAGGAGCAGAAACTCCAACACAGAAAGGGCAAAAAGTTTTTCTCAATTTAGATGGAGCAGATCCTTTTGTAAAGGAGCACCTGGATGGCCTCTTTATGTTCTTTCCATCCTGTATTTTATGATTTTTTTCCCGGTTTGAGGATTTTGTCCCTGATTCATTCAGCTGCCCAAGTGAACCTGGCTCAGCCCAACCAAATCTGGTTTCTCTCTGACAACCCCATTGCCCAGCAATCCCTTTTCAAACCTATAACATATTGTGCAATCCCAAAGCATGTAACAGCCTTCCCCAGCACAAACAATCCCATTTTTGGAGGCACTGATCACAGAGACAAGTACAAATTGCCTAATTCCAGTCTGGTCACTAATTAGATTTATTACTATTTATTACAGTACACTTACAGCCTGATTATTAATCTGGTAGTTAGGTTGGTAGTTTCAAAAGTGGGATTACAGACATATGACAAAGTACCTGGTATATCCACTGATATAATAACACTGATATAACATAAAGACCTCTGCTTGAGGTCTCCATGTACTTACAAACAGCTTTGTGTGGTGGAGTCAGGTTATAAGCATTTGCCTCGCACCAGCCCACAGGGAAAATGTCCATGGACTCTACATCAACTATGTACTCTGGAGAAGGCATCTGTAAACCTATAAACACAAATTTATAAAGTGATTGAGACACGGGGATACCAAGCTGAGAGCCATTCAAGCATTCATCATGAACCAAGGGAAGCGAACAATGGAACGTGTGAAAATAAATCTGCTCCCCTGCATCAAAATCAGGCACCATTTCTTCTCCAATTCTGCACAGACAGCAATCGTAGAGCTGTTGCATTTACGGGGCCATGTGAGGCAGAGGAAAACCCCATTAAGAGCACTGTAAGGGTGTGCAGTGAAGCAGCCAAAAGTCAGTAAGGTTAAAGATGCATGACTTTCTCCAACAAAACAGCCTGATTGACCCTTGGATTTTTTGTGGACTTGCACAAGTGAGTTTAGCAGGATTTGTTGGGTGCTTGGTCTTAATGCTGAGAGAGTGTGTATGGGCTTTAACAGGATGCTAGCTGATGTGATAGATAGGATTTTATGTCCCAATGTCCCCCTGAAGCTTTTTTGTGTAGTTCTGCCCTCGAGCTACTGTTTTTAAGGGTGGGAGACAGCCATTCCTCTGTCTAGAAGTGCCATGGATTAACCAAGGGCTCCTCACTGCACATGAAACGAGCCGATCACCCAGCAAGGGGACAGAGATCTCTGGCACGATACTGACTCTGAAACTTCACTGAAAGTCTCTGTCTAAAGCAAATCTCTTCCAGCCTGGTTATTATGTCTCCTTTAGAAGACACTCTCCTATCTTTATGTCCAATTTACCATATTCTGGGATTTTCTGACTCACAGATTTGTAGAATCACTTAAGCTGGAAATGACCTCTAAGATCAGAGTCCAACCATTAACCAGCCCTGCCAAACCCACCATTAAACCACTTCTCTAAGCAACACACCTACCTGTTTTTTGAACACTTCCAGGGATGGTTATTCCACCACTTCCCCAGGAAACCTGTTTCAAAGCCTGACCACCATTTCAGTGAAGGAATTTTTCCTAATTTTTCCCCTAATTTTCCTATTTTCCACTCAAATGCCATTGCAGCAAATGAAAATACTCCTGCTGGCTTTGAGTTTTTCTGAAAACAACTCTGTGTCCTGAGTCAAGACACCATTTAATTACCCCAGTCCAAGTTCATCTGTGCTGGCACAGTGAGCCCAGCAGCTTCACCCCCCTCTGCCAATTCCACCCTAGGACCTACAGCTCCAGCACCAGTATGAGGTGAGCTCCTAATGAAAGAGACCAAAGGCTCAGCAGCTTCCCTTGCACCATCCTCGCCTTGGCATCTGTTACAACATCTCTGCCTCCTGCTCAAGGCAGCAGTGTTTGACTGTGCACAGCCAGATGCCTACAGGGAGCTTCCCACTAATGACTGTTCATCAAGGGCTTGTGGTGTAATTGAAGCAGTAATTGAACTTTGTGATGGGAACAGCATCAGGGCTGAGACGCAGCACTTGGATTGATCTTTTCCCTAGTAACAAACCTGTTGCACTCTGAGAGTGTGTGGATGCATAAAAACCCAAAGGAAGCAGGAAAACAGGTGCTGGTACCCACAGTGCTGGAGGAAATAATTAAAAAATGGAATCAAGATGTCTACATAGATTCATGGATGTCTTCATGGTTTCTTTGAGCCCTGAATCATATTCATGCATTATACACTGAAAATACAGTCTCCATTTCACTGGGATATGGCGAAGGGAAGAAAATGGGATGAAAGTACGTGGTACAGGACACAACTTGCTGAAGGCAAGATCTCAGCAGCTGGCATTCCCTGCAAAACCATTTTCCTCCACAAGAAAATATCACGAGGTCAACTGCTCAGTTTGAACCTCATGAAAGCTGCAATCTCCAGTGGGAAAACGT
Source organism: Campylorhamphus procurvoides (assembly GCA_013396655.1). NCBI lineage: Eukaryota > Metazoa > Chordata > Aves > Passeriformes > Dendrocolaptidae > Campylorhamphus > Campylorhamphus procurvoides. The sequence goes on from WBMV01008461.1 coordinate 481,736, forward strand.
TTTCAGCTAAGGAGAAAACATTTTCACCTGACACCACAAATCCAGCCAAGGAAGCAGTGTGAGAATGGCTGAAGTCAGTGGAAAGACATGCATCAAGTGGGCAAGCCATGGATCAAACCCTAAAGAGAGCAAGAAATCAACACAGTCCCCACTGAAATATCATCAGGTCTGAGAAAATCCACTATTTTCATTATTGCAATGATATTATTCTGACCAAATGGACTCTATGCTGGTTAGAGGTGTTTCACAACCTTAATGATTCTGTGATTCTAAACTCTTCTAAAAATAAACAGATAAAATGTACTTCTGTGCTTGCAGGCAACAATAGATGTGACATGAAGGGTCTTTTCCAACCAAAATGGTTCTGTGATTCTACGAGCATTCTGAACTTTACAGCTGCAGCCACCCTGGCAAGAAAGGAAGCACCATAATGTCTGTTCTGCAACATCCCTCTTCCTCTTTAAGGCATATTCACAGCTCCTCTGTCCTCCCTGGCACTGCCTGTGCCCTCTGGCAATTGATAACCCTGCCTTCCACTTCCAGCATCCTACTGCTGCCTTTGGCCTCACTCATAAAAGTGGGAAACAGCTTGTTCGAGACTCATTAGTTTCATTTGCTGCATTTTATGCCACCATCTTCTCAGAGCAAGAAATGTCCACGAGACTTGGGAGGTTATATGGAAAAAGAAAAGGGAGATTGGAAATAGGGTGGGGAAAACTTCTGAGACCTGCTATGATTCTTATAGGATGGGCACAATAGAGCAGCAATTCTGGAAAAATATCAGTGGGGAAATATGGGAAAACTCCCTGGAGAACTGATTAACAAAAGGGTTTTCCTCAAAATTCCTAGGCTGTGCAGAGAGTGTACATTATTACTTGTGTAAATTCGCCCCAGAAAGCTTCAGCTTTCAAATCTAAAACGAACCAGTAAAAATTAACAATGCAGATGATGAGCAATAAAGTAGTGGAAAGTGCCGGGATGCGCCGAGCATCCCATCAGTCCTGGGCTTCTCCTCCACCACGGGGGAACTATACTGCTGCTCATTAAAGGCTTGCCCTGAAGTTTACAGAGTTTTTGCTACTGTACAAAGTGTGATTTATTAGGCAATGTTCCCTCGTGTCTGGCTCGACGCTGCTTAACTACCACGTCCTGCTTTATGGCTGCAGTTTGGGCTGTCAGGCAGTGAAACTGGGAGGGCAACAATGAAAGCTTCAGACGTGCCCATGATAGATGGTGGGACCCGAGGTCTTCAGCGAGGGGCTCCCATGGCAGTTGGGGAGTCTTGCTGCTTCCAGAATATAAATAATCAGTTAGAAACAACAGTGTATTAATGGAGCCAAAAAAACACGCCACAAGTTCAAGCCACATTTATTTTACAACTCTGCAAGCTGTGTTTTGCTGTGGGCTTTTTTTAATGCCTGCTTTTAGCATAACTGTGCATACTGTAGTGATATATTTCTACAGCAGCAAAGACTTCTTTTTATTTTTGCAGTCTTTTGCATCTTTTCCTTTTACTACAGATCATTCTATTGCCAGTATTGAGATATAAACCAAGCACAAAGCATCTATATATCAGAACTCACAAGACAAGGAGATGCACACAGGATTTTTTTTTTATGGTAAGTTGTAAAAAAAATCCTTTAAGAAATTAAAAGAGTAAAAGGCAGGGAGAAAGAGATGAGGGAGGGAAGCAAGGTGGGTGTATGTGGTCCTCTCCCTGCCTCTATTCATGTCTTATGCATATAAATGTGAAGGCACCTGATCATTTAAGAAGGAAAGTTGCCAAAATGGGTCAGATTCCTTGACCAGATGGGTGGAATTTCAAACAAACATTGATTCCTGCTCTTTAACAAAAATATTTGCCCTGTGTCCAGACCAGGCTGCATGAGCTGCTGTTGCCTTGAATTAGAAGGCAACCAGTTATTCTGGAGTTAAAAAACAAGACCTGCAATTGCAAAGAGCTCTACCAAAAGCAAAAACTCAGGAGGAATCTCTCTTTAGGTGGCAATTGAGTTCAACATCTCCAAGAATGGGATTTATCCTGGAGGAGTCAAGAAAGCCTTGTCTGCCCCAGGATACTATTTTTGTAGAGCTGAACACCACTGAGCATCAGCCTTTCCTATGTTTTAGAGCAAGCTGCAGGCACAAATGAGATACTTGGGGTTACCTGGCAATATTTTTACTAACTTTAAGGGCTTTGATTAGAGACCTTGCCTACCGTACAAATTGCACAGGGTATTGTCAGGTGCTGAATGTGGTGAAATAATTCTTTGTTTATTATAATTGATGCAGAGTGATGTTGGAGGTGATGTGCCAGATGACAAAGGAGCAATACAGTTAGTACCAGCCTAGCTTTCACTGTCCTCCAGACCCCAAAAATGGAGAGCTGAGTATCCTGCTGGAGAGGGAAGGTGGCCTTTTGTGCAGATCAGGCTTGAGTTTTCATCTCACATAGGATTTCCATAAGAACCCCTTGTCTCAATCCCAGCTCCTCTGTTTTTTCCCGAAATCATGTGCTCAGCTATGTTTTGTACTCACATTAAACCTTTTTTACCCTGAGTGGGCCACTGAAAATGCCTTTGCCATGTTCATGGTTCACCAGAAAAAAACAAGTATACTACAATTGTAGCTGATGCTGACCCAATTAATAGTGATTTCAGAGGAAAACTGAAGTTTTTACATCCCTTACAGATGAAGTCAATAGCTTCAGACATGAGCGAAAATTAAACTGTGTTGTGACAGTGACAGATGCCGCAACAACTTTATGGTTTATCACAGTGCCCATCAAAACACATAAATGAGCATGGCTTTCTGCTCTCTGTGACTTTCCAAATTACAGTTTTTAAAGCAATAGTAAAAAAATTGCTGTGTTGTTCTCAATTACACATTGAAAAGAGAGGGAGGGAAGGAGGGAGGGAAGGAGACAGCAGCATGCTGGGAATCACAGTGGAAGTTTCAGCTGCACAAGTGAGGCAAACATCCATTCCCAGGATGGAGGTCTACCATGAGGGCAGGAAAGAGGTTTCTGTCATCAATGAAGATCATACTGATAGAGTCTACATGGATGGAGTGTGGAAGGGCTTGTAGCTCCCTCAGGGAAAGATCAGGGAAAGATAATTCTTTAGACCATACTATTGGTCAATACGTATAAAACAGAAAAGCTGAAGAAAGCAATTTTGTGCAGAGGATGAAGGACAAGATTGAGAGAGTGAGTGAGAGAGTGAGAGAGTGAGAGAACAAACCAGGCAAACACAAGAAGCTGCTACAGCACTTACCTTCCAGGTGCAGCCACATCAACCGTCCTTTCACTGAGGTGACAGAAGCGACACAAATCTCTGCAGGGTTCTTGGGGTTCACTGCCTCCAGCTTCATGTTCTTAGTAAAGCCACGGCTGAAGGATGTCTGAAAAAGTCAAGAGCCAACACTGAATACAGGACTACAGCACTGCGTGACTTCAGCTGGGCTGTCCAATGGGAAGCACAGACTTAGCATGATTTGCTTTTCACTGGAGGTGCAGGATACACCGATGAATGCAAAGGCATCTGCATTCAAGTATGTTTTAATTCATGGAGTATTCATGGATGGGGTCCTGAGCAACCTGCTCTAGTGGGTGGCATCACTGCCTCTGGCATGGAGGGGCCAGAACTAGACAACCTTCAAGGTCCCTTCCAAACCAAACTATTCTATACACTAGTTTAGTCTCAGTGTACCAGGCCCTTCTCTGTAGACTCCAAGTCTATAAGTTCATCAGTTGCAGGTCAGTTAGATGGAGCAAGTTGTGTTCACTGACACAGCAGAATCTCTGTACACTTACATACAAGCACCAGAGGAACATGTCTTTCACAGGTTACCTGAGGCCCCCACTGCCGTCCCACCCTTCTCCAGTCAAGGCAAAGGATCCAGCAATGATCCCCAGATGAGAGATCATCTCCCCAAATAAGAAACACAGGCCAAAAAATGTGGGGTTCATGAGCACTGAGAAGGTAGCATCCCCCACTATCCTAAGAGTTTGGGAGCCCGAGAGAGGCTGCAGGTCCAACCATTCAGTACCACTGCTGCAGGTTAATGTGTGTCTTACAGACTGCTCCAGCCCAAGGCTGGCCTGGCCATGTGATGGCAGCAGCCTGCTCAGCAGTCCCTCCTGCTCCTGCCAGAACCAGGATGGCTCAGCCCTAAGGAAACAAACCAGAGCTCCTGTTTGTAGCCAATGCAGGTGATCCCAAGCATGGATGGATCCCAATACCCTGCAACCCCCTCCAAAACCTTCCCCACAAGCTGAGCCTCAAGCTACTCTTTGCTCACTTTAACCCTTTATCCCTCTGACCCTTCCAGTATCCACTCCTTTCACTCATGCTCAATATCCTCCCCACCACTATCCCTGAAAACACATTAATGCAACACCTCTGTCAGTGCCACGTCTTCCTTTCCTTGGATTTTCCTTCCCACTGTCCCACCTGCTCTGCAACACATCAGCTCTGCTTGTATCTCTCTGATTGCACACAGTAGAATGAAAAACTTTCCCATCTTGGCTGAGATTGTGGCTAATAATTATTGGGATGGGTAATAATTGTCACTGCCTCAAAATTACACCAATCTCCCATTCAGCCACACCATGTGTTGCCAAAAACTGGAAGCCAGGCTCAAATTCAACCCTTCTGCTATTTTTACAGCACCAAGGACTATGGGAATTTCAACTTGAGCAACCACTGGGAGTTCCCTGTGAGACCAAAAACTTCTCAATTTGGTCTTTTTTTTTCCATCCAAGAACATGCTGCCGGTCTCAAACATCACCTGGACTGTCTCAAGCCTTGCTCAGCACTCAGATCAGCTGTAAAAGCTGCTGATGGCCAGGACTGCAGAAAAGCAGGGTGAGTTTGTTTAAATGCCTTTTATGTTGCCTAACAAGGAAACATCATTTATCATCACACCGACTCCTTTCATCGCCGTTCGGTGCTGGAGGCTCATTTGTACAGAATCAATGGCAAAGCAGTTAGTTGGGAGTTTATTTTACTAAGCATTTGGTCATGTCAATCCATTTCATAACTGACTCTCCTTGTTAAAAACTCCCCCCAGGGAAACAGTTTCAGCATATCCACTGCCAGCACCTCATCTGGATGTGCAGAGGTGAAAGATGTGCTGGCAATAAGCTTCTATCAAAGAGGCCCTCACAGCCACGAATCGAGTGGACAGACCTGCCAGGGAGGTTGAACAAGTGACAACAGAGAGACTGCATCTCTCTGCAAAGAACTGTGTTATCAAGAGGGAAAGAATAACAGACATATGTTCATCTGGTGACTGTTTCCTTGAAAGTAATAAAAAAAAAAGGGACAAAAAAAGTGCTCAGATCTGATTTAATCTTGGAGGACGTTACGCAGAGACCATTCTCAAGGCTGCCAGTGCTGAGAGAACAGACCCCACTACTTGGCAAAATGAAAAGAGATATAAAGAAAAGGGAGAGGTTCTTGAAGAAAAGAAACATGACAAGTTTCCCACTCTATTGGTGCAAAACAGCACCATCCTCAGCACTGTTGGAAATGTTCACTTCAAGGCCCTTGGGGGAGAAGGTTCTGCATAGGATGGCACAACAAATGAGGCAAAGGAATGTTCACTCTGATTTCATTCCCAAGTCAGATCCTATTGATGGTATGGGTCTTCTGAATTCATCAGCCAAAAATTCATCAATTCACCATCAAATGTTCCAAGTCAGGCTGCCCTTGAGCCACCACAGCTGACAAAGGCCATGTAAAACCACGGCTTGTGCCTGAGGAGATTGTTTCTATTTTGCCTTTTACAGACACCCCAGTGCTGTGACTTCTGAGTACAGTGAAAAGCCTTGTCATTCCTGTTTGTCCACCATTCACAACACCACTTTATTTCACAAACCCTTCCGCGCTCATTTTAGTGTCACCAGTAACATTCAGGTACCACCATCAGTAACATTTTCAGTTATTAATGGGATATCAGCTTCCATCAGTTGATGGGCACATGAAGAAGAGCTTCAGACTGCTGGAAAAGGCAGAAGGCTGGATCTGCCTTTCCCCAAGAGATGAATACCTGTCACATCAAGGCATGCAGAACTGTCATTGCCATAAAACAGCCTGTAAAAGATTATTTCCAGAGCTCTGAATCTTACAGCCTCCAGCTTAATGATGGGCTTCTCACTCTCACATCACTGCTGTTGCATCAAGGAAGCATATAAACTGTCCCAAAACCCAAAACATCCATGAGAGTTAATCACTCCCCTCATACTCTGAGCTCAACAGTGTCCATGTGAGCTTTTAAATGCATGATGTTGGGTAAAATGCATCCCCCAGAATGAGAGAAAGCACCCAAAATGTGAAAAAGGGCAAATGATACCATGCAATCTCTTTACCTAGATTTTCTTTTAATAGACCTTGAATTACTTATAATGACCAGTTGAGAACCTTTTCATGCTGTTCAAAACCAGGGAGGAGATGGAGAGCAGAAAACTAATCACATAAAGACAACAGTAAGATAACACTTCTTCTCTTTAAGGGATGGAGACCTGGAATACTTCTCCAGTTTCCTTCTAAGGCAGACTCATGGTGGTCTGGGGGAACCTCACAAAGCCTTGCTGCAGCTTTTCTGTGCAAGCCATTTGGTTTCACACGGATAGAGAGGAGCAGTGGCAAGGCCAAAGGAAGAACTTACATTTCTGAAGCACAGGTGAGGCGCTGCCTCCGCTCCACACTGCTTCTGGTAGTCTGCCCAGTCAAAGTCCTGGCCAGAGTAACCTGCAGGATGACAAAACACAAAGTGCCATCAGCCACCAGTTCACACCAGGGAGAGAGTACAAAATGGGCCCCAAGAACATGTACATTTGTGGTTCAGCACTCCATCTAATCCCAGTCCAGTGAACTGCGCAGCACAACCAGGCCATTTCTCTGGATGCCTCTTTATACACCATGAGAGCCAATGTCAACACCTCTTCAACCCTCACTCATGCACCTTCTGCATTTCACTTGGAAAACTCCAAGTTTTCATTAAAAAGTAATAAAACATAGTTATTATCCTCATTTTCCCTTTTCAGTGAGGATCTACCAGCTTTAAATAAACCTGTAACTACAAAGACGTGCTGCTGTCTCCAATGTCCAGGTGGGGCTGCTGCTCATGGACTTCTTTCTCCTCCCTTTAGCTATGTAAAAGATGGGGTTATGGACCTGGACATGGGTTATGAGCTGGTCCCCCAGCAGTGGACAAGGAGAGGATCAGCACAATCAGAAGCTGATGCACCCTCTCTTTCAAAGCATGAGATGAGCTCTCTCTTCACTGACATGGATCCACCTTCCATGATTGACTCCCCAGAAACTCAAGTGTGTGTGAGGTGAATCCAATCACAGTAAGAATGTTACAGAAATCTGGAGCAGAGAAGGAAAACGAACAGAGATTTCCCAGTCTCAGCAACCAGATGATCCCTTCAGCCTCTGCTTCTAGGTAAAAGAGGAAAACAACACTGATTTATATGAGTATCTCTCAGAGAATCCTGCCACAGAAAGACAAATTAGACCTCTGCTCATCACTGTTCTCACTTGGCTATTTAGGCAATACAATCTTGGGACAGAAAGGAGTTTTTTTAATTTGCTTTTGGAGCTTTTTTTTTTGCCTGCCTCTTAGTCTGTATCTTTACTTTGCTTGAAACCAGTGAGTGCTAATCCTGCCAGGGTTCTGTGGATACTCTAATAACATTACTGCACAACTACTCTCACTGGAAAGTTTCAGGAGTCACCCAAAGGCCAAATTCTCCCCTCAATCTCCTTTCCTGGCATCTCAGCCCGGCCTCATTTCACAGAAGATCCCTAAAAGCCTTTTGCATTGATAGTCAAAAAGGGACACTCAAGATCAGATGTGAATGAATCATGTATGACAATGAAAATTGTGACATTTTTTATGGGCAAGAAAGGACTAGAACACTGAGTGTACTCCCCTATCAGTCAGCCAGATGCCAAAAAAGGAGGTAAAAATGTTGAAAATGAAGTCCCAAGCATCCTGCTAAGATGCAAAGTACCTGGGATAAGATGAACTTCTAATCCTACTGATTGCATACATGACAAACAAATTACCGAGATAAAGCCTTGGGCTAAGATGCCTGTCTTTGTGGGGCATGAAAGTGCATAATAATTAGAAAACTAGAAATAAACATGCACTGGGAAGGAAAAAAAATGGCAATTATTTACAAAGAATGTTCATATTTCATATAAAAAATATCCTTGCACTGTTTTTTAACACACAATTTCTGCAACAGCATTTTCTTCCTGTTTCTTCTCTGTCTCCTTTTTTCTCTCCAGTTATTTGTTTGCCAGATACTTTTCAGCTTCATAAACTGAAACAGAAGACAGGAGGAGAGGTGCACATCACTTTGTGTCAGAGGGGGATCTGCCTGATCCCATACAGATGTGTGCAGTGGGGACATCTCCAGCTGTGCCTGTCACACTGGGTTCCCCAAAGAATCAACAGAGAAACAGGCAGAGCTAGAGATGATCTGTCTGTCCTCCTGCAGACAGAGCAGAATTGCCCTGTGGAAGTCCCTGTCGCTCTCCATCAACACCAGAGGCTGCAGTGAGGGGCTCACCTGCGGACAGCTGTATAAATGAAATCACCTGAGCTGCCAGTGCCTTCAGGGACCCACCCTGACCATACCCTGCACTTCTCATCTCTGACTAAAACCCCTCACCGGGGTCTGATCTCAATTGCACGCTGCACAAAACCTTGTCAGAGTGGATGCAAAAGGTACATTAAAGAGGTTTCAGTGAGGTGTAAAAACTTGACTGTGTTGTCATCACACAACCACCTGATGGCTTGGCCCTGCACCACTGAAATCACTGGAAGATCTTTTGCTTTAGACTTCAGGAGTAAGGAAAAAAGGGAGGGCTGGTTACAGAGTTTGTCATAACTCTCTTCAGCAGCACAACAAGGATGATTCCAAGAGGAGCACACCTAGGAATTGGCTTCAAACAAGCCCAAACCTGTGTATGGCCTTTTTATGGAACATCCTGGTGAGGCTGCACCTCCAGTGCTGTGTCCAGTTCTGAGCCCCTTGTCAAGAAAGACACTGAGGTGCTGGAGTGTGTCCAGAGAAGGGTCTGGAGAGTTAAGTCATATAAGGAGTGGCTGACAGAGCTGAGGGTGTTTAGCCTGGGGCTAAAAGAAGGCTTGGGGGAGACCTTGTCACTCCCTACCACAACCTGAAAGGAGGGTGCATCCAGCTGGGGACTGGGCTCTTCCCCCAGGCAACCAGAGAGAGGACAAAAGGAAATGGCCTCGAGCAGTCACAGGGGAAGTTCAGGCTGGACATCAGGAAGAACTTCTTCACTGAAAGGGCTGTCAGGCTTTGGAATGGACTGCCCATGGAAGTGGTGCAGTCACCATCCCTGGAAGAGGTCAAGAAACATCTGGATGTGGCACTTGGTGCCATGGTCCAGTTGACAAGGTGGTGATCGGTCAAAGGTTGGACTTGATGATCCTGAAGGTCTTTTCCAACCTTTAGGACTCTGATCACACTGTAAGCTGCCTCCCTTAGCACATGGGGAGGTGCATACAATACTTCTGTTAGCACATGGCATTCACACACTGGTATCCTGCAAGGCTCAGCCCAAGTAACAACACAGCAAGCTGTGTTTGCACGATTCAACTGCTGCTCCTCAGACATTTCAAACCTCACTGTGTCTGCTGTCTCAGCTCTCACCATGGAAATGCCCAGCAGTCTAATGAGAAGCAAATATAACAATACAAATGTACTGGAGGTTTTGGAAGTGGCATTTCCTTAGTAATCCTTACAAATAGGATCACTATCAAAATGTTTTTCCCCCTCTTAATAGCTCATAAAACAATGGTTGTTACTCTAAAGGGAAGTGGTCTATAAATCCAGCCCTAATAAATATAAACAGTGCTTGTTCAATGTTTATACAGCAGCAGCAAATGGGTATTCATTTTTGGCACTGTACAGGAAAATACTGCTCTCTATTTCTAGTAGCAAATGTTTGCACCTCCTGTTCATGACTCATTTACTCTGTGTTTGGCTTCAATAAACCCCTGATAGGCAAAAAGGCAAGAAAATGGGTATCAGATAAATAAAGGACTCTGAACTCAAATACCCCAACCTGGCACATTGTTCTGATGAAATTAATTCAGTTAAGAACAGAAAAATTCCTCATGAACCCTAAATTAGCCAAAAAAACTCCAAGCCCAGAATACAGCAAAGACATTCTTTTCCCCAAAACAGAAAAGGTACTTCTTCCATTGCCATCCTTTGCTTCATAGGAACTTCTTGCCTTTCAACTCAGAGAGCCATTTGGGCAACACTAAACAGAATCACAGATTAAAGGTTGGAAAAGACTCCTCAGATCATTGAGTCCAACCTCTGACCAACCACCACCTTCTCAACAAGACCACTGAGCACTGAGTATCAAATCTAGTCATTTCCTGAACATTTCCAGTGATGGCAACTCCACCACTGCCCCTGGACAGCCTGTTCCAGTGCTTGCCCACCTTTTTGGTGCAGAAACATTGTCAGCCTATTCTCTTAGGGTGATGGCTGGGAATTTCTCAGCACTGGGGCAGCAGGAGGCTGGTCCAATCTGGTGCTGGAAGGAGCAAATACCACTATTACCAACACGCCACAGCAGGCAGAGCTGTGATTTGGGTAGAAATGGTGGAATTTCCTCCTCCTCATCAGCAGCCAGCTCCCACCACAGTCCTCCCCACCCTGCAGCACTGCTCTTCTATCAGTCCAGGCCATTTTTTTTCACCCAAAGCTGGTATTATTCTGCTCAAAAAGTCTGGCCACCCTCAGCAGAGGTTTGGATGCTTTTCACTTTCCCTCTGCTTTCTTTTCTTGGTGGTTTGTAGCGTTTTGTTGTGTTTAGTTAGGAGGTTTTTTTCATTTTTAAATAAACCATTCTAATATCTGATTACATTTTAGTAACTCAAAGAGCATGTCTGCCAACAGCAAAGGTTTTTGAAACCAAAGGTGCTAAAATGCAATTTGGGCATGCAGCCCTCAGAGTAAGAAATATAGCAACATATAGAATGCATTTATCTGCCACTGGCTTTATGCCTTTTTAATAGCTTCCCTTCAGGATTTCTGACCTCACAGCAGAAAGCAAATTTTATTTTCACCAGGGGAATAAAGGGAAACTTTCTACACTTTCTCAGGCACCCAGGCAGACCCCAATCACCAGGAATCACACCAAATCATGGAATCACAGAATGGTTTGGGTTGGAAGAGGACTTGGGGATCGCCTAGTTCCAATTCACACCTTCCACTAGACCAGGCTGCTGGTTTGATGCACCAGACCAGGTAAATACTTTACTGGCCAAGCTGAAAAATACTCGTGTGATGGATGCTTCAGACACATCTAAAAATGCTGGCATCTAAAAGAGAGTTTGCACACACTTGACCCATAAAACACCATCTCAGACAGGCTTTGTGTCAGCATGGATTGGAAATTATTAGGCCATGACTCTGTAAAGAGAAATGTCTGGCTCGTGGTCTGCTTTGGTTAATTATGCAGCCTGGGGGAAGCTGCATGTGAATTTGGGTTGAAAAAAATGCAAAATATTTCATTTACTTTCATTTTTAGCAACTTTTCTGGCGAGTATCAGTGACAGGTACTATCATTTCACCTGGATTTAAGCAGGAGGGAGTTAAAGGCCCAGACAGCACATTTACTGAATATATTTATTCCAGTATAAGCAGCAGAGCAATAATGGATGCACCGTATGCAGCTGCACGCACAGGGCTCCAGGACTTCGGTGGGAATTTCAAATTACATGTGCTGAAGACACACTCTGGATATATATAAGAGGACTCTGAATCTGGTAGGGAATAACCCTTCATTTCCCTGGGTTTGGCAGCACCATACTTCTTCCAGAATGAAGACAAATCTTCATACACAAAGCTTAGCAGGATCTTTTTCTTCTTTTGAGGCATTTCTTTTTCTCCCAAGCAACACTAATTTTTGGCAATGGACCAACAAGCCAGCCAGCTTCAAAACCCTAAAATTCCAAAGAACCAACACGTTTTGCAAGCAAAGAAATATTGCTAGGGCTCTGCAGGTGGTTGTCTGAGATGGAGAGTAATTAACTGCACCGCTACAAAGCTGGGGAATAACACCCTTGCAGGCTGTTTCTCCTGGCCCTGACCAGAGCTCTGCTCACAATGTGCCCCTGCCTGGGATTTTCTGAGACAGCCAAAGAAATGCCTACACACCCCTGGGCAGGCAGCTGTTTAGACATTCAGATTTAGGAGCTTTGCTTGGCCTCGGTGTTGTACCAAGGTGGATGCTTGTAGGGAGATGCCTGGTTTGCCTGTAGTATGATGTGACTTTTAATGCTCCTTTTGCCCTCTCTACACACGAAGAACTGCTAGGATTCATTTCACAGGAATTCACAAGGATGCAGTGCAGTTTGATTCAGACTTCAAAGCACACGGGCATCAATCCAGCAGCAAGACAAGATGTTCATGTGCTGGTGTGAGCCAGAACAGCCCCAAAGACTCCAGAGAGCTACTCTGGCTTGAGATACTTCAGCTGATGCTCTGCAACAACCACAACCACAGTTTTAAAGGCAATAATAACATTCAGAGGAAATCTGAAAATCACTGAGAAGGAATACGAACCCTTGGGAGGTGTGAGATTGACTCCGTTTTTAAGGCACCACTGTATTGGCAAGATCCCTAAGGAATCTGCATGGCAAAGCATTGAGATTTTGCTGGGTTCAGGTCTCAGGTCATCAATGGTCACTTGTAAATAATGATTGTTAAAAACCTACAGGATGAAAAAGAAGAGAACAAAATCAGAAGTTAAATTTGCTGCAACACTTGGTAATGTAGGAAGCTGAAACAGCCAAACCTTGGGATCAAACTACTGAAAATAACCTGCTCTCACCTAACCCTTTTCATCAAAGGGTTTCTACCAAAGATATCAAAGCCTGAGTTTTAGAGATGGGTAAACTGAGGCAAGGGAAAGCACTGGGGTCCAGGGTCTCTGTGCTCACAGCTGAGCAGGGACTGGAGGTGATCCTGGAGACCTCAGAGCCTTCCTCTCTCTTGCCTTTGAGATTGTGGATTAAATATCCAGCTACTGCCTCCATTCAGCTGCTTTATTTCCAAAGCTTTGCCAGATGGGGCAGGGAAAATAGGTATGGATGGTGGGGAGACAGAGACAAAAGAGGGTCCCTTTGTCTTTCATGGAAGTGGAGGATGAACATGCTCATCCCCTCTGGCTCCCATGCATCCCAAGCTGGGATGCTTGTGGGAAACAACTAACTCATTAATTAGGAACATCCATGGATTTTGAACATATTTCTTCATGTGTTCTCCAGCCAATTAAGTACCATTCTCGAGTGGTAGTTAATTTTCCTAAATGTGGTGGAAATCAGTAGGATGTTCCTCACCAGGCTCTCTTCATCCCTCCCTTCTGAGCGCTCACCTTGGTCACTGATGCAGGACAGATATGGAATGGCTCCCTCATATTCACTGCCTCCAGCTTCATCCCCACAGTGAAGAAGTGGTTTCTCAAATCAGCATGGTCCTGCGGGAAGAGACGGGAAGAGGAACACATGGTGACATCCACCAAGATCTATTTGTCCATGTGGATTTTGTCACTTGGCTCGGTGCTTCCGATCCTATGTTCTTTTCATGCCAACCCAACCCCAGAAAGAGAGGGGACAGCTCCACTCCTGGAGGACACATCTACAGGGCCAAGCCCATCATATCTAAAGCATAATGCGTGTCCATCTCATCATCATTATCATTATCATCATCATCATCTAACCAGAACTTGGTCAACAAGGAGATTGTGCTCACCAAAACAAGGACGTGTCTGAGAAATGGCTGCTTGAAAATCCCCCCTGGGCAGAGCCTCTTCACCTCTGACTGTCATTACTCTCAGAGAGCAACTAGGGGTCCAAATGTGCCAGAACTCATCCTGACATCCCCCAGGGTATAGAACATGGATGGAACCAGCTCAGCATGGCCCTGATTTGCCCTGATGGATGTCCAGCACCTGCAGGGCACCAAAATAAGCACCTGCATGGTGTCCAATACAGCAAGTTGGAAAGGTATTTTTTCCAGGCAGGACACTGGAGGTGGACTAAGGCCTGGACCCAAAATTTGGGCAACAAGAAAACATGTCAATGGAAAAACAAGTACAAAAAAAAAACAAGTGCTCAAGTACATGCAGAACACAACCTGGGATCAAACCTGGCTACACCAAGAGGGCTCCCCACAGCAGCTGTGGGGATTGGCAGCAGGACCCTGAAAATCATAAGCACCACAGATTCGACTCCCCAATTTGTCACCAGTTTAGTGTTTAACATCTAATTACTCCATCCCTTGTGACCCCTATCTAACAGTGAGACAAGCTGGCATCCTAATTCCACAGTAATGATCGCATTTTGTGTTCATTCAATAAAAATGTCCTACAGTATTTCCAAACCACTGGTGCATTAGCCAATACAAGCATAAAAAGATATGATGTTATATTTAACACACACTCAAAAACCACTCCAAAATACATGCAGAAAGCTTGCTGTCTAATAAGTGGTTAGCCATGACAAACCCATCTACATTCATTGCTACATGCTGTATTTTTGTTCTAAGATGATTTTCTATTGATCCAAAGTTGTATGTCATTGTGCTTTCTTTTCCCAAGAACTGTCTCTGCTTGTTAGACTTAACAACTTCTATTTTGGGATCTCACATTCCTGGTGCTGCCAGAGATAAGGATTTTTACAAGCTCCAACCATAGCTAAATGAATTGTTATTTTCGTCTTACTGATCTGGAATGTTATGGAGCCTTTTCTGTGACAACCAAAAAACAGTCCAAAAAAAAATCAAAATGGATTTAATCTCAGAAGTATATACTGATTGGAAAACTGAAAAAGATTTAAGAAAAATGACTTAGAGCCCAAGGAACTAATGGGTGAAAAAGGAGCAGACACCGAGGAGACCGAGAGCCCTCCAGTGTAGCATGTACTTTTTACAGGGGCACGCAGTGACAGAACAAGGGGGAATGGATTGAAGCTGAAGCAAGGCAGATTTAGATCAGATATCAGGAAGAAATTCTTTATTATGAGGGTGGTGAGTCCCTGGCACAGGTTGCCCTGAGAAGCTGTGGCTGCCCCATCCCTGGAAGTGTCCAAGGTCTGTTTGGACTGGACTCTGAGTAACCTGGGATAGTGGAAGGTGTCCCTGCCCATGGCAGGGGGTTGGAACTAAATGACCTTTAAGGTCCCGCCCAACCCACACCGTTCTGTGAGTCTCTGATTCCACAACCATCAGTGACACTTGCACTTACTGGTCACGATTTCCATATCACTTAAAGCATCAGAGAGACAGGAGACCCATTTCTAGCAGCTTTGCATAGACAGTGTTCCACTAAATTAAAGTCTAAAGCATGGAAGAGAATGTGGCTCCATGTACAGACAGGCTGAACAACACCAGTGATGCATCCAATAGGCACATTATCAAAAACTACCACCTTTAGTACTGCAACGGTTTCAAGCAGGAAAAGATGATGGCTGCAAAAATCCAACTTCACCAGCATGGAACTTCAAATCTCTAAAGGCAAAAAGCATCTGGACTGGAGGGCTGCCTCTTCCTGCACGAGGATCCACACCCGGCATCTCTTAATCCTCAGGGTGAGGTTGTAAAGAAAAGGCAACTTTGCAAAATGTGCATCTGGAAACAAGCTTACACTGCAGCATCTTCCCAGCAAATGCTCCATGATTCAACTCACGCTCCGATCCAGCTCAATACATAATAAGCCAAGATCCACCAAAGTACTTAATCATGTTTATCTTTAAACATGCAAGTAGTTTCATCAACTTTTAAAGTGATTTGTTGATTGAGACCAAAATACATCGGCACCAAACCATATTGCTTCTCATTTTTTTATGAATCATTTTCTTTGGTCTATCTCCTTCTATTTGTTTTGGCTTTTTTCAAAGGGAAAAAAAAAAACAGATGGGAGAAAAAATCAAATAACATTTAAAGTTATTTTACTTCAAAAGCATATCCCCTTTTTTCCATGCGCTCTGTACCTTGGGATCAAATCTCCCTTCTCATTCAGCACATCAAGTAAATATTTTCCCCATTAAATTAGCAGCAAGAGTGAACTCACAAGAGGAGTTCATGGGATCTCCAATACATCTCCCTTGTGAGGGTCAAAATCCTCTTTGAAGCAGGAACATGCATGTATTTGGAGAAATGCTGTGGAAGTAAAAAGCCTGTCTGTGTTAAATGTCATTTTTGAGATGGAAAAGCTTTCATGGAGAAAAAGCCTTTGTATTGTACCTCTCTGCAAAATGGTCAGGGTCTGGATATTTGATCTGTCTCATATATGTGCTAAAGAGAAGCATCAAAATTTACCAAAGCAGCTTTAGATTTTTGCAGCCACAAAAGGGAAAAAAAAAAAAATAAAGATCCTGATGCCGTTCTCCAGTTCCAGCGCTGGAGCTGCCTCAGCCAGCAGGGAATTACTTAGGATTTGGCATATGCTCCTCTTCAAAACTCCAATTAATTTACATAATTTCTAAGAATAGGTTCCACAGAAGTGATGGCAAAGCTTTTAATTAGTATTAGACTCAAAGTGATACACTGGATAATGAACTGCTCTCTCTTCCCTTTATTCACTTTGACAGGAACAACGCCTGTTTAATAAAAGCAGCTACAAGAAGAGGAACTGGAGGGGTGAGACTCTCCCCTGGTCCCTGCCAGGCTCTGCAGCTGAACAAAAGAAATGCCTGAAACGATTATGGGTGGCAGAATTCGACCCTTTGCTGCTGTTTCACTGCATTCAACGCCACCAACTAGGATGTCACCAGCCATTATTTTCTACCAACTTCTCCAAGTGAGCTTCAATTTTCTTTGAAATGGAGATGAATAGGCAGAATACTTTTGACCAGTTGGAGCATTTTATAGCCTTGTGGATGGTGAAACTTTACCCCTACTGGAAATCAATGCTTCCCAGGAGCAGCCTCACTGACCACACAGAAGTTTAGGTTGAATATTAGGAAAAATTTCTTCACTGAATGGGCTGCCAAGCACTGGCCCAGCTGCCCAGGGAAGTGGTGGAGCCACTGTCCCTGGAGGGATTTAAAAGACATGTAGATGTGGCACTTGGGGACATGGTTTAGTAGTGGCCTTGACAGTGCTGGGTTAATGGTAGGACTTGATGACCTTAGCGGTCTTTTCCAAACTAAATGATTTTGCGATTCAATGATTTACACCAGTAGATTGCCTGTCCCAGGGTTCCCAAGCCCTGAGTGGGTGATGGAAATACCCTCTGACTGCTGGAGAGCAGCCAAGTAAACTGGATAGGCAATCAACACGGATGCAGGAGAGTTCCTTACAGCAAAGTGAAAAACCATGCCACAGAAAATACAACAAATTAATGTGGTACAAGCACCACAGCTGCTCATTCAAAGGGTCACAGGCTCTTACGTGATGGGCTACAGCCTGCAATGATACTCAGGAGTAATGAATGGAAAACTGCAAAACACTCCTCGAACATCTGTCATTTACAGACCAAACCCACTGACAAAAGCCAGGGCTGTCACAGCTCTCGCTCCAAACCCCAGAAAAGCAATGCAACTCAGCCCCACACTCATAGTTTTAGAGCATTTATGCATCTGCCAGCAGCGTGCACAGGCTGTGACACTCCAGGCCACCTGAAAGACAGCCCTGCTTTGACACACACCTACACCAATATCTCCACCTTCCCATGGTACGTGTTCCTGCAACGACTCTGCAAAAATACTGATGGGCTTTGCAAGAGCTCACTGCAACCAGCATCACCCACAGGGCTAAATGCTGCAACATCTGGAGGCCAAATAAGTCAGCAACAGTACTGAGAGGAGAACCTGGCTCCTAATTCCCAATCCTATTCTTCAGATACTGAGATAGCCACATTATTTTCTCCTTCACAGATTAACAACCCACTGGAAGTGCAGGTTCCAGAAATGTTAGGTGAATTGGGAGCCTAACTGTCATTCCAGAAGAGATCCACAGATTCAAAAAAGCATTCCAGCTCTTGAGGATGCAGGTAAGGTTTAGGGAAGGACCTGTGTGGGTGACATGCTTAAGCCCTAATAATAAAGCACTGGCTTTGGGTCTCAAACTCAAAAAGCGATACTTCAAAACCATCACAGTCATTTGCCCCTTCTGGTACCTAAATACCTTGCTAGATGTGGCTCCTGAGTATTTCTGCTCAACAAAGGTAATTTAAGTGTAAATAAACTCAATTTTGTCCATGTCACAAGAGCAGAGCACAGGTAGTTTTACAGTGCACTGGGTAAAGCTGATAGAGCAAGGGGGGGGACCTGGCTAAGCTGCTTTTGCCCATGACACTCAGGGAAGCTGCACTTTGGGCTGGTTGCTCAAGCTGTGTCCCCAAATGCAAGGAAGGGCATCAACTTCAGATTGTGAAATGCTCATTTTCAGGCTGCTCTTTTCAAGGCCACTGGAATCATGTCATTTTAAACCCAGCAGCTTACACAGTGCACAGATAAGAGCAAAAGGATCTCATTTGAGGCTAATTTTCAAATTTGAGGCTAATTTTCAAATCCTCTAGAAGTCAGGGCTCTTTCAGTCCAGGCCAGTCAGAACCTCACAAATTGTGAAACTGAAACTCCATGCAAAATTCAGAACTAAGTCTGCATGCTGAAGAGTTGCAAAGTTGAGAGGCTGATTAGAAACACTGAGCCCTTAATAAATTATTGACCTGAGCCTCCTTTAATCCCCTCCAACCATAACAGTGTGAAATGCTCTTGCCTTCAGCCCCATCTCTACTGGTTTACCCTGTTAAAAGACACAGGAGAAGCGGGTCCCATCTGGCATGACTGGGAATGTATCAGTTGATTCAGTTTTTGTTTTCAAAGAAACACTTCCCCTCAGTGTTTTCCCTAATTCTCCAAGAAACGGGCTGTTTCTAATAGCCTAATTTTAATCACAAAGCTCATGTGTGGTAACCAGTCACAAACACAGTAACAGCAGTGGTTAAACTGCCTCTACAGGAATCTGGCATTTGGTTTTTAATTGAGGAAAAATTAAAAAAAAGAAAAAAGAAACCCTACCAAATGCAATCCCTGCATTATTTGCAGATGAATCAGTCCTGTTTGAGATTCATCAACCTCCTTTGCTAAACAGGGAGCAATTTCCCCTGGAGGCACAATCTCCACAGGGAGACAGAAATCCCCTGGCAGGACACGCAAATTGTCCCTCGTTTTGACAAGACCCAACAGAAGCAGATCAAAATGCAGAGATGTGGGGTGGGATGATGAGGTTAGGGTGGTGGGAGGGAGGCTTCAGAGACACCATGACCCCAAAGTAATGAGCAAGAACCAGCTACAAACTGCACCCACCGAAGAGCCCCTTAAAATGATGCGGATGCTCCTGCCGAGGATCGAATTCAGCCCTACGGATTTTGAGCTCTGCTTGTTGAATAAAAAATAGTTACCATAGAAACAGCAACATTGCAGAGTAGCCAGCTGAAACCCAAGCACACCTTCTCCGTATGGCTCGTCCCCACGCAGATGGCATTAGGGCAAAGATCCTCTCCCACGCAGCGCCTGCTCTGCTTCGCCTGGGCGGTGAAAGCACGGGCAGCAGAGGCAAGACAGACAGATATGCACCCACTTGGGGCTTTTTTGGGGTGTTTGGTTTGGGTTTTCTAACATCTCGGAGCGTTCAGGACTGCCACACCACAAGAATTCACTGGTGGAGCCTGGTCATGTCACACGCACAGGTCCCGTTTCACAGGTGGGGAAAGCAAATGGAAAGGGAGACATGGGTGGGAACACCTATTTGAGGGCTCAAAGTGGAAGTGTCTCTCCTCACAGCCCTCAACACACAGGACCTCCACTGTGAAGAGGGACTGAGTCCGCCCCCCAGCAACATCATGGCAGGAATCATTAAGAAATCAGTAAGAATTCGCTAGAGAAGGATCAGGAACCAATTCAATGCACTTTGTGGGCTGCAACCACCCTGGAAAACAGCTACAGACCAAAGCTGGCTTCTGCTCTCTTTGAGGAAATTAATTAATCTATAGATCACAGAATAATAGACTCATAGAAGGGTTTGGGTTGGAAGGGACCTTAAAACCATGTCATTACAACCACCCTGCCATGGTCAGGGACAATTTCTACTGGACCAGGTTACTGAAAGCCCTGTTCAGTCTGGCCTGGAACACTTAGAGGAAGGGGGATCCACACCTTCTCTGGGCAACCTGTTGCATTGCCTCACCACCCTCACAGTAAAGAATTTCTTCCTAAAATCTCATCTAAACCAGCCCTCTTTCAGTTTTAAGCCATTACCCCTTGTCCTATCACTATATGCCTCTGGAAAAACACTTTAAATGGATGACTTTTAGGTATCACCACCCCCTGCGTGGGAGCAGATGCTGCTTTACAGGTGCCCAAGGACATCAAAGGTAAGAATTGGGGCTGTCACACCCAAATAGCCCATAACAAGCCCGGATACAGCAAGTAAATTAAATGAGGCTCTTCTGATGACCTCTCCCTATCCTAAGAGACCCAGGCATTTACTGGAGAAAGAAAACCACACATGCCAGAGGAATGAGGAGGGCTGAGGGACCTGTTTCTCACTCAGCCCATCTGCTTGGCTTGAACTGTGTCTGGCAGTTCTCTTCCAAGCCTGACTTTCATATGGTGATGCCAAACAAGCACTTGGGGCATCTCAGGCAGGGCTTGGCTTTGCTCACCTCCTTGGACTGCTCTCCCCACCTGCATCCTTGCAAAGCCCATGGTCAAGAGGGAGCTGCTCAGAGGTTAAAAATGTCCCCTGGCCCACAGAGGTACCACTAGGTTCCATCTCACCTGAGAATCACCTCTGATATTGGAGACATCCTTAGCCCCAAGAGCTGTGAAGGCAGCTGCGTTTGTAAGGACCTCTGTGGTGCCCCCCTAATGATGGTGATTGGGTCTTACAAAGAAAAATGGCTTTAATGAGCTGAGACAGGAGTGGGTCAAAAGGCAGCCAAACAAGAGAGGGATTGGGACGCCCAGCACGTCTCCCAGCCCAGCAAATACAGCCATGGAAAAGGGCTGGCAAGTCCATGGATGGGGAAGAACAGATGGAGTATAAATAATCTGGCAGCCTGCAAACAACATGGCGACTCACAGGCTATTAAAGCCCAGCATGTGGAGTGAGAGCCAGCCAAGCCATCGGAGCATGAAGGAGCTCGGGATTGCTTATGCTGGGATTTGGCTTCCAAGTGGAACCAAAGGCACATTCGTTTTAAGCTGCTGCATCGGCACGTGCCCATCCACTGGGGGGATGGAGGCAGAAAAGCCCTGTTGGACTTCAAGTCTGTTCATACAGCCAGGTCAGAATTGTCTCTAAGCAGAAAGTAGCCCTTGGGTTTCTCTAACTTACATTTAAACTCTTCCAGAGTAACAAGAACAATAAAAAACCTTAAAGCATATAAAATGTTTAAAAACACCCCAGTCTTCAAGAAATAGTCAATCTTACTCCTAATATTAAAATGCACAATTCATACGATAGAAAAACTCTGTTTTAGAAGGAGGAAAGGAGTCCTTTTTAATATTTGTCTTCATCCTTTTGAGTGTAGAACTAGAACCACCACTCCCCCATGAATTTCAGGGGGCAGCTCTTGCCTGGGTGATGAGTGGTACCTCCCTCAGTCTCAGGAGAGAGTTGTCCCAACTGACTACTTCCACGTCATTAGTCTTGCCATTTATTAATAATATTACTGGTAACAGGAAACATCCAAAAGCTCCTGTTAGAAAGGGAAGCACAGTGGGCTGAGCATAATTTAGAGGCATTTTTGGCAGAGAAGAGAAAAATTTCAAGTTGGAAAAAACCAACAACTTTAGAAAAGGAGGAGCAGAGGGTGGCGAAAGAGGAATGGGAGCAAAGACTATAAACCAGGAATGGCCACCTGTCTTAGATAACTCCTCTCCCTCCTAAACATCAATCTGTATAGCAGGGTTTGGGTTAGAGATGTGTGGGTGACAGCTCCATCCAAGCCAGACATCAGGACTCACTTAGAACAATTGGGGGTGAGGGGAATTTGGAATAGGATGCATAGGATGCCTATATGTAACATCTATGGAAAGATGATGAGCACCCCAAATCCTGGGCAGGGTTCAGTTGCCCAAACAGAGGTGTCTGGGGTGAGCTGAAAGACACCTGAGGATCTATGACATCTGCATAGGACTCACAGATATAGCACAGGAAATCAGAAGCAGCATAATGGGATGTCTGAGATGAACCCAAGGACACTCTTGTGCCTCTCTCTAAGAAACTAAATCCTATGATCTATGCTCAGCATTCATCTCACACAAACTACCAGGCTGGAACTCGAAAACATGCATTATTTGTAATATTAGAGCTAGAAGGTGTGTTGGGAGCATGGCTCCCTTTTAGAGAGCACCAGCAGTGTCTGCACTGAAGCAAATCACTGAAATTGTCACATTTAACCCGAAATCAGGCCCTGGTAACAGTCTGACCATAATTTATACCCAAAGCCCTGACCATTTTCTCCCCAACCTCTGAAGCCTAAGCCATCATGTATAACTGGCACTTAACCCTAAAGCACCCTGAAACCAGAGCAGATGCAGCAAAGGACACATCTCCTTGGGTTGTGGCCTTTTGGAAGGGTCTGTGCTCCTAAACCATTCAAACCTCCGTAAAAATCTTGCCTGTATTTATTTTTCTTTAAGGATCAACATGTTTTCTGAAAGGAACGGAACAACAAAGTAGCAGGTGTGCTGCAAAAAAGCTTTTGTGAAGAGAAAAATTTATTCCAGGATGTGCAGTTTGCAAAACACTATGTTTAGTAGCTGCATAATAGCAGCATTTTCTGGCAGTTGAACATCACGTTCCTTCTCAAAGGATCCTGAAGCATTTTGCAAACACTTTCAACATATGGCCAAGTGTAAAATAGTACCAGAAAAAAAGAAAAAAAATCCCGTTTGCAGCCTTCTCCCTGGGTTTTCTGCAACCAGCTCACGTGGTCTGGTGGCTGGTGTCCTCTCCTTGGATGCCAAGAGGGGAGCAGGGCTGTGCTTTTGCATGGGATTTTTGGACCTGCTGCTGAAGAGCATCATGTGCCAAGTTCAGCCTTGCCACACTTGTGGCACTGGTAATTCAGGCTTAAATCCATGGGTTTATTGTTCCTGGGTAGGACACAGCACCAGAACCAAAGGGCAGCAATGGGATGATAAGACCCAGAAGAGGAGCCACTTCTCACACAGCAAACACAAGATCTGTTTTCCCAGTAGCACCTCCTGGGACCAGTTTGGTGTCACTGCCCTCAGTCATGCACAGCTCTGAGGACAACAGCAATTAAAGCTGTAATCCAGCCAGACATGCACTTGCTCACCCCCTCAGAACTGCTCATGTAGAAGAACACAACTATGCTCTCTTCAGTGATGAAATTCTGCCAGGAAATGTGGAAAAGGCAGAATGTAACTTTACCATGTCCACCAAAGGAAACATTCCCATCCTTCCAGAAGATCTTTAAGAGTTGCCACCTCTCAAACTCTGTGTTTTATATCTCATCTAACACGTGACAGCTACAGTACCACAGAGCCCCAAGCACCATGTAGAGATACTTTTGTGCTGGGTTTGATCCTTCATTTAAAAATGAAAATTAAAAAGAAATTATAAAAGTCACCTTTGGACTTGACACTTTTTGTCGGGACCTGGGGTTCTTCTTCAAGGTCCCACACAAAAATGCTGGCTTTTTTTGTAAGATCAGTCAAGTTTACTCTCATAGAGTCTCCTAAAGCCCTTCCTTAGTTGCTGTTTAAGTCATTACTAGAGGAAGACACACTCACACAAGCACAGATGAGATCTCATATTTTTCTCCTTAATTAAGATGCACCAGATGGGGTTGATTCACCCAAAATGGACAGAATAAAGTCATGCCCACACACAACCAATTCAGCCTCCTGCCTTCCCAACACCAGAACCAGGGGCTCACAGAGCATCAAACACTACATTCAGCTGGCCCTGTGCTCACCTTCCACTTCACAAATAAAGAAGCCCTATTGACTTAACCCTGCCTTTTTTGCCACATTTGGTCCCAAAGCAACTCTCCTCTTGAGCCATTCAATCATTCCAAAGCTTTGCATTGTCTTCCAAGGGGAACATCTTTGGAAGCTCAAACCACATGGCACAGCAACTGGGATTTGCTGAATGCAAATTTATGACCCGCATGCAATAATTAAAATAAGTGGGTATAAGTCTGGCATGCTGAGAAGAGGCAGCAAAACAGATGTTAGTTATAAACTTTTTTTTTAAAAAGGATGTTTTATGAGCCTCATCAGAGATATTCTTCACTCTTTCATACAGACAGGAATAAAATTTATGCATTAGGCATTTCCTACTGGGATTTAATCCCTGCCCCACACAATGTGGTTCTGATCTTAAAACTGCCAATGCAAACTTTAAAAGAGCTGGCAAATTGAAGTGCTGGATGAAATAAATGGCAGGGACTCAAACCTCTCCAAACACCATTTCCATCACAATATGGGTATTCCCAAACCCAAATTCAAGCCAAGGGCCGACAGACTGATCTTCCATTTGCTAATTTAAGTGCATCTCAGCTGGGTGAGGAGCCCGGATTCCTCATGGGGAGCTGCTGGCTCCTCACCCTGCAGAAAGGGTGATGATGGCATGCCAGCCAGAGTGGGACATGATGAGAGCCTTCTTCCAGTACAGAATTATAGAATCATTTAGGCTGGAAAAGTCCCTAAGACCGAGTCCAGCCATTAACCCAGCACTGCCAAGGCCAGCACTAAACCAAGTGCCACATCCACACATACACTGCACCAATTTCAAGGACGCTTTTGAGTGTATCAGTGTAACATTTCTTAATGGCTGGGAAGGAACCCAGAGGCTCTCCAGGCTGGTGGTGTGCAGGGCACTGTGATCCACCAGGTCCCCAAGCAAGAGGTGGCACTGGAGACAGTGGGACAGAGCTGTGCTTCCACACACCCTCCCTGAGCATCCTTTTGCACCCACGGCCGTGCTGCCCATCACATCAAGGATATAACTATTAGAAACCAGAGAGGCACAGCCAGAAATCAGGGTTATCTGGAGTCATCATGATTAACAGCAGTGCAGATTTGGATGGGAAATTAAAGCTGGTGCCTCAGGGCCAAAGCATGTCTCTAACTATTAAAAACCAGAGTGAGAAGGGAGAAAAAAAAAGCTGCGGAAATAAAATTATCTCCCACTTCCACTACAGGTCCCTGAAGGAAGTTTCTTTGCCTTGTGGCTTGTGATCAGATGAAAATTTTGATGCAAGACTCACAGGAATCTGCCCAGTTTGTAACAACTTTTGTGGCAACTTGTACATGATGTGTTTGCACAGGTCTAACAGAATAAAACACACGAAAAATAATGTTGGAGAAATCACTGCTGATCATTCCCAGCCCCCAGAAAACACTGACCCAAAAAATCCAACGTAAGTCCACACGTAAAAATGTGTTTTATACAAACATCCCCCCTGTGACCTCTCATGGTTATGTATTAGAGCAAAGGCCTTTCCTGCAGAAGTTTAGCATGAGCTGCTAAGTATTGCATGATGTTTATTCATC
The DNA here is from genome assembly GCA_013396655.1 of Campylorhamphus procurvoides. Classification (NCBI taxonomy): domain Eukaryota; kingdom Metazoa; phylum Chordata; class Aves; order Passeriformes; family Dendrocolaptidae; genus Campylorhamphus; species Campylorhamphus procurvoides. The sequence continues at coordinate 507,347 of WBMV01008461.1, forward strand.
CTGGGCTCTGTAAGTGAAGGAAAAATGTGTCTCTTTTACCTTGAACACTTCCATGGGAAGAGGAAGATTTGCTGCATCATTAAGGGATTTTTCCAGAGCGCATTTCCACTCAGATATAGTCTTCAGAGAATAGATATCTAAAGCAGTAACAGCAACAAAAACAAAAAAACAAAACCAAGATGTGACTGGAGATCAAACATTTTGGAAAGACTGAAGTTCCTATGTCATACAAATAGACAGTACAAGTGAAATAAATAGTGTGCATATTCCGAGCTGGATAAATTCAACACAAAAGCAACAAGCAGGGGCACACTGGAGGATGATTTTGTTTTATATCCTGGAGTGAAACCCAGAAAAATGCACATCCTTAATTACTGCAGAAGAAACGAGAATCATATTATCTCATTGTTTGAAAACAGCAAAAAACTCTCCTTTGATTTCTCAAAACACCTGATTGTTTTCTAGTCTGAGGAGCCTGAGGTCTTCAGCCAATATTAGTTATATTTAACAAAACAAAAACTATCTTTACTAGGGCTCCTGTTCACTGGAAAGTGTTTTTTGAGGGGGGGGGAGGGGTTATTGCAGGGTTGGGGGGTGCTGGGGATAGGTGTGGGAAGAAATATTTCAGTTCAATCTCTACCCAGACACATTTTCTGGTACCACACTCAAGCCAGAGCATCACATCAGTTCAAAGACTTACACTCAAGAATTTCCATTATTATACTTTTAGGCAACGTCTTTGTGCAGCTTCACATTGCTTTCAGTGAGTTTCTTTACACAGGTTTAATATTATTAAATCATTATATTAACAAGCCCTTTATGGTTCAGTGCAGTGAAATGCCTATGAATCATCAAAGGAAACAATGTAGGAAATAATACTGTGATGAAGAACATTATATTGGATTTACTTCTGCCCTAGAAAACACATTGTTATCTTGCACATAACAAGTTATTGCAGAACATTCATATCAAGGCCTTAAAGAGACAAGATAGGTAGATAGATTGCAACAATTATTAAAATGGAAATGAACATTTACTCAATAATAAACCTGATATGGAGTGAACAGTGTGAGGCTTTTCTTTTGCCAGTTTGGCTTCATGCACTCCCATCACAGTTCAATTTGGCCCAATTTGCATTTAAATTCTGTACATCTAATAACCATATATATTTACTAGCTAGCAAAGATTTACTGCTGCATCTTACAATTCTGAAGGAGGAAATAAAAAATATGTATAAAGAAAAGGAACTGGCAAGCCCTGTTTCCACCTTGTACTGATGGTACAAGGGAATTTTATGCACTGAACTCAACAGATTTAAGACCTTATCAAAACAGGATTTGCAGAATCACTCACTGGAAGTGGATGTATTTATGCCTCCACTATATCAAATCTCACTACTTCAGAACAGACATCAAGGATATGCATACGAATTTAAACACACTTAAAGGGAAATGTTAACCTTTTGGGGCAGCATTTTTAATTCCTCAGCTGTCTGGTTATTAATGGCAATACAGATTTCAAGTCTTTGTCTGCAGCGGTCACAAGTGTTAAGAAGTGCACTCTTTATCTAATTGTTCATTATTTTACAGCCTTGTTTCTCCACTTCTCCTTTGCTTGCAGGAGCTCTGAGCAACCTGAAGCACAGGGAGGGGGACAACTCACCCTGTTTCTTTCTTTTTGGTTTAAAAGATGCCAAACAGGGAAAGACTCAACGCAGTTTGATTTTGCCCCACGCTGCAGCCAGCCTGTTACTGCAACTAGCAAAAAGTCTGAGTTTAGGAAAAACCTGCCTGATATTCCGCTGCTGGAAACAGACCCTCGTTATCAATCACGATGGCAGTGAACCCCAGCAAAGAAGAAAGGGGCATTTTGGCCACCTTCAGCCAAATTTTGGGCAACTTTGCTCAAAATCAGGGAAAAAAAACAGTGACTTCTTTAAGCAGTGTTAACTAAAGTCAATATAAAGGCAACTCCAGTAGTTTCGATAACCAGCAAGAAATATCATATGCGCATTTAATTAGTGGCAGATCACTTATGCTGGCAAGTATATGGACACTAAATTGCACGGTTAAAAGAGCATAAAGCATTTTATTTAAGTGCTAGGGTTGCAGGTAATTGAACAAAGTGTACTGTGTCAATTTGTATTAAGGCTAACAAGTAGTGAGCAATTAAAAGGACTGGCAATTTGTCTTTAAATAGAAAGTAATATAAAATGAGATGATCTCGTCCTGCATAAACAGCCGAGCTAAGACCATCAGTGGCTCTGTGTCAAGCAGCCCGTGCCAATTTGCACTAGCAAGGAGGCTTATTTGGGATTCAGATCTACAGCTGATGGAGAAAATAAGCTGTGACCCCTCTGCTTTGGTTAAATGGACTCATGAGACACACAAAGTCCCTGAAGTTGCCATCTGGAGAAGGCAGCCAGCATGCGATTTCACAGCATAATAGAATGGTTTGGGTTGGAAGGGACCTTAGAGATCATCCAATTCCAACCCCCAAGGACCCTCTTGCGTATTCCTGTACATTAAGTGGGTGTTAGGTTGTGGATGGCTTCAGGAAAGAGACCACTCCATCCGAAATATTGTAGATGTTTTGCTCCATGGGATCTTCTCTACCCGAGATGCTCCACATATTGAAAGACCGACCTCAAACTGGTCTGCAAGATGAAACCCAACCTGGCAGGACCCAGAGGAGGATCAGCAGGGGAAGATCACAGCCCAGGCACAAAGGGAAATAAAGTTGAGGGTGGATATGCAGCATCCAGGTCGAGGGCAGGCAAAGCACTGTTGGAGGCTGCAGAACTGATGTAGAACTGAACACCCTTGTTTGAGAGCAAGGGAACACACAGCCTGATTTGGGAGGAGCTGCACATCCTCAGCATCTTTTCAAAGCAGATTCCTAACAGCTTTGATATACAGTCTAGGGCTGTTCCTATTATCAACCAAGGAGGCAGATGTTCAAAACTGAGATGACCAGGTCTGTGTACACTGATTTCAATCAGCTGGGGGAAAGAAGTAGGCTAATGGAGATGTCATTTCATCTTGCCTATGTTATATGCATCTTTAGGCATCCCCTTTTCTGTAGCCACCATAAAGAGAAAGCAATTGTTCCTACTGAGGTTCCCTTAGTGTCTACACTACAGGTGAGCCTAATCCCTGGTGTGTAAACACCAACATACTGCCCACTGGCTTTCTCTCCTTCCTGAGAAGGTCCACGCTAGGTCTTTTGAACAAAGGTCTTTCTAGACCAAATCCTCTATAATACAGAAGTAACTAGGAAGCATGCAAGCAGGCAAGGATGTGTCCCTGGCCTTGGGCCATTAGGAAACTGCATTCTTTGCCAGTTTGTGGTTTTGTAGCTTCATCCCTGAGTTTCTTTACCACTTTCTGTCACCAGCATCCCATCCTGACAGCTCTCTTACTGCTGTGCTGCCTGCTTGCTTCAAGATTCCTTCTGCAGACACTTTAATTTGAAACAGATCCCCCAAGACCAGCCACTTGGCTCTCTCTTCTCTCTTCCTCTTATTTAAAGTCTCATACACTTCACTCATCCACTGCTTCCTGAGCATGTAGATGTTACGTGGGTATCAAATGGCTGATACAGTCCACTATATCAGAAGTGGAACAATCAGCATTCCTGCCTCTGAAAACTCATCAGATTCCCATTTCTAACTGGCTACTCCCTCAGTGCAGAGTCTGACAACTGCATAGACCAGAAGGGGGTAATCTAAGAGAGATTTTTGGGGCAAGGTTCAGGAGAGGACTTGTTAGAAAATGGGTTCAGACCAGAAGGGCCTTTTCTCAGCAAACTCCTCTAAGACCCAACTTTGGGACATGTAAAGTAATGACCACCTATTTAAGTCAGGAAGAAGATCCGGGCATTGAATTCATTAATAGCAATGCTCACTGAAAGGTGAACGACCAGAAAAATGCCAAGGAGAGGAAACATCAGATGAAGACAGATGAGAGCAAGAGACAGAAATTTTAAAAGCACTTAATCAAGAAGGGCTGCCCTGGTTTCACAGGAATGTAATTTCAGCAAATAGAGAGTCCAACAACAAGTTTAAAGACAAGTGAAAAAAAATGATAGGAGAAAGGAAGGAATCCATAGAGAAGGAAGCACAACAATAAAATGTGGAAAAAGGACAAAGGGAGGAAAGTGCAGAAAGTGAAGTGAATGAAACAACGAGGATGCACAAATCTCCTCTGGGCCATTTCTCTATTGTTTCTTCAAACCTATACAGGTCAAGAGGGTTCAAAGGCAGTCAATGAAAGAGTGTTTCTCTGTAACACAAAGCTACAGAGTAAGCAATATGCATGATCTCCAGCAATCCTGTCTCATTTAGAAGTGATGGGGAACATCGATTCCTCCCTGTCAGGGAAGAAAAACACACATTTCCAGAAAACTCTCAAGACCAAGTCCCAGACAAACCTGTGAACACCATGACTGCATGGCTTGGAGTAAACAGAGTCTCTGAGTCAGGAGTGATGGACAGAAGCCACATTAGAAATACCCTCCCAAAAGAGGGATGCCTGTCTGCTATCATTTGACACTCATGGAGAAACTTCCCCCACAGCAGAAGGGAAATGAGGCACAGACCTGCACAAGTTGCTCACCTACACAGGAAAAGGTGGAGCAGTTTCTGATCCCAGACTGCCTCAGCTGCAATCCCAATTTTTCTCCATCCAAGCTGGTTTGAACACTAAATTCAACCCTGAAGAACTTTCCCTCCAGGTTTTAATCTCCTGATGTTAAACATGGTCTGACAGACTTGCAAGGACTTCACTCCCTTGGAGAAAATGCAGGAAAAGAAATCTGTGGTATTTCAAATCTCAAGGCCAAGTTTGTATGGGGCTTGGAGCAACCGGGGCAGATGGAAGGTGTCCCTTCCAATGGCAATGGGGTTGGAACTAGATGGCCTTTAAGGTCCCTTCCAAACTAAACCATGCTGTGATTCTATGATTTTCTTAGCTTCTAGCAGAGGACCCCTTGACGTGCAGCTTCACCTGGACAGGCAGACACACCCAGCACTCTCACTGCGCCTTCTGACTGCACTGAGACAATGACCATCCCAAAACACTTGATCCAGCCCTGGGAAATTCCATGGGGGTCTACTGCTACCCAAGAGAAATGTGTGTGGCCATGGAAAAACACAAGGAAAGAGGTTTTTGTTTGATGGGAAAGCAAATGGAGCCCAGTATATGAGAGATATCACCCAGGACTTCATCAGGACAGCCGAGGACTTGCTCCCAGTGAGGCCTCCCTCAGGATGCTTATAAATTATGGCCAGAAAGACCTGATCCCTAGAACACCACTGAAAAGGGCTGGACAAGGAGGCATGTATCTTTGGACTATTCCCACCAGCTCTGTTTCTTGGTGGAAAACCTCATAAACTGCTTTCATTGGACACTGCATCCTTCCAGGAGTGAGCTAAAACTAAACAGAATGCATTAAATAAATTTAATACTGTTCATCTGACCCACTTTGAACCCAATTTAGATGGCTCTCACACACGATTTGTGACACAGAAAGAAACTACTGACAAAGCAATGTGAATGCTGGAGAAGCAGAAACAGGTTGCACAAGTACCTCAAAACATCAGAGAACGTCACAAAGGGAGCAAACATTTTTAGGAGGCTCTTTACCTGCAGGTGGGTCCATTCTGTATTTATTCTCTTGACACCAACCGACTGGTCGAAGTCTGCAATCCAAGTAAAACAACCACTGGTCATAGGATTCAGTCTCCTCCAATCCCACATAGCGAAGGCGTAATCTTCCTCCAACATTTTCAACCACACTAACTATCCAGTACTGAAAGGGATTCTGGGAATCCTGCAGCTCTATTAAGGAATCAACTGTAATGAGGTCTACAGGGTTTTTTCCTCGCAGAGGCTGTTTGAATAGAAGCAAAACTCCTTATTTTAAACTTTATTTGAAGACTTCTCAAGGAAACAGATGACAGCAGAAGATTATTTTTGTTTTTCACACCATCATCCAAGCGATCAGCAAACAGTCTGTTCTTCTTCTATTTTACCCAATGTCTTCCAAGTGCAAATTCAGAAGTAAAACAGAAAACAACAGTTGTGCTAATTTCTCAACCGACATCATCAACAACAACAAAAAAAGAATAATAAAAGGTGGAATAGCTCATAAGGCACATCCACTTAGGATGCTCTGAACAACTCAAAGCCCAGTTATACTGGAGGATTTCAAACCAAGTTCTCATTGATTGCAGCTGTTAAGAACCAATCACAGGACTGGACCCTGACATTTACCTAAAAAATGACCACTTTAGGCATGACCCTGAAATTTCACTCTCTGTGATGATCTTTTCCATCAAAGGGCTTATCTCAGTCCTACCGGCATGGAGAGCGAATTACTCCCCACAGCCACAGATCCAAGAGTCTGTGGTGGTTATTCCAAAGCTCAAAGCCAAGAGCAGGTTTCCACCAGCTTAAGAGCTCTTAGGATCACAGCCCAAGGTGCACAGGATTCGTTGTGTCAAGCCACCATGCCCAGTGATTGAGGTTACTTGCTCACACAGAGTATTTTCTGTGATCCCAGTTTTGCAGCCACTTACACATGCGTGTAACTTCACACCTGCAAAGCTGCCAACCACAGGCATTAAAAAACCATGAGATGCTTTGCAGAACTGCACCTTTGGGGCTCTGGTTTTGTTCTGTGACTCAGAACATCTCTGCACTAAAGCTTTTCTCTAACATAATGGTTAGATTTGTTATTTTTTATTAAATGCAAGTTTGAATTCTTATGCAATGTCTCGATTCCAGGGCTTTAAGGGCAGCATTAAAATGACCCCAAGACTTGGAAGCATTCATCCCCAAAGGAGATGCTAAGCAAAGGCAAAATATATTAAAAACAAGGACTTTTTGGTTTTTTCCCCCCCCTCTGTTTGTCCCACTTTTACTTAATTAAACAATATAAGCATCTCACATTACTTTTTAAAATATTAATTCTCTAAATCAGAGTCAGTCCAGGATGGTTCTTTCTAGCAGTGGCTACAAAAAAACAAAAATAAGGAGAAAGCTTTATTTTTCAAAGAGTTCCTTTTCTTACTGAATTTCAGAAGTATTCGAAATTTTGAGATGCAGTTAATTTTCATCCATCTCCCAATCAAAAAAATGCAGGCAGCAGAATGAGAATATGGTAGAAAATGCATTTAAAATTATCTAAAACCTTATCACATGTGCAAGTTTAAACAGTTTTATGATTAGTAGGTATTTCTCAGAACAATATATTTGCCATTAGAAGCTCCTTCTCTACAGTGTAAGCTACAAGCACCTGTACAATCTCTTCAAACACTTTTTCATGGCAAAATGCAGTGCTGAAATTTAGTAATGTAACAGAAATCCACTTCAATGTGTTTTTTGTTCCCTTTCACACAACTGCTTCATTGCAACAAAACATTTTTTAATATGAAACAATGGCGTAATGATTTAACTTATTATAATAAATCCCTGGCTGTATCAAAGTGAATATTGCCTCTATGATTTGTGTGCTAAATTTGAAGCCAATGGGTTGTCACTTAGCCCATGACAACTGAATGGCTAAGATTAATAATCAGCTTGCATGAAATATTAACATTTACCATAATGCAAGAACTCTTGATATGCATAGCCAGCATGTAAAAAAAATTGCTTAAAAGTAGCACTACATATTGATTTCACAGAATAACAACAATCTGCAGCACTCAACAACAGCAAATCTGTCAACAGGGGCCAACATACATCGCACGACACAGACAGCACTGAGCACATATCTCATAAAACACCAGAAAAGGGTCAGGAAGTGGTTCAAGTCAACACAGCATTTTCTCTCCCTGCATTTCTGCCTGGGGCTGCCTTTCCTCTGTCTGAGGAAAGGGAACTGGGAGGTTTGGAATACACCAGAGATGGGGGTTGGACACCATCAGTTTTTTGCATGTGCCAGCTGGGAGTGGTCCAGGAGCAGGGATGCAGCAGGCCTGAGGACATGGGTTAATTTTGGGTGTGCAAGGGCTGTTCAACTCTCAGACTGGGGCAGAGGAAGTCCCTAATGGTACACTTTTAATTCTCCCTGCCAGGCCCCTCATACTGCACAGGCAGGTGGAAAAAAGATGCAGCTATAGCTGGTGGAAGTGACCAGGGACAAATGACTAAAAATGGTGCCTAGATGCACATTTGCTTCCCAAAACACAGCATGAGTGCTTACATTAAGGTGCACCACTGTATGCCTTCACTGTCAGCTAGAGAGGGGCAGACAGAAAAATCTCCTGCAGGACCATCTGTCTCCTCTCCAAATGCATCCATGACATCCACAGGAAAGCAGGAGAGGCCCCATTGGAAAAGGTGCCCTGCTACCACAGTTTCAGGGTCAATCTGTGGGGTTTTGGCCCAGGATCTCAAGGAACATTGAGGCTGCCTCAGGTGCAAGTCACCCCTTAATATACTGCACAGACTGGACTCTTGGATGTGTGGGTAAAAACAGACCCTTCTGCTCTGCTGACCACTGATGACTGAGGCCACCCCACCCAACTTCCCTGCCAAGTGTGACTCCTGGGTTTAGGTGGGGGGAATATCTCCTTCATATACAGATAAACCCGACTGGGCTCCCCATCAACCTACTAAGCCCCTCTCCAACCTGTGTCAGAGAATGAGAGAATGGATTGGGTTGGAAGGGACCTTAAAGGTCATCTAGTTCCAACCCCCATGACATGGGCAAGGACACCTTCCCCTAGACCAGGTCACTCAGGGCACCATCCAACCTGCCTTGAACACTTCCAGGGATGGGGCAGAGATGACATGAAAGCTCATGTCACTGGTTTGATGGGGCACTGATGGGCTGTATCCTCCTTCCCATGGATCCCCTCCATGTTCTCCTTCCCCACTCAGCCTATTTTGAGTCCCCAGGTGCCCAAGCACCACCCTTAAAGGCAAAGCAAACCACCCATCACTGAGTCAGGAGCAGAGCCAGCAGGGTCAAGGCAATGCTGCCACTGATTTTTGGCCAGTGCTGGCTCAGATGCCACTGATGGCACATGGGGAGCAAACACTGCAGCAACACACACACACACACACCACGACACCGTATGGAGAGGAATTGCAATCTAATACATACACCTTCCAGCAAATTGGCAGGAGCAGTCCGGGCGCCGGTCAAATCATGTATGAGAAACTCCGTCCAGTCCATGTACTTCTCTTTGATTGCTGGGAAAGGGGGAGGAAAGAAAGGAAAGGCTTAGCACAGGAGACTGCAACAACGTGCCAGGTGTGTATCGTGCAATGGACTCACTGTATTTATCGGGAAGAAATTCCTCACTGTGAGGGTTAGGGGGCCCTGGCAAAGGTTGCCCTGAGAAGCTGTGGATGGTCCCATCCCTGGAAGGGTTTGAAGCCAGGTTAGATGTGGCTCTGAGAAACCTGGAAGGTATCCCTGCCCATGGCAGGGCAGCTGGAACCAGATGGTCATCAAGGTCCTTCCAACATAAACCATTCAGTGATTCAATGATTTTACAAACATCTCCTTGACGTTTACCAGCTCTGAAGCTTTGGATACAATCACAGTTCAGACCAGGAGAAAAGCTGGTTTGGTGTCCAGTCCCTTGGCACTGGTCAAACCCAAAAATAAGGGAAGGTGTTGCTCTGCTGACAGTGATTTATAACACCATGACTTATCATCTCCATCTCTCCCATTCAAAATTGGCCACTGCTTGTGTAACTGCTCATTTCCTGCTTCTCACCTACACTCAAATGTGATTTATAAAGTCTCTTTGTGTGTTCACTAATGACCTCTGAGAAAAAAAAAAGCCGTGCGAACTTTCAATCCCTTGATAAGAGACCAGATACTCCATGTGCTTTCCCCACAAAGCAGAAAAATCACCCAGAGAACATCCTACCTCAGCTGCTGAGTCAATACACTTGCGAAGAGAAAGACTTTAAGAATTTATCAGTTACTGCTGTTACATTTAGAATAAACTAAGTAATTTCTGAGCTAAACACTGTAAGCCTGTGTTACTTTAGGACATGTATCCACACGGTTTTATAAGACTTGAACTGAAATATATAAATGTTGCCTCTAGGATCCAAATTTTGGGTCAGTTCTGGTTGAAATCAGTAGAAGTTGGGCACCAAAAGGCAGTAATTCAGCAGATCTCAGCTTCAGACATACACATGCATTGTGCATTTGCAATCAAAAATCAAGGAATCAGACTTTAATTCCACCTGCCTTTAAGTGGGAATTAAGTTACACTAGATTGTTCTCTTCCAAAAAAATCTTATTCTGTGTGTGAGAGAACCAACAGGGATGTAGTGATGTTGTTAACTTAGCAATACCTGTAGAAGGGAAAAATCACAAGCATTTGAAAATTTCAACATTTCCTCTGAATAAAAAATTGGATATATGTTTAAAGACCATTCCCCAGTGTATGCCATCCATACAGCTGGGCACAGATAAAGAAAGAAGTCATTCCCAGCAGACCTTACCTCAACCTTATTTCTGAGTTCTGCTCCTTCACCAAAAGCCAGTTCCCCCAACATGAACTATACATCCAGTTTATAGATCTAAATTACTTTAAAAGTGCGTTTAAATGTATTTAAAATTACCAAACCTTGAAGTGCTGGACTTGAGCCTCCATAAAATAACACTTGAACTTGCCTGGAACCATTCTAAGTCTTTTGCAGCACTGATTTTGCATGATTTCCAAGAGATTGATGACCTTTGCATTATTAAGAGGAAAGAACAGCCTGGGAAGAAATGGTTTAGACATGACATTTGTCTCTCAACACTCCTGCTGCATGACATCTCATCAGTTACTGTCCACCCACATCAGCATAAAGGAAACAAGCTTAATTTTGGCATCAGTGAGAAGACAGTAATTGTTGTAATGAATGAGACTGGAGTCCCTCTAGCTCAGACTTCTGCCTCTCACTGTGAACAGCACTGGGTGCAGCAGAGAAAGGTGCAAGTTGAACTTGAATTTGGCTCGTACCCACAAAGTTGTCAGCCAAATTTTGAATGCCAGAGTTTCACAACTAAAGGAATGACAAATGTGATAAAAAGAACACAGTTCGAACTTTCAAAGCTGGCAGGAGTTGGGGGGGGTGGGGGGAGAATAGGATTTTCAAAGTTGACAACAGATTTCAGGGGCCTCCATTTCCAGATGCCCAATTTGAGATGTCTTAGAGGTGCCCAAATCACAGATCTTCCTGTCTGTCAGTCAGTCACTCTTCTTTCTAGTGCCTTTCAAAAAGAAAAAATCCCTTATCCTTTTAAAAACACTTGCACCTCACAGTCTGAAATCTGAATAAGATGGTGCCCCTCTCCACATTAAATCTGGATTAGAGGCTTCCAAAGCCCAAAAGTGCCAAGGTGACCTTTGTTTTCAGAATAAAGAGACTCAGCTGAAAAAGACCCCAAGCTATTCTCAGTTTCTGGGTGGTTTCAGAGCCATCCTCCCCACACAAATCTAATATCTAGGGGTTTGCTTTACTTTATTCTGCCCTTGCAGTGTAGATCAAGTGACTCTGAAAAGCTTTGAGAGACAATAAATGGCACTGGAAGTTTAAGAAACAGGGATTTGTACCTTCTTCTGTGCCTAGAGAGCACAATCAGCCTTCTCAGTTCTACAGTTCAAGTCCCACAATGCAAACATTGATTTTTAGTAGTAATGATGTGAATCTGAATCATCATGATACCTGTCAAAACTTCTGAGGACCAAGCAAAACGTTAAACAAGAATATTCAAACCAAGAAAAATCTGCTGGGTAAATAAGCAGAGCTGTCAGTGTAATGCTTGGGTAGCCAAGCTGAGCATCCATCTCCACAAATGCTGGTGCTCCTTTGGCACATCAGACTTAGCACCTGCGAACTGAAGCACTGAACTTTCAATTGCTAATTCACATTTTCATTTCTTAGCTACAGAAGACCCAACTGAACCTCTCCTACTGCAGACAGGCTGGGAGAACTCTGCTTTCCACCTGCAGCTGGCTGTCCAGCCATGGGGTGGGAAGGTGGTCAGGACAAAGCATCCTGTTACACTAGCACTGCTATTTGCAAAAACAATTTTTTCCTGCCTTAAACCACTTCAGGGATTAAGGAGTGGTCCAGGGGGTGCAGAAATCCATGTTGTCTCTACATTTTCATAAATTCATCTTCCCAAAAGACCTCTGTGAGCTCCTACCCAGAACCTGCCAAGGCATGCAGCAATAGACAAGGGGAATGCCCTTAAGCTGAAGGAGGGAAGGTTTAGATGAGACATTGGGAAATTCTTCATGCAGAGAGTGGTGAGGCTGTGGCACAGGCTGCCCAGAGAGGTTGTGGACTCCCCATCCCTGGAAGTGTTCAAGGCCAGGTTGGATGGGGCTTTGAGCAGCTTGGGATAGTGGAGGGTGTCCCTGTCCATGGCAGGGGGTTTGGAACTAGATGAGCTTTAAGCTCCCTTCCAACCTAAACTATCCTATGATTCTATAATCGGAATGCACCTCTGCGGTCTCACCTAATGTCTGTGGTGCTGTGGGAGGAAGGGGAAACACTCCAGAAATAAAGCAAAAGAAACTTCCTTGTCTAATCTCTGCAAAGAGAGCCATTCCATGCAGGGAGGTAGATCCTCCTACAAAAGCCAAAAGAGGAAAAATGTGCCCTTCAAACTCTCAAATGGAAACACTTCAGAGGAGCCCACTCCAACCACAAAGTGTGACGAGCACAAGCAGTATTTTACAAGGGCATGATTAATGTTACCCTAATTCAGCCTCTTACTGAGCTGCACAGACTCAAAAGGTGGTAAGAAATCTGAACAGTAAGAAAGTCCCTGATATTTCTACCTGGGTGACACAGAAGGAAACACACCTTGTTTCTGACAAAACCGGGAAGAAGAGTTGAAGAGTTTTACCAATGCATAAAATCCTCTCCAAGGATGATTAAGTACCAAAACCTACTATCCCTTTGCCCACTCACCCTTCCCTCTCCAGGCACAGCTCATCTGTGAAGATGGCACCACGCAAAGGGACTGGCACCCCAATCCAGCCCCAATGACAAGAAAGGATTTGAGATATTCCAGTTATATTGAGGTTATTTCGGCAATTACATCCTAAGCAGTGATGGTTTGCTTGATCAAGACAACAGTAACATAATCACACTGACTGGCCCTCTAGAGAAGAAGGCTTTGATGATCTACAAGGACAAAGCTTGACCAAGAGTCCCAATATCCCTCTTGGTGTCAGACCTACAGTCCTCCTCAGGGTTGGCTGGGCACAGAAGGGACTGAGATGAGACTGGGCTGTGGTCTGAGACTTTGGGGGGCAACTGCCCTCACATTTACCTGGTCAGAGACAATGATTCTAGAATAGCAAAGACATGGCCAGGTTGGATGGGGCTCTGAGAAACCTGATCTAGTCAAATTCTCCCTGCCTATGGCAGCGGTGTTGGAACTGGATGATCTTTAAGGTCCCTTCCAAGCCAAAATGTTCTACAACTTTGTGTTTCTTTGGTAGCAGAAAAAGAGACTCAGTTTAACAATCCCACTGATGCCACTGTGTGAGCAGAATGGAATGATTAAACATCAGATAATCCAGAGAGGAGACCAGGTATCAGCAACAACTTCAGTGTGGCAAAAGCATCAGTCAGAGCTTGCACCAGCTTGGCCACAGCACAGCCCAAGCACAAGGCGTGCACTGCATTAGGGGATGCTCCCAAAATGCCAATGCTTTCCCAGCTGCTTCTCTTTCCAGGTCTAGCAGGCAACAGCAGAGCCCTGTCTGAGCTGCAGCCTGTGCACACAGATGTGCCTGTTCCCTTTGGATCATGTTCAGTACCCCTTGGAGCCAGCACGGGTGGTTGTTTTCACACCTCTGCAGCTCCAAGGCCAAAGGCTTTAAAGCATCTCCCTGCCATAAAAATGCCCCAGAATCACCTGCCTTAGAGCAAAGCAGCCCACAGCAGAGGCCAGATCTGCACATTGCTGGGCCAAGGTGGATCCATCCCAGAGCCAGGAGCTCTGCTCCAGATTGCACTCATGCAGGACTAACTGCACAGAGAGGTAAATCCATCTGGATCTATTCCACCACAGAAATACCCAAAAAAGATTCCCACATTTCTCTTCCCAGTTCCCAAGGAGCAGTTACAGTGATGCACCAGTTCCCAGACTCAGCACTGGGCTGGTAAAGGCTGAGCCCAGGCTTTTCCTCCTCCAAAGAGACCTCAGTGAAATTATCCACACTTAGAAAGGGAAAAATCAGGTTTCTGCAGCACACTGCCTTTGTGTCTCGCACAGGAAAATGCAAAGCCCTCCTTCCATTAAAAATATTCATTTCAGAGAGCACCTTCCAGTTTGGCAAAGATTACTGTGGATTCTTAAATTAGAAAGGAAAAGGAACTTTCCACATTAAGACTATTTAATTCTGCAAAAGTCAAAGCACAGGTGATAAAAGTGAGCTCCCCTTCCACAGGGCTGAACTCCATCAAAATACAGACTGCACCCAATATCCCTCAAATAATAACAATTCTTCCCGTTCTTTTCCCCACCCAATTCACCCTGCCCCAGTCTCACTGACTCCCATTCCTCTCTCCCCTTTTGACCTCCTGCCATTTCCTCACTTTCCCTCATTCATCTCATTCTCCCAAGCTGTGCCCTGAGACTCCAGGTTGTAGCTGGATGTGACTGCTCCACTCCTGGGCCCTGTGGCAGCACCTGAGCACCAGGGGCTGATGTGCAAAGCACCATCAGCACTGCTCACTGGACACGAGGGTCTCCCCATCAGCTGCCCCAAAAGAGCCTTTTCCCCTTGCTCTGTGCGTGCTGACCATAAAAGCCATGCCAAGAGCAGCTGGAAAAGGCCAGAGCAATGCACACCCTACCTCACCACATCCCCTCCTATGCCACTAAACGTGTGCCTGAGAGTCAGGGCAGCAGCTTCATTCCCTGCAACCCTGTAAATCTCTGCTCCCTGCCTCAGCCACAATGTATAATGGGTTCAGATTTATCTGCCTCTCTAGAGAAATAAGAGATTAAAAGAACATTTACAGTCCTGTGAAAGCCCTGAGTCACAGGCACTCCATTCAATGAGTATGAGATACTATTATCACATTAGCAGCTGTTGGGATTTGATCTAGTTTCCTACAAGTTGCTGTTCTTCTTAAAGCCACTCCTCTCACGTCGTGGGTTTATATGAAAATTCCTTTTTTTTTTCTTCTTTTCTTTCTTCCTTTTTTTCCAAGAACAGGACACTGCAGAGTACAAGAAAAATCTTGAAATCTGAAAGACTGATAAGACAATGGAAAGAACACGCATTTTGGTTTTTCCTTTTGTGACTACTTTTTTTTCCCCCCCAAACCACCCAGTTGACTGACAAGACCAAAACTCAGGGATCTTAACTGCTGCATTCAGTAAAATAAAAGAATAGCAGCATAACTACCTTACTGACATACAGCTCCTAAATAGGCTACTCCTTGGAAACACCTCAACACAGCCTATGGATGCTCCTGCCCAACTGCTGGCATAAGACCACGACTTCAGCCACCAGGGACCACTGAGTGTGCCATTACTTCAAGATAATGCACAATGATATAAAATAATATATAATCCATGATTCAACACCTATGCCCATCTATCTACCCACTGTTTGAGCACACTGAGTCCAAGCTTGCAGGCATGAGGAAAATATAACAACAGCCCAATCTGACAGGATCTGAGCTGCTCCACCAGTAACAGGGCCAAAGACAAGCAATAATATCAAATTATGCTTATTTTTGTACATGCTTTAAAAAAAAAAAGAAAAAAGCTTTTCATGTTGTTTTTTCTCTCTTTTTTTATTTTAAATAACCCAGGATCACCAGCAACCTGTCAACACCTCTCCTAGAGAATCCCCACTGGAACCCATCAACCTCTAAACAACAGAGTTTTAATTTTCTCATATGTGAAGAATGGCATTTTAAACAGCTTTATAAAGGATCTTTCAGATAAATCTGCTAAGTGACAACACTCTCAGTGTGGAAACTAGTTTTATTATTAAAAATTTAACTCCTTCCTATGACTGGGATAAACAAAAATGGTTAATGAGAAATTATAGCTGGGCAGAACCTGGGCAATTTTTCTCACTCCATTATAAAAGGAACTAAAACATCAGGACCTCATAAAAATTGGATTCAAAAGTATGTTCTAATATATAGATGTTCTAGATATATATTTAATATATACTAAACCAAAGTTACTGGGGAAGGGGAGCCTCAATCCATCCCACTCCCAGCAGTTTGATGCCAGTGCCAGCAAGAGATGCCCAAAGCCTGGAGAAGGATCCCAGACCAGCAGGGGAGCACCTGATGGGCAGCACAAAGGAATTCCAGCCACTCCAGCCAGCAGAGACAGGTGACATTATATAGTGGGGATCTGCTACAGGTCACCCAACCAGGAAAACCAAGGTTGGATGGGGTTTGGAGCAACCTGGTCTAGTGGAAGGTGTCCCTGCCCATGGCAGGGGGCTGGAATTACATGATCTTTAAGGTTCCTTACAACCCAAACCATTCTGTGACTCTGTGGTAAGATATGCAGTTTTTAAAAGCTAAACAGCATATTGCAAAAATGCAGAAATCTTACAATATTGGTATTTTCTTTTGATTTAAAAGTTGTCACATATTTGATGCAATATTTATATGTTATAAACATCTTAAAATACAAATGTTATAGCTACGTTATAAAGGTCTAAATGACACAGCCGAAATGAGATGTCTTTATATCAAAATAACATAGAATGCTAAAACAATTTGTTTAGACTTCACCCATCAAAACAATTTGTCAAAACTGACATGTTCTCACAAAATATTTCCATTTTGATAAAACAGCATTTTGACAGAAAACGGTTGAATCCCCACATTTTCATTCAGCTTGAACTATATACATCCTTGTGAACCAGCCTGAATGTGAAAACAGGATGGGAATGTGAGTCATGTCCCTGCTCCTGTGCCCCTAAGCAAAGAGCTCAGGGAACACACTTTGCTGCACAGCCTACAAAGGCAGATCCCCCATTAAGTATTTCCAAAATAAAATAAGTAAAAACTACATTTTAAAAAAACCTACTTAGTGGTTTAACGGCATTTTTTATAAAAACATCTGTTTGCTTTGAATTCTTGTGTGGGCTCCCTGAAAAAAAGCCAAATGGGGCTGGAGACATCTTCAAACAAATTTCTTACTTAAAACTTCAAACAGTTTTCTGTTCTCACAGCAACAGAGTTCTGTGGTTTGAACTGGATCACAAAATAATGCAAATGCAGTCCAAAAGAAAAAAAAAAAGGCATCAAAAGCTGTTGATCTGATTTCCTAATGGTGCAGCCACAAATATCAAGATACACCAAATTCAGAGCTCAGGCATTGCCATCCATGCACCTGCCTTAAATATGGAAAGGGTTCAAGGAAAATCTTGTATGGAGAGGATTTTCATGAAAGCCAGAAGTTATAAGGAACTGCCCATCAAAGTGTGCAAGTGCTCAAAAGACACTCCTGGACTCAGCAGCACTCTGTGGTCCCATTCCTATGAATATACAACAGGCTAAAAACATCTGACTACAACAGATGTTGGAAGGAAGGGTGATATTTGCAGGAAAATGCACAGCCCTTTTATCCTGCTAGAAGATGCTCCTTCAAGCTATTGATTGATCTACTAGCTCTTATAGCTCTTAATTATCTATGTTTTTTAATAAAACTGAACAAGTGCTAACTTCAAATTAATGTTTAGCCCACAGGAGCTACTTAATATAAGA
The DNA here is from genome assembly GCA_013396655.1 of Campylorhamphus procurvoides. Lineage (NCBI taxonomy): Eukaryota > Metazoa > Chordata > Aves > Passeriformes > Dendrocolaptidae > Campylorhamphus > Campylorhamphus procurvoides. The sequence continues at coordinate 525,088 of WBMV01008461.1, forward strand.
AGAATATTCTGCACCCTTTTTGAATTGTCTTCAAAATATTTCGTGCACTCTGGTTTTCCAGCCTGCCCAAAGCATCCTGATCCCGTTCCTAAGAGAAGATTATGCTGCACTTTTTATGGTCTTGACCCAGGAAAGGGCCAACACACAGAATTTAATCCTTGCATACAAAACCCTGCATGCAAGAGCACTCTCTGATTAGGAAAAGTAGAGATTAAAAACAGAGAAAGGCAAGCACACATGCTTTAGGTTCTCGCCTGAACAATTCCCTTGTATTTTTTTCTGTTCAGTTACACTGGATTTCAGTACAATGCGACTATTATCCTTCCTGCTGCCATTCAAGGTTTCCAGAAACTACCCCCTTATATTCTCTTGGTCAAAATAAGCAAGTTCCTGTGCAAAAAACCATCTCCCTGTCCGCAGGAGACTTTGCTTCCTAACATCCTTCACAGATGTGCACACTATCCCCCTTGGGTTTCTCTGGTCCTTAATTAACTGCTAGCTTTTTAACAATTAAAATAGAAAAAAAAGCAGCAGGTGGTTTGGGAGTTGCTGTTCATTTCTTGAAGCTTGCACTGGCCTGTGCTATGAGTCCAACCCAGCTGTGGGAGCTCCAGGTGGAAGGAGGGGTGGGATGCGGTGGGAGAAAACAATCAGTGTGTGCACACAGGGTGAGTGGCTGTGATTACACTGGGGTTGGGGTTTTTTGAGTAGTGCAGGATCTTGCAGAAACTCTCCATGAACTCACTGCAGCCCAAGGAAGCCAAGCAAGATACTTCACCCAGCAAGAAATAACTGGCCAGAAGGGTCATGCCAACTGCTCAGGCTCTTCCAGGCAGGCGGTTTGGCTGCCTTCACCCCAAATACAGCATTATGGGAACAGACACACTCTTCCTGAGATCCTACAACTGTGGCTTTCTGCTCACGAGCCAAACTGCCCAAGATCAGGAGAGGAATTTGCCTAATAGATCCCAACAGCCCAATAAATTCCAGCAGCTTAGCAGATGCCACCAGCACAGTGACCCCACGTGCCAGGGACCCCTGTCAGCCTGCCCTAACTGCAACAGCCTCAGGTACCCACCCAGCAGTAAATGATTCACTCATAAGTGAGTTTAACGAGTGTGATTAATTACTTCCCTTCAGTTAAAGTCAATACTTGGCTTGCACTGGGTTATTTAAGATTTTTAGAAAAGGGGATAAAAAAGGAGAGGTGTGTGGATAATGGGAAGCGACTCTGCCCTGTCTGGGTGGTGTTACTTTCAATTGCAATCAGATTGTGTAAATAAAGAGCAGAAACAAATTTATCAGCTCCATTTGCACTTGTCATGTCCTGTCACCATGAGACTTCACACAACTGTAATGCACACCACACAGCCAGTGACCATTGGGACACAGCTCTGCTCTCTCTTGGGATATGGGAATGGGGGAGAGAGATGGAGATGGAAGATGGCAAGAGGTCATCAATCTCTTCCCACCCTTACCCTTGCAGGGATGCACCAATTCATTCACCCAGTCCCTCAGCACAACCAAAAGTCCCCTGCAGCCACCCAGCCTCAACAGGGTGGAATTCAAGGGTGAAGCATTCAGCTTTTCAGAGTATTGACCATTTATAACCTAGGTTAATGGTTGGACTTCGTCAGCTTTGAGGTCCAATTTCCAACCTGAATGATTTTATGATTATTTATTTTTAAGATGTTTTTGTATTAATTTCACCTGGAATGCAATTCCACAGCCTTGTCATCCAGACTAGGTACTAAAGTACAGAAATACCCCCATTAACACCACCATGAACTGGGAAGGGAATGCAAAATATCCTCTGGAAACAAACACTTTAAGTGGGTCATTTATCTGTTCTCCTGGATCTGCAGGCATGAAGGAAGGTTGATTATTCTGATTTTGCACCCAACGTGGTAAAAAAGGGCCAACTTTATTCTTGGTTACCTCTGTGATAAATTAGGAGAAAACCTGATGCATAAGTACAAAGGTCACAGCTCTTCACTCAGAGCAAGTGGTTTCTGCTTCTCAAAAATTCCTTTCCTGAACAGAAATTGTACACTCTTTGAACACATCAATAGCATTGTTCTCTGTCCAATTCAATTCTAGGTACAAGGTAACCAAATCTCACTGTTATCAACAACTGTCTTAGAAATGAATGAGGAATGGCTGACTTAAATGATCTTGGATGTGTACACACACACAGAGTTCCTGAAAAGCATTTCTGGAAGCCAGGCAATGCCCAGATTTTGAAAGCTCTGCACAAACCACATAACCATAGGGGTTCCTCCATCATTAGTATCAATGTCCATTAGGGTGATGGCTCACTGTGAAAATGAGCATCCAAACTCTGCAGCTCTCACCACTTAACCCCAAGCCTCCACATACATTCCTTGATTTTTTTTTCCCTCCGTGTGCATTAAGGGCTGTGTTCCATGCACAGAAGAGATGGATCATGTGCAATGAGAGCTCCAACTCCCAATCTTCAGACCCAGCAGTCTTAATGAACCCCTTGTCAAATCAGCAGCTCAGGAGCGTTCAGGGAAAGGGTGGGGTGGGGAACCTGCTACTGTGATTGTAATTTCCAAATCCATTTTTACCCCACAGAGATAAATAACAATAACAATAAAATTGTAAGAGCTCTGTAATCCAGGCAAAATCAGCACCTTAACCAAAGTGCAAGAAGCAAACCACATCCACAGAGCTCAGAGTGTGACTGCAGGACAGGGGCTGGGAGTGTACCTGTATGAGACACAGGTACATCCACAAGATTCCCTGAACAAAACTGCACACTGCAGGCAGCTGCAGAGTTATTTCCTTCCAAATTTTAGCCCCTCTGGATGGAAACCAAGAAAGCATTTAGTCATCTTTGCAGGCACACAGATTTGCTGCGGCATGTAGGCAGAAATGCACAGACATCTTGTAAAAAAACATAAAAAATTTTGTTAAATCCTGATTTGAAAGTTTCCAAAGCCACTGGGGAGGATGTCTGTGTGCTGCCTGAACATCATCACCCTGGTAAAGTCTACACATAGCACTTCATAGCATCTTGTGTACTAGTTTCAGATGAGAAATGTAGGAAGAGGGGAAAAGTAAGTGTACAAAGCAAAATGCAGTAATTCCTGGGTAAATCCTCATCCCAGTTAGCATCCATAACCACAGCCAGAACTACTGCAATCCACCAGCTTGGTTCAGACTCTGAGTCAGTAAGTCTGGCCACTGCTGGGCCAATAGTGGCTATGAATCAGTATGGGGAACTTCCACACAAAATTGCATTGCACCAGGTGTCTCTGATGGCAGGAAATGGAGTCAGTGCAAGAAAGGAGGTCTGGAGGTTTCCTGATCCTGATTCAAATGCCAAACACTCTCCCTTTACTTTGGCAATGGACACAAGGGGCACCTCCATGCCCTGGGATCTCACAGAGCAGCCCCAAATGGATCCTGTGGCATAACAACACCTAAAAGTTATGGCCCATTCTGTCCAGGGATGTCATTGCAGTATAAATATCATGCCCAAGGCTCTGACCTCACACCTCCAAACTCTATCCAATTATCTCACATACTAAGTGCCTTTTTCTCACTTCTAAACCCCGCAGTCGCTTTCTGAAGGATATTCTTTGGAGACAGCCCTGTAAAATGCAACAAATTTACAGCAGCACAATGTTCTTACACAGAGCATAAACCAGTTCACTGCACAATTACCTTTTTTTCCCTGGCAGTGCCAACAGGCTGCAGCAAATATCCACTATGAATGAAATCATCATAACAAAGAAGACAAACAGAAGGATGTGATGTCCAAGAAACTCATTCTGTGTTTTGGTCGTTTTTTGGGGTTTTTTTTCCCATTTTCTGTACTGTACAGAAAGAAGAGAATGAGTGGGGATGACACTTGGAGATTATTGTATGCATTATACTGTTTAATACACTACAGAAGAAACACCAATTAAAAAAATAAGAAATGGAAGTTCTGGTTAATGCTTAAAAGTGTTGAGGTTTTAGAATCATAGAATTATTTGGAGATTGGAGGGGAGCTTAAAGATCCTCTAATTCCAACACCCCTGCTATGAGCCACTTCCCCTAGACCAGGTTGTTCACATCTCCATGAACACTTCTAGTGATGGGGCAGCCACTTTTCTGGGTAACGTGTTCCAAGTTACTTCCTATCGCTTTTTTCCCCAAAGAGTGATTTGAAACAAAAAAAACACGCCATGGAAAGTTTCAGCCTGGACCCCCAACACAAAGATGCATCTCAGAAATGAGAGGCAGAGGGGCATCTTGTGAGAAAACACTGGCAGGACTCAGGAGGAGAGGCTGATGCCACGGTAATCGAGTTGGTGAGGTACAAACAGCAAAGCAGGACTCGGCAGGTCTGATTTAAGGACTTGCCCATGGTTCTCCCCAAACCTCACTGCTCACACACAGAGTTTAGGACAACAGTGGAAACCCAACCATCCCCATGGCCCAAGAGTGAGCCAGCACACTCCAAAATTATCATGGAAACAGCAAACAAGCCCCACTCGGTACGACTTCAACTCCTGACACCCCATGAAGCGGAAACATGTGTTTTCAAAAAAAAAATCATCAGGCTCATTTTGCAATTTACAGTGTGTTCTGTAATTAATCACATTTGTATTGCCAGCTCCTAATGACTGAATCCCGTTTAATCACTCCGGAGTGTCTCGGCTGTGTGATGTGAGCACCACAAATCAGAACCTAAAGGGCCTTATGAACATTCATCACACATCCTTCCCGAAATTAATGGTACAGTCTAAGCACAGCCAGGCCCCATGAGGTGCTTAACATCCTATGCACAAGATGTAAATTCATAATCATCATCACAACACCATCAAAGAAATACTCCACCAAGGCACATTTTGTGCTTGCTAAACATGTGTTTTCCTCACTTGAAACTAGAAAAAGGGCTTGAACCATAAATCCCAGGATCAAAAACAACCCCCAAACTTGGACGAGTTTAAATGGGAATCAGAGATCAACGCGGAGCATTATGCAAGGCATCATCTGAAATGAGAATATCAATGCCTTACAGGGCATGAAACATGAGCAGCTTTTCCACAGCACTCCAAATTTCCTCTGAATTCTCAAACTTCAGATTCTCCATCAGTCTGGGATATTTTGACTGGAGATGATGATGCTCTGATGAACCCAAATGCCTCCACTGCTAAATCAGGTATTAGTGCAGAGCCATGGCTCCTTCACGTGCTTTGTGAGCCCTTATTCTCATCTTCATCACACAATGTTTCCTCTAAGTTGTTTTTTTTTTGCTTCTTTCTTTCTAAATAAAGTTCTGTAGATGTTCTATAGGATGAGATGAGACCTTCCAAATATATCCACCCACTGATGTCCAGGCTGACAAGTTCAAGAACAGCAGAAAGACTCAAAGCAAAGCAAGATTCTATGGAAGAGTTGCCTCACATTGCTGGGAATTCCTCAGAAACATTCCCAGGATTGCTTGGCATGGGAGAATTGCAGGATTTCCCCCTCTTGAGGCTCTATACTCATCATGGCAGAGCCTTTTCAATAAAACTGGTACAATACATAGCAGGATGATTTCCTGAATGTGGCAAAGTTTTCCCTGGATATATTTTCTAGATCAACCCCAGCAGTTTAGGAAGCAGCTACATTTTTACAGCACAAAAATGCTGACTTTCCCCTTGTTTCTTCATCCATTCCCCAGGGACAGTGGGGGAAAAGGCTTTTTTTAGCTACTAATGCAGGAGGTGGATGCTCTGCCCCACAAACCCAAAATAAACCATCAGTCAGGATGGGTTTCATCACAGCCTTAAGCCTATTGATAGTTGCTTTTTACTTTTGTGACCAAAGTCAAACAAAAATGAGAGCACACACATAGACATAGAAACAATTTATCTGGGAATTCAGAGCAAAAGCTTTTAAATTCCATGCAAAAGGGCCAGAACTGATCCAGAACATGGAATCTGGGTTAGAAAAACTGATTTTTTGTTGTCATCAGGAAAATGCTTTATAGGAGCATCACTTAAATCCCTGAACTGTGCAACAGCTACCTCCACAGATTCCAGGAGCATATGGGCTGCTTCAGGAAACAAACCCCTTCCATGGTGACTGGGAGCCCACGTTATCATGCCTAATGAAGGAAAAATCAAGTGCAAGTCATAGCTGGTTTGGGATCATGCTGGTGCTTGCATCTGCCACTTGCTGCTTCCCAAATTCACTATATTCGTGCTCCTCACCAGCAAAATCCAAGGTGCCTCTGAAAGAGGCTCTCCTGAAGATGTGACACTAGACACGTTTGTCCTTGGCCTAAAAGAGCTCAGAAAATCCTCTCTCAGCTCAGGTCTAATAGACAATATTCAATCTTCAAACTGGTCAAAAGAGGTCCACTGTAGAAACACACACATCAGATTTGGCATGCTCTGGATCAAATCCCTTGTGCTATTTTTACCTGTCTCAGTTCCTCTCCAGTGCACAAAAAAGCAGCCCCTTCTCTCACGTAGGGATCCAAAACTGTGTCTAACTTAGACCATGAATGTCAGGACTGTTTTTTTTTCAAGTCTCCACAGATGTCTCCAATGGGGATTAATTAAGTTTGACCATGTTTTACCTATTATATCATTAACTACACAGGCCTAGTCTTACAGCTGAGGTGGCATTTACATTCCAGAACTCCTCTGGGGAAAATTACAGGAGACTGGGGGAGGGAAATTAAATGCAATTACCAAGAATGACTATTTAAAATCTCTCAAGCTAATAATTTTTAAAGAATATTCTATTAAAAACGCATTGAGCTAGACACTAGCTAAGCTGACAATGACAAAATGGAGTTGCACCCACTGTTACACTCTCAGTCAGCCCTCCCATTTTTCTGTGGTTTCTGGGTTTTCTAGCACCACAGCTTCAGAGAACATACCCTGGGAGGTGATGGGAGTGGGGAATAACAACTCTGGATGTTCACTGTTGGATATTCAAGGTGTGGAGATCATGAGTGAGATGCACACATCAATGGTATTTGCTTCAATAATAATGACACTGGAGTTTCCTCAATGACAACACACCAAGCCTACAAATGGAGCTGTAATTCTTCAACAGTGAACAGATACTCAATTGTTCTGCATTTTGTTCTGCATTCACAAGGTCTAAACCAAAGAGTTGGGTCATGTCAAATGGTGGTTCAACACAGAGCAACAGAGCCAGTACTTCTAAAACTTACTGTCTCCTCAACCACGTTTTTTAGGAGACTCACAGAGAGTGATTATAAAATAATTTACATCTTGGCACTTAGATGTCCTGGGAGGAGGATTTTGCTGTTTAGTGCAAAGGATAGAAAGGGCTTTCGCATCAGCAAAGGGAGATTTTATTTGAACTGGTCTCAAAGGTACCAGTCAAAAATCTACATTGTTCCACCTGCTGCTAAAGAGTAAGAAAATCTCAGGACATCTGTACTCACAGAAAAGCCTGATGTTTCCTCATATCCTTTTCCTGAAGTATTCCCTTGGAAATACAGCTTCTCATTCACAGTCTCTGCCTCATGCTGCAATTACTCTTTTCCTCCTGTATCTTTGTTCCTCCAGCACAACTTGTACTAAATATCAGGTCCAAAACCAATGGTTTAGTCACAGTGGCTGCAGTGTTATCCTGTGCACTGTGATCAGAATCCTGAGCAGCAGAAGGCAAAGCCATGGGGTCTCAACTGCTCATCCTAAGTGCTCCAAGCATCCTGAACAGAGCTTGAGTCCCACTGAAACGTGTCTTCCTTGCAGGAGGTCAGGAGATGCAGCAGAAATTGGTCCTGCCAACATTTTGGGCTGGGTAAGTCAACTACTGCAGCTCAGCCCCACAACAAGGAGTTTTGCAGCATCAATCTCTGTCAAAGTTTAACTCTTTTGCTGTGCAGCAGGATTGAGCTCTGCTCTCTACAGATATAATCTAACACACAACCTAATAACACTAAAAAATAAATGAAACTCAGATCTGTATAGGTTTGGACAAGCAAAACTTCCTCAATTTTTAATACAACCCCTGTTCTAACACAAGGCCCTGCTCATAATGCAGCACAAACTTCATGGGGCTGCAACTCCATCCAGCCAGAAGGATAAATTTCAGTTCCCAAAGCTGCCCACTTCAAAAACAAGGGGTTTCGTGGGGGGGAAGCAGCTCAGCTTCTTTGGCAAAAGAAGCTGAGAAATGCCTTACTCTATGCCCCTGTCTCCAATCCCATCACTCCACACAAAATGATTCAATGCCAAGTTTGAGCAGATCCTCAGCTCATGCTGGTGCCTTCCCAAAGTCAGCTCTACCCCTCTGATCTCCCTTGCTTTTATCTCCCTACTGCCTTACTTGCTTTTCACTTGCATGGTCCAGCTGTGAAAGCAACAGCTGGCTCCAGCCCTGCTGTTCCCAAGGAAAATTCAGGTGCCTACAGATTTTATAAAAATTATTGCATAAGACATAAAATACAGAGCTAATACATATCCTGATCTCCTCCTGGCCATTTGTCATGACAGCCAAGCATAAAGAAACATCATTAGCACACCAAAGTCCCAACCTTGCCAAGAGCCTGAGGAGAATTTCAATCTGCATAAATCCCTAAAATCCAGTGCAGAAGTGTCCAAGCCTTGCTGGCCATGTGGGGTCAGACTCCAGAGCACTTCAGGCTAGTTCCAGTCCTTCCAGCAGCAAACTGGGTGCTGAAGGGTTCCAAACCCCCCAAAAAATCCTACTTGCTTACATTCAGAAATGACCAACAGGCTCAAGTGATCCCCCTGCTGGATAATGACCTCAGCTGGGGTCCCGTAACACCTTCAGCTGTGATGGCAGAGGATGGCTGGCTGCTCAGGCTGTGGGAAAAGGAAAAAGTCAGGCTGTGCCTGCCTTGCAAACCCAGATGCACACCAGGAGGGCAGGATGGAATGCATCCTTCTCTGATATTCAAGCATCTTCCAAACAGTGGAACAGGTATCAGGTGAAAACAAACAGAACCAAGTACAGTGCTGTGTACAGAAATGAACTAATATCAAGCTTGACTGAAAAAGTTGATTAAATTAGTTTAATTTAAAAGCCCAAACAAACCCTGAAGGAGGTTCTTTGTTTATTGCTTTTTACCAAGAGCACACGTTACAGAAGAAGCACCATGTGGGCATGAAATATTTATTCATTAAATCTTTCATAAAGCTCCACACTATTGGTTTCACTCAAGATGTATTTATAACTCGTCAAAGTCCCCGAAAATCACTCCTTTTCTTTCCCCCCCCTCTATCCCCCCCAGACTGTTTATAAAAGGATTAGGCTTTCAGTTTTCATTGCAATATCCCTGATCCTCAGCTCTGCTGTTGCTTGTACATAAGGTGCTGCTTCCTGAATCATAAAAGGATTCATAGTTCTGCCTTCCCTGCACCACTCAAAGGGGACCCTTTATGGAGCTGCAAACCATACTGCTGCTTTACAGCACTCCTGCCATGGGAATGGCAGCACCATTCATTATGGGGGAAGGCTGCAGTACGTGGAAATAAAAGCAAGGATAGAGTCCATCTAATCACAGGAAAAGCGGGCAAAAAGTGTATTCATTTCAGTACGGGCATGTCTGAGCCACTGGCTATCAAACATCACCCCACTGGTGAACCACTTCTTGAACCCTCCCCTGGCTGCCAGCCAACCTCCAGATTAAACCCATGCTCCGAGTTGGGTTAATAACACACTTGTGTAAACAGTGCTCTATTATCCACAATGTTTGCTGTAAAACTATGTAATATTGTTTTACAAGGTTTGCTGACTACATAGCTCAGTCCAGCACAGGAATGAGGACAGGTTATAGTGAGAGATGAAAGCACTTTCCTCCCCCTAGTGTGCAAAAATCCAGGATTTGCATTAGGGGACAACTGCATCAATGAAACTGCCAACTCCCTAAGGAGTTGCCTGATATCTCATCTAGGTGCATGCAAAATCTAATTTTCCCAATTTATCCTTAGCAATGCTCTATTTTGCTCTTGTGAGAGCCCCACCTGGAGTTTTGCATCCAACTCTGGGGTCCCCAGCACAGAAAGGACAGGGACCTGTTGGAGCAAGTCCAGAGGAGGGCCACAAAGATGATGAGAGGGATGGAGCCTCTCCTATTGGGAAAGCCTGAGAGAATTGGGATCACTGAGCCTGGAGAAGAGAAGGCTTCAGGATGACCTAATAGTGGCCTTCCAGTACCCAAAGGGAACCTGCATGAAAGATGGAGAGAGACTCAGACAAGAGCATGGAGTGACAGGACAAGGGGGAAGGGCTTTTAATTGTAAGAGAGTAAGCAGATTTAGATGAGATATCAGGAAGAAATCCTTTACTGTGAGCCTGTCTATCAGCCTCAGAGAAGCTGTGGATCCCCCACCCCTGGAAGTGTTCAAGGGATTGCTCTGAGCAACCTGGGCTAGTGGAAGGTGTCCCTGCCCGTGGCAGGGTGCTGGAACTGGATGCTCTTCAAGGTCTCTTCCGATCTAGACCACTCTATGATTCTGTGATAAAAAAGCACCCAAAACCAGATGCTGAACAGGCACTTCAGGTGCACTGCAGGGTCCCCACACAATTTTGGTGCCCACAGTCACTGCATCCCTGTCTCACCGGATCACGGGCTGTCTTGTCAGGCCTGCTCCTGTTTCCCTTCCTCCATTTGTTTGTGAGAATAAACAAATATAAATAGAGCATAAGCAGATGTCGTTGTTGCTGGAAACGAGGCTTGCTGGGTATGTTTCTGCTGAAACGGCTTCTTACTGGAAAATTAGGTTTTGATTAAAGTGTGTTCTTTTCTGGCTTTTAAGAAGCAGAGCCTGCTTCATGTGCAAGCTTTGGGGTTTTTGTTTGTTTTTTTTTCCTGGAAACTGAAACCATCTTGCACTGTTTTGGTCTTTCAAATGCCTGATCCTTGGCAAGGGCGGGGTTCCCCAGGCATGAGAGCATCCCGAGGGGCATCAAAGAGAGACACCTGAGGGTGACTCCCAAGGAGAGGCCAGATGCTCACGAGAGAAAGTCTAACCCAGACAACAAGGAAAGGAAGGACCATCACCACCTGTGGTCCTCAGCCTGCTGTGACTCAGCACTTTGGGTGTTTACTCCCAATTGCAATCAATCCTGACATTTCTGAGGGGAAAAACAAAGATTTTTTTTTTCCCAAAGGAAAATACCGATGAGAAGAAAGCAGGGGCTCTGCCTTTATGGCTTTGTGAAGTGGAAAAACACCTTCTCTAAGCCAGTTCCACCAAAAACTCAACAGAGAAGCACAAAGAGTGACCCCACCTGATGAGGCTTCACTCCAGGGAATATTTTCCCCTTAGCAGAGAGCCCAAGAGTACCCCATGGCCATGCAGCTAAACCACAGGGTCACTGCAGAGCTGTGGTTGGCAGTCCTGTGGTAGGTATATTCCCTGAGGACCACCTCTACTGCCCTCCCAAAAAACTTGAAACAAAAGGACTCGTGTTTAACCAAACACTGATTTTCCCCCTTGATTGCCTCCATCACTTACAGCAGTCCCAGCTAAAGCCAGAGCAGAGCACACCTCACATTTCCCACTCAGGCAGCGATTCTTTGTCTGAGTTTCACAACTGGAACATCAGGATAAATCATTTACTCCTGAGTCCACCTTATAAAGCTGCCAGCATCTCATGCCTGCAAGGTTCTCTGCAACTATGCCTCTAGACCCGGAAAATTACATTAGAAGGAAAATCAAAACAGAAAAGGTTGACCTCAAGTCCAGCAGACTTGGAGATGATCAAAAGTCCCTGCATTTAATAAAGTATACAACTCAAACTTCTTGCAAAGCCTGACCTGCTGGCCAGGCTGAGCCACATTTACACAGTAGTTCCACAATTAATTACATTCCCCAAAGACACGTGGGGGCCTGTTACACTCAGTTTACCCCAGAAAGGCCTCACTTGGCAATATTAAGTCTTTTGAAAGTAACTAAAGCCAGCAGCACATGCAAAAGATTTGGAGTCTCATACAACAGCGAAAAGGCCATTTTCCCTTATCAGGACAACACTATCCTGGTACCACAGGAGCAATGGGCTAACTCTTGAATTTTCACATCCCAGATGGAGGGATCTGAGCCATGGCAAGGAAGGGAAGGAATAACTACTCTGGGTGCTGTAATAAAAATGTTTTCCTCAGGAACAAGTCTCCAAGGGGCTTTGTGGGGCTGGGGATGAAATGCCAAGCCATGACATGATCCAGTGATTTCCAGCTGCTGTAAACGCCCAAGAGACACCAGAGTCAACTGACATGACTCCTACCAGGGCAGATTTCAGTCCCAAAACCCCTGGATCTTCAGTCAAAGCCAGCATTATTTTTACCTCCTCTCCTCCCCTTTGCCATTACTAGGAGAGCAAAGAAAAAAAATGCTTATTTTCTACATGCTCGTTAAGTATAATCTGCTAAATGTTCTATGCCAATGCATAAAGCTGCCTACTATGCTAATAGAATATTTAATTGACATTTATTTGCTGACTAGTTATTTATGCTAACGTCACCCCTGCATAATTAATAGTGTGCTAAAGTCAACTTGAAAAGCACACATAAAACACTGTACTAGGAGTCATTTGCAGCATTTAAAATAAAGAAATCCTGCCATCTATTTACACTAGGTTAGTCTAAACTTGGTTTTGAAGGAATAAGAGGATAAAGATTGGGCAGAGAAGGCTTTAAAAAACAGCCCTATACACTACTTTAGAAACATCCACAGTCTTTGACAGTGCAACCTGCCAAAGAAGATTTCCGAGTTTCATTTTACTTGGCTCCAGGGCCCAGTTCTTAGCTGATGTAAAACACCATAAGCTCATTGAATGCCTACTCATTTTCTCCAGCCTCAAGCTCTTAGGAAGTAATATTTCAGGTGAGCCTTCAGTGTAAGAGCTAAACCAGGGCCAAGTCTGCTCTCAATTATACCAGCAGGAAAGCAAACTCATCTCAGGTAAGTTAATGGAGATGAACCAACTCCTCACAGATATAAAAGGAGAAGTCCACCCTGCCCATCTGATTCCTCCACCTGCATTCTAATCGTGGACCTGCAAGAATAATTTAATTTTTATTTCCTCTGGGACGAGCTTAAGAGGGGAAAGTTAGCTTCAGTTTAAAAAAAACAAACTCCGAAGGCCTTCATCCATTGTCAGAAATATTATCTGTGTGTGTCTCTCTGAAGGACCTGTAGACAAGCTTTGTGGACACAAGGGACCTCCAAGAACGATGCTGAAAGGCCACATATCTACCAGCCTGAGCTGTGACCATCAAAAAAGCCTTCCATGCACCCAGGGAGTCTTGAATGACACCAAATCCACACCAGCAACACAGTAGACCATCTTCTGACTATGCAGAACCCACTGAGTCCTCATGCCAGAAGTTTTGATGTGGCCAACCAGACCCAATTCTCCATCTCCTTTGCACTAGTGACCTCAAAAGAGCAGGATTTTGCTCTGTGATCGATTCATATGAAAATATATAAAAACAAAACAAAAAAAGGCAACAAGTTGTTACTTGAAGGCAATTGAAGTGTCACTTGAAGGCAATTCAAGTTTGCCATGGCACAAGTTTTATCTTCTTCTTCATCCATACACTACCCAGAATCTGACCTAGCATTTGAAATTTGAGTGAAATTTCCCTCCTTTGGCCTGTATCTAGGGTAGAAGTTGAGAGAAACACATGATAACCTCTTCAGACAGGGACCAAATAATGTTTCACAGAAAGCCTGGGCAGGCAAAATAATTTATGTTCACAACTCCTAATGGCACAGTTGATAATTAAACTTAAGAGAGCTCAGCACCATGCAAGAGGGACTCGTTTCACCCCAGGATCAGGCTTTCGAGCTTTAATCCCCCTTATACTGGTGAAACAGAGAGGCAAAAGCTGCTTTCCTACACAGAGCCATGGTATGATTGATCATCTTGATCACCAAATCCAGGCACAGCTGGCATTCAGGCTTTTTTCCATCTGTACCAGTTCATTGTAAACTCCAAACACAGACCTGGAGAGAAATACAGCAGGGAGAGAACCAACTCCAGCCTCCTCCGTCTCCTGGTTTTCCACGGCGAGCAGACTCCAGCCCACCATGTGGGTCTGCACACAGCCATGCCCTATTTGAATTTCCATCTGTCAATAACATTAAAGCAGAACCACCACGGCAATTACAAGTGTACACAATAATCTCGCCGTCCAGTGTCTTTAGCGCGTCCCAGAATGCATTAAGACGGTGCCAGGAGAGACTGGGCTCTGTTGGCTCAGCTGTAAATCTGCAATCTGTACAAAAACACCCACGTGTCAATCACAAGACGTTCCTGCTCTCCGCGTGGTTCACGATGCATAATTTAACTACTACGCTTGTCAGGTTCTCCACGCTGCTCGAGCACCCGATGGTAAATGTGTTCATGAACTCAACTGTCATCAACAAAGGAAAACAGCACGTGGAAATAACAGGCTAAAGGAGGCAAGAGACCTCTTTTCCTTTCACGGTTAAAGGAATTGCTAGTCAGGGAAAGTTTAGTTAGGCTTAAATTTTTAATACTCAATGGGTAAAGCATCCCAAGGGATGAAGGATGTTGACAAACAACCAGATCAGCTCTGTGCTGAGGAGGAAGACAGTGTTTGGGTAAGACATAAGAGAGGATAAAAGCAGTCTCTGTTTCCATGCAGGCTGATATAATGGGGGAATTTTAACTAACTGATGGAAAACGTGTATTACATCCCACAACCCAACAGTGCAGAAAACAAATCCTGCTTTACCACCACAGCCCTGCCACTGTCAGTGAACTCTGAGGCAGGTCGTCCTTCCTCATATAAATTGCAGTTGCTGAAGGGTCTTGTCAAAAAGGATGAAAATTTCACACTCAGCTACATCAGGCAGTAGTTACCCACTGCTTACACCACAGTTAATATGCAATAAAAAAGAAATCTCTGTCCCAGGACGTGACATTAGAGCTGATCAGTGCCAAAGCTACAGACCATAAGGACAGCTTCACACTTGCCTCAGCTAGTTCATGAATAAACATCCAATTCATTCAAATGAGTTCTATATTAACTAATTTAAATAATTTTCATTTTGCTTTGAATGGTAAACAGATCTATTCTGCCAGGATAGTTGAGTTTGCAATTCAAATTACACACCGATTTGTAATGAGAAAAATATAATTAATGGCAAAGCTCAAAGTAACTACAATTTCACTCCTTTGACTTCCTGTGGAGGAGGAGGAGGGGGTGGAGGCTGAAGCTCTGAGGCTCACATGCACTCATACACCATCCTTCCATAAGCCAATACATTTTATTGCCAACTCGAGTGCCTGGCTTGAGCAGTCCTGACCTGGTACACTGCACCAGCACGTCAAGGGAGGACACAACATGACGTGACGTTCCCCTCACAGGCCACGGGCACCATGACGCAACACTGATGTCACTTAATAAATAATCATGTAGCAGTCTGCATCTTAAACCATGTCCTTCTATTGGGATGATAAACAATAATTATTTGGCAGCTGCCCCTTAGAAGCTCTGTGTGTGCTGGACACTAAATCAAGTTCTATTGATTTGCTAAACTGAACCAGCCCATTTTCTCATATCTCTCTCCCATCTAATGAAATTCTTTGTCCCATCACTCTGCCATTCACATTTGTGATTCAAGCACTGATCAGTCCAACTTGATTCATAAGCAGAAGCAGAGCATTGTCCTAGTGCTGTCATTCTGGCCATTACACAAGTCCTTCCTGGCAGATCTGCTTTTTAACCAAAGCCTTCAGCTCCTGGTTAAAATCAAACACCAGTGACAGATAACCAGCCCTGGCCATACAGCTTGCATGGCCCTGCCAAGAGACACCCTCATTGTAACCAAGGTGTCCAGAATCGGTCCCTTTGAAAATGGGCCCATGCAATTCAAAGCTGGTTTTTGTTTCTCCCAAAAGTCTGAAAACAAAATAGTGTGCAATGCTGAAAAGGTTAAAAATCTCTGCACAGTTCTCAGAGAACATCAGTTTCTTTTACCAGAGCACAGATTCTACAATTCTCTGTCCTGAAGACTTAAATCATCTTGGGCATTTTAGATGCCTCATTGCAAAGTATGAACCCAGTTCTTAAATGCTTAAATCTCTTTTCAAGTAACAACCTGTGCATTAATTTATTCTTCCTGAAAACTATACTAAGACATAATCAACAGGTTTATTCACTGAGAATGGGAGTGGGGGGAAAACAAACAAACCGAAACCAACTGGGCAGTTGCCCAAATTCGAGCCCCTGGTGTACAGTTACATCACCCAGCCAGACGAGAAGGGATGTATTACACACTTGCACTCACTGAAGCAAGACAATTCACACAAAGTTGCCACGACCCAAAGGGCAAATTCCAAAATATCCATGAAAAGCAGTGGCTTCTGGTTATAAGGCAATTGTTATTTTCTATTATGACATTTGATAAGATCTGTTACCCCCTTGACCCTCACATTTTAAGATTTACTTTGTAGCACTGTACACCTTTCTTGTAACGTTGATAATAATCCACATAATAAAACATAGTTTTAAGAGACCCATAAAATAAAATACCTCACCCCTCTCGCATCAGTTTGATTTACTGGTGCTAAGCCAATAGAATTCTAAGCCATATTTATCTTCAGGACTTCTTTTTTTTAAAAAAAAATCAATCTTGTGTTTATTCAAAATACACAGACCAGAAGAAAAAGGTAAGCTTAAATGACAGGTGGGCATACACAAGGTAGGCATGTCAGCTCTGATTCAAAGACTGTCTACAGCTCACTTCAGTAGGAAGTCAGGCAACACTCATACCAGGAGAAATCCCACATGGCACACAACTGGCACATGCACTGTTCTCAATGCTCACATGTAACAGGAAAAAAAGGGTGCCTTCAGTAGCAGAATCCTTAAATGAGACTTTTCTCAAATGTATGCACAAGCTGGAGGCTAAATATTCATCTCTTCTTCCCCTGATCCAGAATAAATGGGATATATGGCAGGAATACTTACAAGTAACACCGACAATATGCCTCTGCTTGGAGCTATGTAGCAGTAAGGATACACAGCTGCTCTGGTGATGTACATAGTATATGTATATATATATTCTTACACACTGGGGATTAAATTGTATTATTAACACACTGCTCCATATAGGCCACTCAGTAACCTAAAGCTCTTGCATTCAGCTCTTGTGCACCTGAGAGCTGACAATCAGGACATGTCCTGACCTATAATGATCAAATTTTGCTATCTTTAATCATGTGTATCTACCACTGGAATTACAAGCTGCCAGAATCTGACAATGGAAGGTTTTAAACTTTCAGGGCAAAACACTTGAGTGCACAGTCAACTTCTGATTTTGGTTGCACCCAAGCTGACCTTGATTAGTTTGTTCTCACTCTGAATTTCATCCCTCCTTGCTACAAGAACAGGACAGTTTTCTCCCCCAAGTGAAAATCACAGCTTTACAGTTCAGCAGTAAGTTTCCTTGTTAAGACAGCTTCCTATAGAAGCGCCTTCTGTTGTCACCAACTAGGGCAAAAATGCCTTTGCTAGAGGCTGACTGAAAAACTGAATCACCCACTGACCCTGACTGTATCCCCCAACCCCAGCTGATGATCTGGAATACCCAGTCCAGACCAAGTGGAAACCTGGAGATTAACCCACAGCCCAACACGAGAGCCCAGCCCTGCCCAAACAGCCAGAACTCACCATCTGGAGGCATCAGGACCTTGTTATTCTGTGTACACCATCCCACGGGGTGCAGATCTGCTGTCATCACATCACACCAGAAGTCTGCCCTGCGGTCGTCACCATAGCCGCAGTAACGAAGCAGCAAGAGCTGTCCACATGTTGTGATGATCGTAGCCACCCAGTATGTGTCTGGATTGCTCTTGTTGGCCACTTCCAATTTCATCCCTGGCTGGAAGCTGCTTTGAAGGCTGATTTCAACCTTGCAAAATGAGATAGGCATGGTGTTACCTTTTCTTCTTTGCAGGGAGACCCCCCTCCCCAATAATGCTGTCCTTAAAGAGCAGCTCTGGGACAGGACATGAGTTGATTGTGCTTCTTAATCCAGCCACCTCCTTCACAATCAGTTTGAGAGGTTCCATTCCTACTTCACTGGCACATACCCATCATACAAAGTCCCACATGCTCCAAAGAGTCCCTCCAGGTGCACTACACCTAAGAGGGGACTGGTACCCATCTTCACTTCTTAAATCTCACTAATGCCTGGAGAAAGGTCATGTAACTTGAATAAACTTTCATTTCCCACTGCACAGCTCCCTCAGGCAAATCATTGGACACATGCAAGGTAGAAAGGCAGGTACAAAGCACCTTTAGGAGTTAAGCCCAACTACAATAATTAGTCGTACAGCAACACTGAAGCACCTCCTGAGGCTTGACAAGAATCAAGGGCTGTACCAGGCAGACCAAGTAAAGTGTTCCCACTGAACCCATCCCCAGAAGCTCAAGCACAGCCAATCCACCCTCCCAGCACCCTGGTAAATGACCCATCGCTGAAAGAAGTAAATTGTCTGGGTCGCTGTCCTGCCATCTGATGTGGATGTCACTTCCATTTATCTCAGCAGTGACAGGTCACATGTAGCTTGCCTTAGGACACTGGAGATGCCAGTGCATCTCTTTTGGGACACTGCAGGGCCTGCTGTAGGCACAGCACAACTTAAGTTCAAGGGCATGTGGGATCTCTCTAGCTGTTGTTGATAAAGCAGAGGTGGATGCCAGTTCATCAGTTCAGGTGCCAGCCTTGTCTTCATGCAAAATGTAGCCTGTCACTCCCTGTAAGATGTTTAAGGACAGCTTCTTACAGGTTTCTCAGAACTTCATCTGATACTGAAATCAGAGAGAGTGTGAATCTGGATAAGTCTGTCTCTTGTTTAGGTGTCATTTAAATGACAGATCTAAACACCTCTTTTACTCACAAAGATAAATATAAATATGGTTTTACTTGGTGAGCTGAGGATTTCACAGACTTGGGGATGCCAAGCTGCTAAAAAAAACCACTCCTCTGGCATGTGAGCAGTAATCCTTCACTCATCCCACTCCAGCTTCTGCTCCAAGGGCTGCCCAGCCAAACCCATCCATCATCTGCAGGTACCAGCACTCGTGTGCCTTTACTTCCGTGTGCACTTCCAGCAGCATTGATACCTGGAGTCACAGAACAGCTGAAAGGGACCTTTGGACATCATTTAAGACTGTGACATTTACTGCTTTACTTAGTAGTACCATCGGATCTTGGCTCTTGGGACGCTCATAAATAATTCAGCGTAGAGCAAGAAGTCCCTCAGGAAGTTTCCATCTCACTGCAGCACAACTACACTGTTCCCAGGGGACATCTCTTGCCAGCCAGGAGACACTCCTAAGGCTGCTTCCTACATCTGATGGGTCAGGTAGGAGGACGAGCAGCACCATCTTCATGGGATTTGCGGCTGAGGACAGAGAACCACCAGGACTTGTCATGGCTCCACTCAACTGAAGGTACCACAACACCTTCCCAGTAGACCCCAACATGTCTGACAGCATGGCCTTGTAGTTTAATGACAAAGATGTCCTGGAAAATCTACCAGTGTGGCCATATGTGCACACCCCTGGCTGTGATGAAGAACTCGAGAATCAGTAGAATTTCTGTCCCGTGTCCTCATGTGATATCACACACACAAAACAGAAGAGGTTAAACAACTGGTGGTGGATGGAGAAATTGGTCCCATACATCAAGATCCTTGACAGGCTCTGGTTGGAGACAGAATCCTTTCTTCAAAGCATGCACTGATACTCTTCATCAGTAAATATTTCAGAGACTTCAAATGCTGCTTGTGCTAACACAGACCAGAGCCACAGACCACACTGCAACTACCATGGTTGTCTGTATGATCCATGTTCACCAGGAAAAGCACCACCTGCCCAAGTACCTGGTTCTCACACTTCTGAGACACAATCTCCAGGCAGGAGGTCTGAGAGACGGCTTTCTTCAGGCCATGCTGTACTCTAGTGCTGAGTGACCTTGCTAGTCAGCAAATCATGCATTAAAAGGAGCTTTGGAGAAATAACACTCTTGTAAGACGTATCTCTACTAATTGGGATGGACAACAACAAATGCAGATGGGAAAACAGATGATGAGAAAAAAAACAGTGCATTATTAGCAAAAGGAGCGTAATACAAGCCCTTAAAAAATGGAAAATTTGAACAAAAGGCAGGTGATAAGGAAGCAGCACAGATACAGAGCTTCAAGCTGCAACTACAAACACACCAAGGTCACCTAACACCAGCTGGGGGGTTGTTCCCATGCAGGTTGTCATACACACTGAGGGGATCATTTCTCCCCAGAATGGTCAGACCCCACTTCAGCTTTCCAGGGACCCCCTGAAAACCAGAGACGGGAACGCATGGACAAAGCACGTACATGTTTGAAGGAGGTGTGGGGAGCAGCACTGGCTCCTGTTTCCTCCAGGAACTCGTCCCAGTTGAAATCTGTGTCCTCAATGCTGGAGCCCTCATCTGTTCAAAAGCAAAAAAAATAAAAAATGAAAGAAAGAAAAGCAGCCTAAAACACAGCCAAAGAAGGCAAAAGTTGCGTCAAAGAGTTCAGGGTGAGAATAGCAACCAGTATAAACACCAACAGAAGGGAAAACAGAAAGCTTGCCTTAAAGATCTGTGTTTTGACCAGCTCTTACTATGTTTTCAGCAGACTCTGGAACTTTAGCAGCCAACACCGAGACCAGAAATGACTGTGCTTTCATGGCACTGGGGGAACAACACTGTCATACACTGCAACAGGCACTTGTGCTCTTTTATTTCGTATTTGATGACTCTCCTCCTGCAAGGGAGATGGCTGCCTGCCTGCTATCACAACGGTGCAGCAGCCTTGCTTGTGCCTCAAAAGTGGGTCACCCAGCACTGTTAACTACAGCAGTGCCCTGGTGATAACATCAGAAGTTGCTTCTCTTGGCCAAGTAGTGTAGAGCAATCACCCCAACCCTTGGGGCTGGGAAGCCCCATTTTCAGTTCTGTCCCCCTTTCTCTCCTTCCTCAGCATCCCTCCATCCATAAACCTCACACAAGGCCCCCATGCCTCCCTCTTCCCCCACCTGCTTTACCCCAAATCCCCCAGGCACCCCCCACTAGTCCACTACTGCCTTCCTGCTCCCTGCACTTGTCCTTGCCCCATTCCAGAACTGGGGCTCTGCATCATGTCCCCCCATCCACACCACTGCCCCACACAATCCTTGCCCACAGTGAAGGGCTTGGCATGACTGCTCTTTCTTTTCTTTCTTTCTTTATAACCACAATGAACAGAACCAAGGCCCCAAACTATTGCTGAAACACACACAGGGCAATAATTAAAAATAAATCTTCTTTCACTTACAGAAAATCAGCCAAATCTGATTGTTTTCATTTTGTTCCCAAGCAATCTCACAAACCCAGTTTCATCCCCAGAGCAAAAATATTTACAGTCTAGCAATGAGCTCTTTGCAATAAACATTTATCAGGCAAACTCTGTGAGACCCTTTACCTGCCCAAACATTCATCAGGGTGGTCATGATGTAATTAAAGTGACTCATGACAAACTGAATTAAGAACCCTCCCCAGACAGTTTTATGAAGAAATCAGCAGGGTTAATTTATTGCATTTATTGCTACAGGTCTCCAGTTTTCAGGACCAGAAAATTATGTTGTACAGGGGGAATCTCTCATTATTAAAAGGGGAAGACATAGGTTTTTATCTGATTGCACCAGGCATAGGGATGAGAGGAAAAAAGGGGATCAGAAGAGTTTTTTGAGATAGAGATGGTGGAGGGTAAAGAGTCTGGGTGCTGAAAGCAGAGAGCTAAGCTGTCAATGCTGTCAAGCTTGCACACTGCTGCATCAAACTCAAATAACCTGCTTAAATATGAAGATGCAAATCAACACTTTATCGCTGTCCAGTGACAAAGGGGCTACCAGACAACTCTTCAACTCAGCAGTACGAGAAATAACCCACCCTATGACTGCAACTCAAAAACAGACAAACGTAACACAGAATAAAGACTGTGCTTTGTTTAAATTTTTTGCAATCATTGCAAAAACCTTCAGGCACAGGAGCTGGCTCTACTAGAGATATTTGACCCAAAATGAGGGGTTTCTTCAACCTTGACTGAAAAATAAGCCACAACTTAACCACAAGGTAGGAGCTTGGTGCAAAAATCCTGTATCATGCAGACAGGCAATTTAGATGAACAGGGATATTTTTCCGCCTTAAAGCCTGCAGCCCTGTCGAGTTAATGTTACAGAGAAGAGCTGGGTGCAGAGATTTCAAAGGCTGAGCCTCTAAAATAAAGTGTGTTAGTCCCTGAGTAGATGTGCAGATATGCTTATCCATCCCAGGCTTCAAATTGATTAAGCAACCTTTTCACCCTGAGCACAACCAATTCCCATCCCACTAAAAGTCAAAAGTATTTGACATGAAAAGCTAGAAGTGCATCATGCCCTCTGCCTGGCTGCTCCCTGCTTCTGCATCCCTCTGTGCATGTGGTGGTGGGATGGGCTGCCCAACAGCCCCAAGGACATCTGACAGGGACACAACTTTTGGAACAGCCCAGGGCAGTGGTGGAGCCACCACTCCTGGAGGGATTTAAAAGTCATGCAGATGTGGCACCTGGGGATACGGTTTATGATAGGCTTAGCAGTGCTGGGTTAATGGTTGGACTTGATGGTCTTAGAGGTCTTTTCCAACCTAAGTAACTCTGTGATGTTGTGACTTTCAGGTCAGCCCTGGGCTCTCTTCTCTTCTGCTCAGATACTTCCATTTCAGAGCACGAGCCATTTCCCTCAGCCCATGATGCTCTCTGTACAGTCTCAGCTTCTATTCCTGTTTTTGCTCCAAGCTGCTGGGGGAATCAAGACAAGTGTCTCCTTTTCTCCAGCCTTCCTCTGTAGCCTCATGGGAGGAAGCCACTCCACAGAGCAGTGAGAGCAGAGATTTTTGCTCAACCTTTACAAGGAGTGGCGTCTCCAGGGGGGGTCAAAGTCTTCTCCAGAATTCAGCAATAGCTTTTTAATAATGTTATCATAAAGATCCTATTTTTGGATGAATCAAGTCCTCCTGCACTTCACAACCTTATTAACCCTGACCTACCCTGCCACATGCCAACAGAAAGAGACTCACTGGCCCCACTGTTCCCACAGCCTCACCAACAGGTTCATCCCCAGACAGTCCATCAAAACTCACAACAGCACCTGTTTAAAAAAATACCATCCAGAGTCCTCCTTTTTAAGCCCAAACAAAGAGGCTTCAAGACCCAGGGGGGAGGCAGAGTGAGAGCTGCAGCCCCCTCTCCCTGTGAGTTCATTTCTCTCTGACACATCACCAGTCTGGCTCCTCTACTATGTTTTATCTGCAGACTTTATCAGGAAATTACTTTTACAAGGTCTGTAAAAATAATGTCAGAGCACTCATTTATCACAGCATCAGTAGTTTATTTTGCTTCATTTCATCACAAAGAATTTTGAAGGGACTGTACGTTTTCAAAATGTTTTTTTAATGGACTTTATTCCCTGGCAGAAATCTGGCTGAGGGGGGATCCAGAGGAGAGAGAGCCTGGCACAGGGATGAGACCAGCCCAAAGGACCCAGCACCATCCACACATATAAGGGGACTGCACACAAATCTCCTCACCCATCAGAAGAGACTGACTGAGGAGGAGCAGAGGACACCCTGAAAGTTGAAAAATTTGGCATTAGAGCTATTTTACATATCAGCTCCTTTTCCAATTATTGGCACTTAGGTCCAGTGCTTTTTCTTAATGAAAGAGTCAGGGCTGGCTGGTTCACAATACGGTGATGTATAAACAAGCCCAGGATGGCAAATAAAAATCAACAAGTCATTATCTGTGAGCCTCTCAATGGCTTTAAAGTGCTCATGCATTGACACTATAAAAATGCAACTGTTCCAGCTGTTATCAGCTTCCCAGGACGTTTGGCTATGGGAAATAAAGAGGATAAAAGGCACAAAACCTGTGGCTCCAGAAACACAGATTTTTCCCAGGCTTCACTGAAGGAGAACGTATTTGTGGCAAATTGCTTAGACATCTTTTTTATAGCATAAAGATACATTCCTGACTCTCTGAGTGAACAGAGAAGTGAAATGCTTTAGTAGTTAACACAGCAAGTGTGGGGAGGAGGAGACACACACCTGATCAACCACAAACCTCCAGCATAGTTATGGAAGAATCACCAAGATCCATATTCTCAAAGAAATTCAGGTATCACAGGCCAGTTCTTCTCATTCCAAAACCAATGTCTACAGCTGGCCAACTGAATCTCATCCTAGAGACTCCTACCTCTCTGCCAAGGATATAAATAGTGACTAGACCAGGTTGCAGGACATGAATCCCACCTCAAGAGAGGAGTCTGCATCACGTGAGCAACAAAGATTGAGATGTTCCACTCTGCTCCATCTCCTCTTCATCCTCAGCGGGAACAGACAGGGAGCTCCAAATGGCAACTCAATCCAAAGGCAACACAGCACCTGTGTTAAAATGGGATGACTTGCATTCTGGAGCTGTACCTTTCTCTTCACTAGGGATACAGGCAGCATCAGGTGTCCTAAAACACCTCAGCTCCTGATTCAGATGTCTAGAGGACTCTCACAGCCAGCTTTATGAATCACACTATAGGAGGGAGGCTCTCGCTCTTTTAAGTCTATGGGAGAACCCAGGGCAATATTTATGTTCTTCCCTAAGGTAACATGAGTGCCCTTCTTCCTTTAGGTGGGATGAATCCAGGTTTCCTATCACAACCCCTCATTCCTACACATCCTCCCCTTCACAGAGTCACTTTTCCTGAGTGCTTTGGCTCCTGAATGCCCAGAGACATCCATCCATTAGATGAGGGAACCATGTGTGATGCTTCCCCCCAAGTAAGTTCCTATCATGCAATTACTTCTGACTCAGTGGTTTCCTCGACACAAACAGAGTTTCTAAGCAGCTAGGACATGGTGACTTTCTTCCACAAGCATGTCCAGCTTCCCTTTGAAGCCACTTTGAAACAACCAGAACCACTGCATACACCACAGGGAAGACCCAAAACCACAGTGAGCTAACAATCCCGGCACAGGAAAATCTCCACTCCTCTGTCCCACCAAACACGCAGAGCTTAAAAGCCCAGTTGAACCTACAAGCATCGTGTCAAGACCACTTGGACTACCTCCCATCTCAAATACCTTTTCACAGCAACACAGCCAGCTGCCATTCTTTATAGGATTTCACTCTCATTTTCTCCCATCTCTGCGACCTCTTGGAAGTCCACCTGCATTTATTATTATTTTCGCAGCAAACGTTGTAGAGCATGGTCGTACTGAACACAGGGCTGTGCAAAACAGCTCATCCTCACTGGTATTCTGCCCCAGCTCATTAGTGAACGTGGCAAAGACTGAAAGGTCAGTCACAGCTTTCCAATGGGTGATGTCCAAGGAAATGGGAAAATCACTGAGCCTCTACAAGAAGTGAAAAAACTAAAGGCTGGATGGCCACATTTCTGACATGCTGAAAAAGAAGCAGTAAAAAGCAGGTACAAAAAGAGATCTTTCTTTTTGGCACTAGTATGAAAGCAGATTAGCTGTAGACATAATGTCTCCCTGTGTTCCAGTAGAAATCACTGGAATGTTGCATCTGCCCAAATTTAGCACAGCAAATCGTCACCTTTAGCTGCCCATCCCAGTGCACTATAAAGCACCCAGACATTCCCACGAGCACAAGGACATGTGCCCAGCTCTCCTCTGGCTGGTCTAATGTTTGTGAAGCCCTCTCTCCTGAAGCACTCAAAAAAACACTGGGAAGGAAACAAGAGTGAAGGTCAAATTAATTACTGCATGTTCCTCCGCTCTCTTTAACCATAAAACTTAAACACAATAAAAAAGGGTGAGGAAACTGTGAGTACACAATATCATGTCCTGGGAAAGGTATTCCACTGCTTTTTGTTTAAATTTTGAATAGCTGACAAGTACTGTAGAAGAGATCCAGAAGAAGAAAAGCTCCTATTTCTCATCACATCCATCACGGGACACAGTCCAACCCATTAGCCTCCAAAAAGACCTTAAGAGCTGTACAACCATTCCCAATGCCACCCTGGAGTCACAGCTGTCCCCACCTGTACCTGAGATCAGCTGGAGGGCTGTAACAGTGACAACCCACGGGGGTGAAGGGGAGCTCACCTGAATCAGACTGCTCCCTGTTGCCATTGGCCGGGCTCTGACCCTTCTCCAGGGAGAGATGCTGGCTCTCTCTCATGGTGGCAATGAAAGATGCCCTTGTCTCCATGGTTCCGAGGAAGAGGCTTTGCCTTCCTAATTCATCCTGCAGCAGGGCGTACCAACAGGACAAGCTGAAAGAAAAAAGGAAAAACAATGAGTGGTTTGTTCTACCTACATCAACCCACTCCCTCAGCCTTTTGTAATGGTTTTCGTGTTATCCCATCTTGATTTGGTTGGACTTCATGATCTCAGAGGTCTTTTCCAACCTAAATAATTCCATGATTCTCTGACTGTAACCCTTTGAATGCTGCTCTCATGTCCAAAACAGAAGCTAGAGGTGGATGAAGAACTACAACAAAGGACCTTAGTGCCAATAATATCATAACAGCAATAATAACAACAGAGAAAATAATAAGGTAATAAACAGCATCCACAGACTTCACATCCCGAAGTTCACTCCAGCTCCCAGTGCCACCACCAGAGAAGGACCAGCCCACAGGGTGGAACAACCCTTGCCATAAAAAAGAAGGCAGGAAATGTTAACTCAATCCTCCTCCAGAAAGTTCAGCCCTTGACTCCCAACATTTTGATGGCTAACACTGGGTGGCATATACCTCACTCCCCAAATATTCAAACTTCCAAAGGGGGAGATTAGTGATGACAACACAGAGGAAACACTGAAGGGAAAATACTTGTGAGTGACTGGAATAACTCTAGAAAATAAAATTCAGCAGGTAAAATGCAGATACCCTCATGAAACAGTGGTGGCTGCAACTGTTAATTGAAAGAAGACTGACCTAAGGTAAGTATACCAGTTAGTAACATGCAGGGGAGCAAATATTAACTCACTTTAAACTGGTTATGTTGGCACAGGAGATTCTTCTAGAAGGAATGACTACAGTAAATACAAAGTGGAATAAAAACACACAGCAATGAAAAATTACATGGGAAAGGGCATACGGGCTGATCAGATCTTCCATCAGACAGCAGACTAAATGAGAACTATATTTCCAGCTGCAGGAAGCCACCAGACAAGCAACACCCCGAGATACACCTTTAGAAGCAGATTAAAAAGAACTCCAAAGTGAGCTTCTCTGAGAAACTCTCTGAGATGGTGATGAATTATGAGGTGTCAAAGGAGGACTGAAAAAGAGAAACCAAGGGCTGGGGTTATGGGCACAGAGGGATCCAGCTATTCACACAAGATATGCTAAAGCAAAGGCAGACAGTAGGAAAGGAATGTGTCCAGAATATCCAACGTGCAGGACTGGTCCTGCTTATTAAGGGATGCCTCCAAGACCTGCATGACAGACAGGACTGTGCCAGCAGAATCAGTACCAAGTGCTCTGCAAGAAGTGTGACTAAAAGTAGGAAAAAAGTTTACTGCCAGAGGCCAGGCAAAGCAGGATGTAATAAGATTGTAAAAATATTATGGGATTTTTTCAACTTTTACTACTCTGGAGGCATATTCTAGAAGGCTGGATATGGTGGTTATAAAATAGAAAGGAGAGTGTGCTGTCTGAGATTTTTCATTCCCAGTTTTTAAGGCTGTGCCAGTGACAATTTTAAAGAAGAAATGGACATGTGTGAGCAGCTAAAGGAGGAATGAAAGAGATGAGAGGCATGTCAAGTCTAAGACTGGTATCATTAACTGGACCATGGTGGGACTGTCTGCTGGAGCAACCACAAGTGGAATTGAACCATGGATGTTTTATAAAGCTTCACAAATTACCAAGGCAGGTGACACAGTCCCCAAAGTCAGGCCTCCATCAGTAACCTGTGTTCCCCACCCCAAAGGAACCTGCTAATGAAAGTAAAAAAGGTAAAAAAAAATAAAAAATAAAAATTGAGATCATAAACCAGTTCAGAGCATTATGATTGCTGATCTCAATACACTTTGAATGCTCCACAAATAACAAAGATCCCTTCCCCACTGCAATGGCCACTACAGCACTTCATCCTTACCCTTTGTTGACATGAGACTTGCTAATGAATTAATTGTAATATATACCAAGAGTATTTTGAGTGCAGCTAACCTCAGAACATACACATCACTCATCCCCAGTGTATATTAAGTTTCAATTAACTATGAAACTAGCAGCAATCAGTTTACTGAAAGTCAAAAAAAAAAAACCACTTCTCCTTTGGTAGAGAATACTTCTGTAAATATCATTAATAATAAATTAGTTAAGTATCAGGATTTTACATCAAGCTTGTTAAATGTGAGAGGAGGGGACGTGTCAGCTTGAGCTAAAGCTTGGGTGGACTCAGCTGTTTTCATTTTGCCTAGGAACAGACAATGACAGAAGGTAACCTGGGTCTACTAAAAAAATTCAAAGAACAGAAACAGAGAGATCAATTTAAACACAACAAATCCATCATTTTAAAGACAACTCAGGGGTAACACTATAAATACCAAGAAGAAACATAAACCTCTTGGTATTGTAGTTAAATCTTGTGATGCTCCTACGATGCTGATAAAACAAAGTTACGAGCTGATAAAAAGCTGAAGGTGTCCAGTCAGACAACAACAGTATTTGCTTTTTCTTATGCAGTCAAGTCCCAAATCTGCCACCAGACACATGAGAGGGGCTCATTCCCCTGGATCAGTGAATTTCCCATCAGAAATGGAAAACTGATGGGAAAACCAGCAGGAACCTGGGCAAGGTGGCTGCAAAACGACTGGGATACACCCCTGGTGGGCCCAGCTGGGGCTGGGTTTGAGACCACTTCAATCAAAAGGGGAAAATGCAGACTCTCTTAGGCAGATTCAGCAACATCATCAACATTTTGAGGGAGGGTTTAACTTTATTTTAATGTACTTTTTGCTTAAGCTATGGGCAACTTACTGGCTTTAAAACATCAGGTTGAGAGCATCCACATCCCAAGAAAACTGGATCTTTCAGTGCCTATAGCTTGGCTTCTTATTTTGGGAGTAACTAGTCTGGTAGGAGAGCACTTCAGTATTTTCCAAATACTATATGACAACAAGACCAAACTCTTATGCAAATACAAGCTTCAAAACAGCTCTGAGCTTTGGTGTTAATATAACTAACTACCAAAGAAAGCTGACATAGGGTATTAATTTTTCACTTCTTATTAATTGCTGCTAATTAACACTTCAAACAGCGTCCCCAGCCATACTGTTAACAGCAGCACAAGGGCTGGCCTTCAATCATCAACTTTACACAAGCAGCACACACCACTGAACTCCAATTCCTCTGTCCACTGGAAAACAAGGGTGTCCACTGGAAACCAAACTAAGGACCACAAGCCACACTTCCAAGCCTGTAAACCAGGGGATGGGAAACAGCACCAAAAGAGGCTCAAGGTGACATTACACCAGGCAGGAGTACAAAGGAAAATACTAAGAAATGCATTTGAAAGGGCAGGGAGGGGGGAAATCCCTGGTTTCAGACCCCTTTCCATTGTTTCTGCACAGTGGTGGTTCAAACTGATCCGATGCTTCCCCCATGCAGCTCCCATTCCACTGGCATTTAATTCAGATCCAGGCTCTTAATTCACAGGCAGAAAAAGCCAGGCAATATAATAAAGAACCTCTTTTATTTTCCTCTTCCCACGGCTGTCAGTCTCAGCCGTGCCTTTATCTCCATTGCGCTGCCTTGTCAGTGTATCAATATTGGCTCTTTGTACCAGAGCCAGCCTTGGCTTCCTCACACCATTTTACATTTCTCATCTCCTGTCGGCTCCATCCTGGTTTTCCTTCCTTTGGAGTAAGGCCCCCGTAGGGAGAGGTCCCGTACCCACACACAAAGCCTTCCTTAAAGTCATTCCTGAGGAACTTACTTTCTCCCTCTAACAAATGCTTGGTTAATTGGGACTGGCATAGAAAAGGCAAGCTGCTGGAACAGAGGATGCACAAAAAGATCCTGCATCTTTGAAACCTTCTGTCTGGATAGTTCCACCAGGTGTGCCAATGTAATGCTGAGTCCTGAACGGTGGAGAAATAGGAATTCCACTGCTTTTCCAGCAATCTATGCCCTCCAAAATTTAGTAACATTCATTGACTTGAGATGGTCCCAGCTCTCATCAAGGAGCCACTTGATGATTGCAATGTTGCAGAATCATAGAATGGTTTGGGTTGGAATGGACCCACAAGGATCATCAAGTCCAGCTCCTGGCCCTGCACAGGACAACCCCAAAAATCATACCAAGTGCCTGGAGAGTGCTGTCCAAACAGTTCTTGAACTCTGTCAGGCTTGGGGCCACGACCACTTCCCTAGGGTGCCTGTTCCAGTGCTCAATCACTCTCTGTGTAAGGAACTTTTTCCTAATATCCACCCTAACCCTGCCATGACACAGATTTACACCATTCTCTTGGAAGTAAGGGGACAGTAAGGGCCGCCAGCATGACCCCATATCCCTGGTGAAGAGCCCCTATTAGGTATGTGGGTGGTGGGGGGGTGGGTCTGTGGGCTCACTGCGTTTCTGGAGGTCAACCCTGGGTAGATACTGGGATTTTTCCAGCCCAGATGGAGGGAAGCCGAACATGGGGTGGCCCCAGCAGACTTTCCTGTTGAATGCATCTGCTGATTTCACCCAGTCCCCTCAAAGCCAGGCACTACCGTGGGCAATTTTGTAAAGCCTTTACCATGCTCAAGATTCTGCAGGACCATGAGTGAAAATGCCACTGCAAAGTGATCAAGGAATCCAGCTGTACCCTCTTCCATCCTACTTCCAGAACACATCTTTTTTCTATGCCACCCACCTGGCCAAGTAGTGAAATGGGGAGGCCTGGAGCAGATGAGGCAAATGCCAAGGTAGGATACAGGTGATGCTGGACCAGGTCCTGCCTCCATCACTGACTTCACCTTGGGAGTTTTCCAGCAAACCCCAATGAAACAGCACTACAAGCAATGATGCCCACCAACCCTATCCACTTCAGAGGGGATCTGTCTCCCCTAATCAATCATTAGCAGCTAGCCAAGAGAAAGCATCTCCAAAGGACAACCTGAGTGGTCCAAGCCGGCCACCTCAAATTCAGATGAGACAAACAACCTTCAGGGGGTTCCTGTTCTTGCACAGCACCTGCTAAGATTTTAAATATGCAAATTTCCCAGCAAACACGCTGAATCTTAGAGCCATAGAGTGGTTCGGGTTGGAAAGGACCTTGAAGATTCATCTTGTTCCAATCCTTTGCCACAGGCTGGGGCATCTTCCACTAGACTGGGAGAAGTGGGATGCTCAGATGCCACATGGTACTGGTCCTGTGCGTGGAGCAGGGTGAGGGGGACTCATCCCTGTGGGACACAATCTAGCACGCCTTGCTAGTGGCAGTCTGCCACAACATTTACACCCCTGAGCATCTGCACAATGCAATGGAGGCTCATTCAAAAGGGCTATTGAACACATCAACTAAGTTTTACCTCCGAGTAAAAAGGCCTGTCTCTCCTCTCAGACAAAGTACCAGTTGGAAACCTTTTAAGGACCATTTCTTTCAAATTCCTGGAGGGTTTTTTTATTATTTATTTGAGAGCATCCCTTGCCAAATGTTTTCAATTATATCAAGTGACAATTTCTCTTTCATATTGAAGACCCCACAGGATTTTATTAAGGCAAATTTACTGCTTTGAACAGCTCTGTGGTGGAAGAAACAAATCCCATGCAATCTGAAGAACTAGGAATGTTCACAATACTCAAATATATAAAAAACAGCTGAATAAGGAAAGAGTATAATCTGTTTTCCATGTTCTTGGTGGATCGAAGGCAGCTTGGGTTTAAACTGCAGGGGGATGGGACATGTGATTTGGGCTTGAGAAGAAATCACTAATAATCTGGTGAAGAAGTGGGATAGACTGTGGGAAGGGCACAGAGCCTTGCTTTTTTGGAGGAGTTAGGGTGTTGATCTGTGCAGCAAGAGATCTTGGTACACTTAATCCTGCCCTGGGGTAGGAGATGGTCTGTACCAGCCATGGAGGTGCCTTCCAGTACTCCTGCTCCAGCCATTTGACAGGGCTCATCTTTCTACTCCTGAAGTCAACATTTGTGCAGCAGCACAGAAAATAAGTGACTAAGCCTGGGGGGAAAGCATGCAGAAACAGGAATTTAGGGAACCACCAGAGCAGTGAAGACACATGGTGGACAAGGGATTATTTAAGGTGGTGACAGCCCTGATAAGTCAGCTGGTCTTTGCTCTCCTCTCTTCTTGCACTGGTGCCAAATACCTCATACTTTTTATGCCAACAGAGATAAATCTGCTTCACAAAGCAATTTTCTCATCCTCCCTACCTGGCACGCTCGAGAGTCCAGGATACACATAGAGATAAATGGTAGTAAGATAACAGAAAGTAAAATAAACCTAATTAGTGACTCTTAACTTGTTTACAGCAAAAAGCCCTGCAGCATTAAGAAAAAAAATAGGAGAGAGGACAGATAGGCTTGAGTACACATCCCACTCTTAGCTGTCCTATGCATAAATATAACATCAGGACCTAGAAATGGACTTAACACAAAAACCTGCCACACTGAGGACTAGATCAAAGATTGCAATTAAAGGCACTTTTTCATTAAATTTTCCTTCTCATGAGTGAGCTGGATGCTTTATAAGTAAGGGCAAGAAGGTGCCGCTGCCCCATCTGTATCCTGTCATCTTCTCTGTGAACTCCCAGTGTCCCCATCTTCAGCATCCCATGAAGCACACACGCCAAGGAAAGGGAAGTCATCACGTATTGATCCTTCTTGTTTTCAGCTGTTCTGTCACCTACTAGGTGGCTGTCACCTCCTCCATGACTCAACAGACAATTTCCATAAGGCTCCCCCCACTTTGGTAAAGCACTTCTACCCAATATACACAAGCCACTTGGGAATAAGGCATATTTAAGAGCGGGCTTCTTCTAAAGCTCTCAGCTGAATCAGGGACATGAAGAAGGCTGGGACAATGTCCCCAGTGCTCTTCACAATAGGAAAAAGAACTGCAAAAATAAAGCACAGCAACAACATCAACCATCTGCAACACCCAGTCCTCTCCCACCTCTGTGTTTGAAACTGAGCTGAAACCAGGATGCCTTTTAGAAGGGGAACTTGAAGACAAACAGGTGCTTTTCACCCTGAGACATCTCATCTTGTTAGGTAAAGTTTCAGAATCATGGAATGGTTTGGGTTGGAAGGGACCTTAAAGATCATTTAGTTCCAAATCCCATTTGATACTTATCACCTCAAAACACCAGCCACATGGACCAAATAATTCAGTCAGATCCCCTGAGTGGGACCAATCAGTCAAACAGTAGAAGTCACTCAGTAGGAAACACAAAACACTGTTTTCATAGACTTCATTTAGAGCACAATTCAGAAGTCCCTCATCAGTCAAAATTCCCATTGTCCAGGGCAATTGGTTCTGCCTTCCATGTTTTTGCAGCACTCAGAGCCATTTCCAACAAAAAAGATATAAGATGCAAACCAGAATCCAGGAAACATCTGCCATCTGATTCCAACACCTTTTAGGAAAAATGACATTTTAGGTCTTGGCACTGTCTGCTTCATTTAAACAGCACAGCTGATCAGCACTTGGGCTTAGTTCTACATGCACTTACATCTCTGTCAGTGCTTTACATCCAGAAGCAGCTTCACTGCTGACAGCATCTGCCAAAAAAAAAGAGAAATCCAGCCCTCACAGCCATCTCCAGCCACCCCTTGGTACAAAAGCAGGAAGAGAAGGACCCTTCCCTTTGGCAAGCACATGTGAGGGCAGCCCACAGACCCCTGCCAAGGTCTATGCAGAACCAAAATCCTCAAGACATTTTAACTCAAGAGTCTTACATTTACAGGGCTAATTCCACCCAATTTCTATAAGGGAAAGCAAATTGGATTCCCTCTCATGTGAACTGCTCCAGGACATCCAGGTTTAATGCTCCACCACCACCTATCCAACAAAGCATCTTGGAGTCTGGTCTTACACCTGCACAGAGGTCCCACCTTGGACCTTGCTCAAAACGCCTTCCAAAAAACAGTTAACTATTATTTCTACTTGTCCTTTCTTTAAAGGGATATTTTAATGCACTCAGGAAAGCTATTCCTTTCCACCCAAAGTTTCCGGAAGGGATTTACGGCCCCTCAGACTTCAGTCCATGGTTGTCTTGTCTGACCTCCCACACTGCAGGGGCAAGGATAATGTCACCTCCTGGACTTTAGTGGAAGGAATTCATCTTCCTGGCCAAGCCAACATATGCAAGACTTTCTAACAACTTATATTCAAACTGGGTCTGAGGACTTTACCCAGTAAAATAGGACTCCCTTGCACCAGTCACCCAGTGATGCTAAGAGTATTAATCATAAAAGCAAGAATCATGAGTGAGAGTAAAAATAGCAAGGATTCTGCACATACCTTTTTTTAAGCCTCACACCTGCTCAGAACTGATCCCTCGGTCAGCTGCCAAGAACTGCTTGGGGTGGTTTTTTTCTTTCTTTTTATTACTCTTTAATTTTAGGGCAACGCTTCTGATTCATAAAAATGGGAGTAACTGTGAACACATTTTCCAAATCAGCCTTCCCAAGAATGCTTTGTTTAGGTCTTGCAAAAGGCCAAGCTCAAAATAAATTTTTTCAGGAGTTTTTTAAATGTCAGTGACGGAGTCTTAGCTCTTATTTCTGTATTCCCCTATTTTGCAACTCAAACATTTTTAATCACTGTAGGAGTCATAGCTGAGACAAAGAAATCTTTTAGCAAAAAAAAAAACCCACAGGATGGATTCGAGTGGTTTCATCAGGGATGTCTGTGCAAAGATCAACAGTTTCACATGATGAGTTTCAAATATTGACAAGGTACCACTGGCTACTCTAATCCTAAAAAACACCCTGCTCTCAGAGAGCAGATGTTACAATGATAGAACAAACTCGTATTTGCAAGTGGCATCACTATTATCAACAGCATTTCATTTTCAGCACTGAGGACCCTGTTCCTCCAGCTGATTGTGTGTCAATATTCACAGGAATAAAATACTTCTGACACCTTCAGCTCATCTAGAAGGTGAGCCCTGTGGTCACCACATTAATTTTTCTCCATGAACCTTCAGAAACTCACCTCTGGCTCTTCTGCTTCAAGTTTTGGCTGCCTGTCCCAAGTTCTGGAGCTTTCCACGCTCCTTCACTTTGTCACTTGGACACAACCAGGGATCAGCCACTTCCCTCGACCACCACCACCTTTGTAAACCTCCTCAGAGCTCTCCATGCTCTTACCCCACACCAACATGAATTTATCTGGTAAGAAGTCATTCAAGAATCACAGAATAGTCTGGGTTGGAAAGGACCTTCGAGATCATCTCATTCCATCCCCCTGCCACAGGACCTCCAACAAGACCAGGCTGCTCCAAGCCCCATCCAACCTGGTCATGAACATTCCAGGGATGGAGAATCCACAGCTTCTCTGAGCAACCTGTGCCAGAGCCTCACCACCCTCACAGCCAAGAAATTCTTCCTCATATCTGATGATGAAACAAGGCAGCACCTTCTCTACCATGTCTTCTCTTTCAGCAAGGTAAGGTCACATTCCCTGGCTCATGTTCCCATATCAGGCCAGCACCCCATGGCTCTAAAAGGCCTGAAACCCAAAATAAACGTGTATGTTTCATGGGCCAGCAGCTCAGCCCAGCACAAGCCAAGGGCGGGGGAAAAACATCTCTAGCCTAAAGAGTTGACACTTATGGTGTTTGTTTTATTTCTAGTAACACTACCATAAAGTTTTAATAAATGCTTCATTAAAACATCAACTGCCTGTCCAGCCAGCCAATTATCACTCATAATCACAGCTATATAACTATATACTGTCTTCTACAGATGTTCTTACATCTGTGCAAAACATACTCTCCACCTCTGCCACATGCAACATCTGCTGAATATTTGTAAATGTTTTCTCAATATATAAATGAAATGATACTGTCTTTCTTATAATGTATTTACTGTCCCACTAACCTGTGCACCCCCTAAATCATTTTAAAAGTATTTTCTTGCTGTTTACAGTGTACTGGTCTCTTGACAGCTCTCTGCTGTATCTATTTAAATTGCTTTTAGATTTTCACTTAGTAACAGATTACACCGAGCCTCCATCTTATCACAGGAGTTATTAGGACCTAATCCTTTATAAGCACTGAATTTATTAGACTTGTGAGAATATTTTCTTCCCTTTCATAAATAATCTGTTGGAGACAGTGGAAAGCAAAAAGGGGGTTGGGGAAATCCATTTGCATCCCTTCTCACCCAGGCAACAACCAACCAAGAAAACCTGCCTCACCTGCTTTTCCTCTGCCACCAGCAAGGGCAACCAAATTTGATTTTACCTAAAGGCTTCTAAGGAGGAAAAAGTAACTGCACTAAATCCTGGCCAGCACCCTTCTGTTACTGCAGCAAGAAACTCCTTGGAGGAGGTTTACTAGTACAGGATCTTACCCTAATGCACCTTGTTGGTGTGTGCATGGGGTCCATGAAGCAACCAAGGCCCCTTCTCCTTGAGGGAAATAGGAGCAAAGTGGTCCCATAAATACAGTCCCCAGGGCTGGTGTGGTTGTCTCATGGCAAAGGACATGAGGGGAGGGATAGGGGTCACCCCTCCTGGGGTGGGGTGTCAGCTGCAGAGCCTGAAACAGGCAATGCTGACACAAAGCCACGTGTTCCCATCACAGAGGGCAGTTTGCAAGGGAAAAGCCATTCTAGGCTGTTTTTCCCGTATTTAAAGTAGGTCCCTCCAAAGCAAAGGGACAAAAGGTGAATTGAGAGAAGAGGGGTGAGACCTCAGGTCAAGGAGATCTCCAGAGACCTCTGTAACCCCTCTCAAACCCCACATCTCCATCATGCAACCAGGTGAAGCTGCTTCTCTGCTCGGACACCAGGCCACTTCTGCGACACTTCCTTCCCCAGAGCACCAGGGGCACAGGCTGATTTTAGAAGCAAAGCTGTCCTTCCCGTCCAAGGGGCAGCAAATCAGGGGATGGAGAAATGTTTGGGCGGGCAGAGCGGGGAAATACCTTTGCATTTTGTGATAGCTCCATCCCTTCCCACCCCACACAAAACCCCACAAGCTGACACTACTCTTCTGGAGCTCTGGGATTTCGCCACCCAAGTCCCATCACAGTTTGACAGCTGTCTTCCAAGCTACTCCGCTTATAATAAATGCTTTTTTCTGCTATTTTGATGAGAATTCACAGTTTCCCCCTGGTCTTCTCCTCTGCCCCCTTCCCACCACCATATCCTGCAATGTGAGTTTGGTCCTGGCAGGGGATGAAGAAAGGAGGGGGGAAATGGGTGGGAAGATGAATCAGAGCCCGTTTGGAATGGGAAACCTCACCCTGCATGACAAGGTGTGCAAACAGCATCTCCAACCACTCCTGCTAAATAAAATCACGGTGGGGGAGCATCTTCAAGAGGCACAGGGAACTGAGCTGGCAGATCAGCTCTTCCCCCGGCTCCAGGATCCTCCCTGGCTCCTCCATCCCCGCCGGGACACTGACAGCCTGAGATGCTGGAGCATCCCATCGCCTCCCACGCCTCAAAGCACTTATGCTCCGAAGTTAACACCCCACAACCACGGCGAAAACAACTCCAGAATAGCAGCCACGGGAACAGGGAAGTTTTCTCCATCCTCTGAGGCAGCCTCACTCCTCCACTCCCTCTTGAATACACATTTGGAAAAGGCAGCCGGGAAAGGCACAGACAACTCCCTGCAAACTCGCAAACTCGTTCTCTTGCCTTGCAAAAGCTGCGATCCGCCTCCGTCACCGTGGGCGTTTTAGGATCTCTCCGAAAAGGGATGCTAAAGCCACTTCTTTGCAGCCCAAATTCCCGTGCGGATCAAATCCGGAGTGTTCCTGCTAAACAGGAAAAAAATCCCTAAAATCCCACCCCAGGCAACCCCAGCTGGCTTGCTGACATCTCCAGCAGGACTTCTCATCCCACCACAGGTCTACTCCTAATGCAAAATAAATCACCGCTCTGCCTCCCGGCGTTTTTATTTTTATTTATTCATTTTTTCTTCTGCGATTTTGGCATTCAGAGAGGCAAATCGGCCGCGCTCCCAACTCCGCAGGTCCCTTCCCAACACACACGAATTCCCGGTCCTGGTAGGGAGGACCAGGAGGATGGACCGCATCCTTCATCCCTCCGCATCCATTCCCCAGCGCACCTCTCCGGGCAACAAAAGGGGCTGGAACCAAACGTGTGGTGCCTCGCCTTTCCCCTTCTTCTCCTCCCCAAAGTGTTTATTTTCAGGTTTTTTTTTTTAAAGATACCTTAACCCGCCATGTTGAACAAGCTTTATAAATATTCATTTACCGCAGTTCGGGAGCGCTACGGGAAAACACGTCTAGATCGGGGCTGCACATTTTGGCATAGCTGATTGCTTTCTTTTCTTTTTCTTTTTTTTTAATTCCCTCTCGCCTCTTGCAGCAGCTTTTTTTGGGTGTTTTTGTCCCTTTTCCCCTGCATATTCCCGAACAAACCCACCCGCACACTCAAAATAACTCTGCCACGATGTGCGTGAGCCTTGCAAACCCTGAAAGGAGGTCGTGCAAGGAAAGCAGAGAAGCGATGGGTATTACTTAAAAAGAAAATAATAAAAGAATTTAAAAAAGATGGGGAAAGGGAGAAGGGGGGAGTGGGAAAGAAAGGGATAAAAAAGGGAGAAAGCGGAAAAAAGGAAAAGGTAGGAAAAAGGGGATAAGAGCATCTAGAAAGCGATCCGAGGAGGTAAAAAGAAACCCTGTGCGCTCTCGTGATGAACATCACGGGCATCGCAGCCCCTGCCCATCCCGGGAGCGGCTCCGAGCGCCGGTCCCGTCCGCACTTCCCAAAAACTCCACCGCGGCTCTCCCCTTTGGAAAAGGTCGGGGGAGGAAAAAAAAAAAGAGAGATGAAAAAAACCCAAAACCCCCGCGCCCACCTCTCACTGTCAAAAAAAGAAAAATAGCAAAATTAAAAAAAATATTTTTAA
>WBMV01008461.1:565166-730912 GCA_013396655.1 Campylorhamphus procurvoides
TTGGTAGCTTCAAAAAAAATGAAAGAAAAAAACCGCGTGAAAAGCATCACGCGCGCATCCCAACCATCACCCCCCCTCCCCCAAAAAAATGTGGATCAATTAGGCTCGGGATCAATTAGGATGGGTGAACCCCACGCGTGGGATTGATGCTGCGGTGCGGGGAGCACGGGCTGCCCGCCCGCGCCTTAAATGCCATAAAATATCATTAAATGCCATAAAATACCATAAAATGCCATAAAAACCTTTAATACTCCCCGAGCTTCCCGGCGCCAGCAAGCTTTTATTCCACTCTTCCTCCTTATTTCGCGCCCCGAAGAAACTTCCAGGGAGGGANTCGGGAAAATCAGCCCCGGTGCAGGGCTGGGAAATCATGCCAGGCACCATTGCCCATGCCTCCCGCCCCGGCGGGTGCCAGAAACATCCCCAGGGGAGGGAGGGATGGGGATAAAGCCCCCGGTGCAGCCGGGGTTCCTCGGGATGCTCCGACCGGCGGTACCCGGCAGGTCCCGGAGCATCCCCTACCCCGCTTTGCTCACCAGCGGAGCCAGGACTGTTTTTTGCAGGGTTTTTGCTCTCTCGCAGCTCTGCTCAGAGGGTGCGTGATGTGTCTTTTGATGGGGATTTTTGAAGCCCCAGCTCCCGTCTCCCCGCACCCTTGGTAGGATTGAGAGCGGGTGCTTTTGGAGCATCCTCCGGGGTGCGGGCTGGTGCAGGGCACGCACATTCAACAGGTCTGGGGGAGATCGGGGGGAAGGGACATCCCTGTTGCAAGGCACCAACCAGTCCTGGGCTTGTCTTTTCCATCGCGGAATTAGCCCCAAATTCTGTGTCTGCCCTCACGCCGGGGCTCCCCCAAATTTACATGTCACCCTCCCCCGGACTCAGATGCGAGTGGCTGCCTCCACCTGCGTTTCTCTGGTCACTTCTGAGCTGCGTTTTGAAGTTCCCAGGTTGATTTTATGAGCGTCCCTCTTTGCAGGAGCACAGGAGGGTGTTCTCACACATTGTGGCATGGAAGGGAGGTGGCACTGATTTCCCACGGTGACCACAGCTCTTCTCTGCCCTTTTGCAAATACCAGCACCCTTTTCACTGGTTCTGGCTGGGGATTCATCACTGAACCTCCCCAACCCCTTTCTCTTCCACTAGCCTCTCACAGACACCCTAGCACGCCACAAGGATTTTGTGCAAGAAGACAAGTGAGGAGTGGAATAAAGATGAAGAAAGATGTGATTTGATTCTGGGATAAATTTGAGGAGAAGATACTGAAGACTGGAGAAAAAGAGCAACTGTTGCAGACAGTGTTTCTTCACCACAATCCATGTTCTTGCCATTCACACTCTGTCTCTGAGAGGCTGTGGATGTGGGTTCAGCCTCTCTTGTTCCAGCAGATTTCCTGTAAAACATACAAATCAAGCAGTTCGTATTTTTCAGACTTTGAGGTGGATGAGATTTCAAAAGAGCAAGAGAACACTGTCAGAACTTCAAAATAAGACCAAAAACCCAACAGATGCTAGGAAAGCATTGAAGTCCTGTTTCTCCAGATGATTGTGGAAGTGGGTGACATTTTTCAGCATGGTGACATTTCAAATTTTCAACATACTTTCAAGAGGAAGATGCTCTGCAAACACCATGTCTGTGTTCTCGCTCCATTAACCTGCTCTGAATTAGGGAACCCTGAGACTCCTTTCACTGCAGCCTATTTTTATCTAAAGCTGGTGGCAGGTGACACCATCATCATCCAGCTTAGGGACACAGCCACAGTGGCTCTCACAGCATTTCAGTGTTTCCTCCACCTCATTTCCATTAACACCAGATGCCTTTGTGCTTTATTTCCATTCAAGCCTAAGTGCTCTTTGCAGGAGTTTTGTTTCCACTCTCTTCTCTAGAGCTTCTGTTTCCTTCCTGGCCTTGGTTTCCCCTGTTCTGCCCTCTTTTACTTTTGTTTAGGGACTATTTCTGAAACACTGACAGTGCAATTGGCCCTGTAGGTAGAGATGTAAAAAAAAACCATTCTCCTTGTCTCCTTGGGATCTAAATTAGTTCTGTGGATAGTGTCCAAAGAGGTAGATTGGAAAAAAAAAATAATAGTAATCAAGGAACAAAATTCCTTTGGAAGTTTTCTAAGTGGCTGCTATAATAAAACTTTCAGATATTGATGAAAAGTGCAGATTTATATCAGGTTTGATCTGAGGACATCTCTAACAGCTCCTCTTGGCAGCAAAGACTTTGCCTATTGCTCATAGCTGAGAATACAAATCGGTTTAGTAGACAGGAACTGCAGTAATAGCTGAGAGATTTCATTTTAATACTACCTTTTAGAGCATCACTGGGAAAAAAGAAAGCACCTTGAGAAATACTGAATTGTCCCACTGTAGCATCCCAAGATATAAAATAGATTTAAGCCCTGGTAGAAAAACCACACTGGGGTTGGTTCCAGTTTCAGCCTCAGTGACATTCAGGGATGTATCTTCAACTGATCTGAAGCAAATACATTAAGTTCACTGCTGTCCATGCTCCTTAATGCCACACCTGTTGGCAACCACGTGGCACCTGAATTTGTATTTCAAGTTGGGAACAGAAGTTTCACATCTAAATTTTGTTTGTTTGTTTGTTTTTTAAACTAAAGTACCTTCATGCAAATAGCACTGATAGAAAAAGGAGATTAACCTGAGCACCAAGTACCCAAGTTGTGGTGATCATCCATCTGCCCTTGCCTCTGATGATCACCTCCACAGGATGTAACTGTTCACACACCAAATTTCCCACAGCTGAACACGAGAAACATGCCCAACACAGTGAAATTCAGAC
Source organism: Campylorhamphus procurvoides (assembly GCA_013396655.1). NCBI lineage: Eukaryota > Metazoa > Chordata > Aves > Passeriformes > Dendrocolaptidae > Campylorhamphus > Campylorhamphus procurvoides. Next base: position 567,976 of record WBMV01008461.1, read on the forward strand.
AGCCCCATTAATTTAGATCAGATATCAGCAGTTCCTGATCTCCAGGATAAGGTTATCAGGACACAAAATATCTCCCATTTTCCAGGCTGTTGCCTTCAGCAGGTTCAAGGTTTTGGAGGACAGATGGGGGTGTGAAAAGATACCCTACACAGAGAGGCAAAAGCACACACACATGGACATTATGGCATTAACACTCTTAATTTCTCTCTTTTCTCATGGATTGGGAAGATAAATGCCCTGAGGGGTTTTATGGGATATGTAGATGGTTGTGCATTTAGGTATCCATTTCTGACCCAAATTTAAGCAGGTGCCTGGAGACACAGAGCATCCCACAGGCTTAACATGGTGCTGAGATGAGGTCTGTGTTCATAAACATGAGTAAATGGCATTAGCCTTGCAGAGAGTGCAAATGGAGGCATCTGAGCCTACCTTGCTATGGGTAAAATGGCAAAGCTCAGGTTCTGGAGCTTCATTCACGACAAACACTATCAGTCTGGGCAGAAGCTATTTGGTGGCAGCCAGATTTATACCCAAAGGGTATGCTTATCTCCACTTTGGGAGATATTTGCCTGCTCTTGGGACACTGACATGGAGTTGCATGGCAATGAAAAAGGGGCAAGGCTGTACAGCTGACACTGGTGAATTGTTTGGGGTTGGTTGGAGGTGTCCAACCTGAGTTAGTGAAGGATGGAGTGTGTCTTACAGAAGCTTGGTGTCACAGAGGAGACTAACAGGACATCATCTGGGGCCACCTCCATGGCCAAGTGCAGGTTTTATGTCACAGACAGAACTCTGGGACTGCTCTTGAGATCATAGTGAAGCTACTCTGCCTTTTCCCCCTCCCCTCAGTGAACTGTGGCCTTCAGCTTCTAAGTTTAACAGTTTTTAACCCACCTTACCACAGTCTTTACAGGAGATAAAGACACCATCAAGCCCTTAATTCATGACAGTCTCTGGGCCAGGGCTATCACTTACTTACACCTTTGTCCTCATTTTATCCATCAGCCCTAATTCAGAGAGAAGTTGGTTTCTGGAACCTGGCATTAGGACACTGAAAGACTAGTTTCACAGTGCCATCTCCTGGAGAACATATTTAGGCTGCGTTTCAAAGACACCCTTTTTTTGAGTCCGATACAGCAGCACTTTGAAGGCAGGTGTTTAAGGCAGGATCTAAAGAAGAGATTAGAAGTGAAGTTAATCCAAAATTTAAACTATCACTTTATGCTTCACAGTAAAACTCCTGCTTCTTAAATGCTTTGAGCAGCAACAGAGATTGCTGGCTTGGGATTCATAAAACACTCCTTGAGTTATAACCTCGCACTGCTTTGCATCTCTTGGCAGCACCAGCCTTGTGTGCAGTGATGGCAGAGATAAAAAGAGGTCCCTTGCTGTACCCCTCCTCCTGCAACAACTCAAGGAATACCAGGGCAAAAGGATCATCAGCTCTCAGATGGCAGGACTCAGGGCAAGGCGTCCCCACAGCAGCTGCCCTGCAGAGCCCCCCTGCCCTGGACACAGACACCACATGAAAACCCACACATAATTTCACAGCCTAAAGCAGTTTAATTATCAGATTTTACTTAATTTTACTGCCTGGTGACCAGAAATCGCTGCATAATGGTTGTGACTATGCAGCAGAAGGGCAATAACTGGCTCTAACATTAAATGGAAAAGCCAAACCGATGCTTCGTGCCTGCAGCTAAAAAATGCCCAGAAAGCATGGTCTCTGTGCTAAACAATAGCTCTTCCACCTCAGCAGTAAATGAAAAGGAAGCACATGTTATATCCAATAAATCACAGCACTGAGGTTCAATACTGAAGCTCGTAGCTATGAGCCTTATTGATCGTGCCAGCACTATGGAAAAGATCCACTCTGATATCAAGAACTTGCTCATTTCTACCACTTGCTAACAGCCTCCTGATTTACTTCAAATATTTACAGGCTTTTCCTTGGCAGGAAAATGTGTCCTGGTTGGTTTAGCCTTTACGAGCTGGTGTTGGGAAGAGAGGCTGGGGAAACTGAGGCAGGAGGAGCTGAGATCTCATACATGGAAGTGCAGTCCCAGGGAAAGGCTGTGGCAATGGAAATGGATGTAGAGCTCAGACATTGCACAGTGGTTATAGCTTTCATTTAACAGTGGTGTTTCTGCCCAGCTCTGTGATGCCAGACAAGTAAATTCTCAATTTCCCTTCCCTTTAATACAAGAGTCTCTGTAATGAGAGAATAAGAACCTCTGAGCGACAGGGTATGGTCAGGACCTCACATCTTATTAAAAAAAAAGTAAATTATGCATTACATCTGCATTTCACATCATTGTTGCAGCATCCTGATGGGGCATCAGAACGTTTGCTGCACATGAAGTGAATTCTGTGCCAGAGTATGCAAAATACTGAGTTGTTCTCTCTCTCCCTGTGCCCTGCCTGCATTGCAGGCTCTAAAGCCAGTCTGGGCACTTCCACAGTTTTGGTAGTGAACTGGATGTATGAGCTGGTCAGTTGTGGCAGAAATGCCTCAGCACATTCCCACAACAGCCCCAAAACTCTCCCACAACATGCTTTGTGCTCAAGCTTCTCTGGTAAACATCTCCTCTTGCAAAAAACCCTAATCTTGCAATTACCCATTTGACCTCCTCCCTCTTTCCAGCCCCATTCACCATTGTGCCCAATATAACAGTGAAAACTTATAAGGTCATATGAATAATTTGGGGTTTTTTACAATACCAAGATGAAAGTGATGCATTTGGAAGCATCTCTCTGAAGCTGAGTATGAAACAGGCTTCTGGATGGCTTTTGCTCTTTTAATGGCTCCTTCTGTATTAAGGAGGAAGATTAAGAATGAAATGCCACTAATTGCACATAAAGGCCCCAGCTTCCACAACAGAGTAAATGTACATTGTATTCAGCTTAATCTCCATCTGCCCCTAAGAGCATAATTGATTTTTTATTTTAATTTGAAGAGGCTGACACTCTACTTCTTCCTTGCCACGTTGCTAAGCACATTTAATAAGGATGCATATGAGTGGAAGAGTCTACAATATGCCATTAAAGGTAATAGGTAACATATTTTAGGTCATAATGAGCTCAGGACTAAGTATCTTAGTCCAGGGATCAGGAGGGAAGGCGTATAAATACTTCCTTTACTAGAACTCTGCTTAGCAAGACATGGCTGTGGGCTAATAAATAAAGAAGGAAACAGAGGGGTTTTTTCCTGAAGTGAATTTTCTGGTCTCCTTGGTAGTTCATGTCCTGCCTGGAGGTGCCCATGGTTTTACTCCAGACTGGCTGACCTCTGACATGACAGCCCCTGTGCCTCAGTTTCCCCATCTCTAAAATGGAGAGAGGAATGACACTCTGGCTTGAAGAATTCACTGCTGAAAAAAGGCATATCCTGTACCTTAGGAGTATTCTGTACTTTATAAGTCTTCTGTACCTTACAATTGTCTTGTCAACCCAGCGAGTCTTTTATTCAAAAGCAAATCCTGTCATCGCTCTCCCATTACATCCCTCATCTTCACACTCCAGAGGTGCAGATATGCAGGATCCACTCCCTCCCAAGATAATGCAAAAATCTCTGAAATATTCCTAAAGCCTCACCTTTTTTTTGAAACATCATGTGCTCATAGGTCTTACCTGCACCTCTGACAACACACAAGCCTTAAAAATACAGTATCTTGAAAAGAAGTATTTTCAAAACTAATATTCCATGCACAGATAATCCTCAGCTGCAGCACAATGATTTCTGCTCTCCTGGTCTTCCTCTTCCTCAGTCTTGGCAAAGACGTGCTGCTGGGCCATTCTTTGAGGTGTGCAAGGTGTGGAGATCACTGAGGATGAGGGAGGAAGCAGTTAGGATGTCCCACATCAACTTTTAGCCCCTATAGATGGATTTCTTCTTTTAAGAAAATACTGAGTTAATGGTTGGAATTGATGTTCTTAGAGGTCCTTTCCAACCTTAATGATTCCATAATTCTATGATTCTACATCCCTCTTAAATGAGACATTTTCTCACTCTCATCTGAAGCTCAAGGACACACAGCAGAATGGGTGACATCCATTGTGGGTCTCTGCACACAGGCACCAGTTTGGAACCTCCCTTTCATCATGCCCTGGAGCTCTTGATGGGATATTTGGGAATCAAACCACAGGAATTTAGACAAATACAGGCAAAGATACTTGCAGCAAAAGCCTGATTCTGCTCTGCTGCTGTTTGGTTCCACTGGACACAGGTGAATGAATAACCTTTGCCTCCCCCAAAATCCTGCCTTGGTACAAGATTCCTACAGGTGGGAAACTGAAACCTGGGTGAATTAAAAGCCAGGTCCACAAACATATTTAATAATTTAAATCCTTCTTTAATTTTCCGTTGTGAACAGCAGGTTTTAGGAATGTAGGAGCACTTTTAAGACACCCAAAATTTTGCAACCAGATGTGGATGTGGCCCCAGGATCTCACGTTCTAGGAAAGAATATTTGCTCAAGACAGTTCCTCAAAGTCCTTAGTTTTACTACGACCTTGATAGCCTTTTCTCCACTTTTGGACTCTCAGTAAGGCTGCCCAGGACACCTCTGGTTACATCCAGACACCTCAAGGCTTAGTAAGATTTGGCCCCACAGCAGCATCTCGTCTGGTTGAAATTCACACCCACCCTGAAATCTTGCAGAGATTCAGCTCCTACATCTGTCACAGAGTTGCAGCCAAACTCCCCAAAAAATTCAAACTTGCAAAAAATTGTAGCTTCTGCCACATGTAGAGAGGGTGAAAATCCACAATACCCAGGCTGGCTGCCCACAAATTCCTGTAAAGGGGATGAGACAAAACTTCAGCCCCAAAACACAGGATTCTTTTCTGAGTATTCCCTCAGTGGACAGTGTCTTGGGTTTTGCTGGATCCCAGTGGGGACAATAAAGGCTGTACTCTTACATAATCTACATGTAAACCCTGGAAGGATCATGTTTAAAAAAAAAGCTGGATTTTCACTGTGTGCAGAACTGCCCAGACAAAGCCCACAGTGCCAGGAGAAGAACAGACACCCAGCTGTGTCATCTGAGTCAACCACTCCCAGCTTGTTCCTGCCATAAATATTGACCAGCTGCACACCATAAATATTGTCTCCCAGATTTTCTTTTGGATTGAGCTGAGCTGTTCCCTGTGAGATGAAAACTGGGTGCATTCTGGGGTCACCTGAAGGATTTCCCTTTGTACACAGTGTGACTGAGGATGAGTTTACTCCCCTCAGTCCTACATGATTCTCCAACTCTATCCCACCAAGCCTCAGCCTCAAGAACCTGTAGGAGGGATTCACCTGCTTGACATGGTGTTTTGAGGAAAGAATAGATTTTGGCTCTCTGAAAAAAAGTTTTGTCTAAAGGACCAATCTTCTAAGTCCTCATGTCAATGTCCTTTAATTTGCCTCCTTACAAACAAAAGGATGTTTCACAGTCCTGTCAAGAGGAACTGCTTGCTGACAAGCATTGGATTTAAAGCACTGTTTAGGTAAATAAATCATGATTACAGTCAATTAATTGATTATGTTCCTGTCTGTGAAATATCCTATTTATCCAGGATCCACAAAAGGCAACTCATTAGCCATTAGCATAAACAAAGAGTGAAAACGAGGAGCTGTAGCTAAGGGGGGACTTTGGAAGAGGTGCCAAGAAAGGGCAAATACTGTCTGTTTGAAAAGCAGTGTCAGGGATGAAAGCTCTTGTGACAATGCCTTCGTAAACTGGCAAGTGAAGTGTCACTGTCACATAATTGGGACACATCAATGGATGTTCTTGAAAGGTATTTTTAGGTGGGTTCACCTCCCCCCATCAGTACAACACAGGTTTTACAGGCAGTGCTCTTGAGTCCTTCTTGGCTTTACAAGAAGTGTACCTACAAACCCTGCCAGTGTCTGCAGTGGTGCCTTTTAACAAGGTTTCTCCCAGCATAATCCAGCAACCAAGCTTCCCATATTTCTAACATGGGAAAAAGTCTTTTTCCCTGAGTTTGACCAGCCCAAACTGGCCTAAAAAAGCGTGGAGAGCAAGGCAGAGCAGGCAGTGAGGGAGAGGAGGAGATGCTGCCTGTGGAGGGGTCATTCTGCACTGCCTGTCTGCACCCACTGACTGACCTGAACAATGAAGCTGATGAGGTGCCTGGAGTGCAGCTCAAGATCAGAACATATGAATTGAGGTTTCAGCAGTGTAGGCATCTCCATGTGGGTCAGGAGATGGATTCAGATGTTGAAATGGAGATGTGCAGTGCTGTTTGATTTGTCTTAGGGTGTCCCATCAGCCCTCCAGCTAAGAGTTGGACACCTGATATGTCTTCTGACATATCTCCTGGAAAATCTTCGAGTCACCAAATCCTACCCCAGGTGTTCAACTTCAAAGTCAATGGAGCTCCAGCAGCCAGATGGTTGGTGGGATCTGGACAACAACACAGCTGACCAAATGCAGATACCAAACTTATGGGTTGAGCTGCTCTTGGTACCTGACTGGCTGCACTGACCAGGTATCTACCAGGTATAGTGGGAGCTCAGGTAGCCAGGTCATATGAAGACACCTCAAATTGATTCTTCAGATTAATCTCATTCCTTAGACAACTCAATAACACTTTTGAGAGCTTCTGGGGTACTCAAGACTGCCGCCAAGAGGCAGGAATTGAGATTTTTTGCCAGGGAAATGTCAGTATTTTGGGGAAATTTCTGTCATTTACATGCTCCATCCCTGGGAGTGTTCAAGGCCATGTTCAGTGAATCTCTGAGCATCCTGGTTTAGTGGAAGGTGTCCCTGCCCATGGCAGAGGCAATGGAACTAGATGATCTTTAAGGTCCCTTCCAACTCAAACCATTCTGTGACTCTATAACTTTTATGTTCTTCAATTCCAGTATTACGATTTGTGCCCGGCCCAGTGATAAGATGGGAACAGTGATCCATGACCATTGACACAGATCCCGACTTGATCAATGTGCCAGCCCAAGGCAGAGGATTCACGTTCCTCCTCTGCTGAGTAACAACAGGTGTCGTGGTAGGAAAGAAATTTAATTTTCCTCATGAAAAGCTTCAAAATGCACTTGACTTTCCTTTCAAATTTTCAAAAACTCAAGCCACTGGAAGTAGCTTTCCAACGCGGATGGGACTGAACTTCCTGGCAGAACAGGCTCCAAAGGCTTTTCTCCAGCATTGCTACAGAAAAAAGGCAGAACACTCAGCATGAAATGTCATTCAAAGGCATTTGCACAGCATTTTCAAAGGAGCTGGAGAAAACTCAGACCCAGTGGGAGAGAGTCAACATTTCCTTTGGACTGCTTGGAAAATCCTCCCTGTGTGAGCTCAGAGAGGTGGCCCTTGTCAGGGCAAACCATGTGATTACAGAACAATGTCCCAAAAATGATTACCACTGGCACTTGTGGGTTGGAGGCACAGAAAGATGACTTTCCCATGTGACTGGTCACAGCCCAAGGATCCATCATTAGCCATTCTGCCTCCCCATTTTTCATCTCACCAGGTAGTTTTAATGCTAATCTGCTTAAATGCCTTTTTATAGCTGGTAGCTCAAGGCAAGTTGAGTTAAGAAACCTTTACAGCTGTACAGTCGTTTACAGGCCTGCCTTAAGACATGGCATATATTATGTATGAAGCTTTATAACAACCATCCATATCAGAGCTGATGGAGAACATGAAAGCAATACAGCACAGCTCCTTCCTACAGCACTTTGTTACAGGTGACAAGAGATAGGAGATCCAAAGACTGAGCAAAACCAGGAGCAGGAAATTACTTTCCTGAGAGACTTCTAAAGAATTTAATGATAAATAAGACTTTTAAAGCTACAGTGAAACAAAGGGCTCCTTTAATTAAAGAGAAATCTGATGCCATAAAATGTTTAAGGTCGTGTTCACCTGGCTGAGCTAGGATATATGGAGATAACTACATCTGAAGTATTAATCCCCTATGCAATAAGGGGAGAAAATCCCTGCAGGGATCTGGATAAGGCACTCGTGTCCCTCCAGGATAAGTAGCAAATATTTTCTCTATGCCTGAGTCTTCCTAACTCCCATGTATGAGTGTTCACTTCAGTTGTGCCCTGTCTGAGGGGAAAGAAAAGTGTCTCCCAGGACTGAAGCCGCCTGTGAAGAAGCCTGTGAAGCCCCTTAGTCTGGGGCTTCAGGTGAGAAGAGTCCCAAATCCAAGAAGAAACCCTGGTCCCACAGATTCCAGTAGAGAGACACTCCCCACAGGATTATTACTCACATGACAAAATTAGGCAGGTACTAATGAGTTTTGCTGCACTGGACACACACTGCTCTGAACTTCTTTGAATTAAACCCTAAATGAGGGTGGTAACTGGGAAGAGTTTTCCTCCCAGAAGACAAAATCAGAGTCTGCACAGCTACCTTAAATTCACTGTGGCTGTAATCCTTCCCAAAGCATGCATAAGTTCAAATCATTCTGCCTCCTACCCCAAAGCAAAGCTCTCAACTCCCACCTCCATTTTTCAAGGCTGATTATAAACAGAAAATCTTGCTCCTCCTGGAGTTTAATCCATTTTGCTTTCATGCCAAAGACGAGCACTAAACTTGAGTTTCACTCTTGGTGATTTCAGCCTTTTTTTATCCTGGAGAGCTTGAAAGCCAAGTCCTGTAAATAGAATCACTTTCTAGCACTAAATACTTCTCATTTACACCCACAGAGCACCTGGGCCAGCTTTTCCAAGAAATCCATTTTTGTTCTCACTCCTTACCATGGTAGTCTACTCGTATAATATATACAAACTTGTATAAAGGCATTATAGGAAGTTCATGAGAAAGACGCATGCTGTAATGAGACTAAATGAAAATATATGTAATGAAAGCTTGGAGAAAAAGCATTCACACACTGGTTACGAAGAGCTAATGTCCACTTTAAGTGGTATCAAGAGCTGGAGCAATTCAAAGATAATAAGGAGAAAATGAGTAATGAATCAATTTTATTGTGTGCCGTTGAGCAGATCTTGCTGGAAGAGAGTGCTTTGATAAAAGGGATGGATGGGAAGTGACAGCAGCAGGGACAAGCACTCCCACACTTTCTGAAGAACTAAATGATTTCTGGAATTATTTTTGCCTCAGCCAATAGGAGCCTGCTGAAAAAAATTGAGATATTTTCTTGTGGAGATCAGTATAGACAGAGCAAGGGAACAGCACACACTATTCATTAAGAGTGAAAATACCAGTTTTGCATCCTTCTTGGAGGTGACTGTGCTGGCTTCCCCAGAAAGGGTGACACTTGTGCGACCCAGATGTACATGTGGGACTTATCTCTGCTGGCACATCTCTCTTTTTCATGCATTATGCTCCTAATCCACCACTCCCCACTTCACCTCTTTGGTTTGGTAGGGATTCCAGATTCAGGTTTGCCTTCACAGACTCACAGAATGGTTTGAGTTGGAAGGGACCTTAAAGACCATCCAGTTCCAACCACCTGATATGGACAGGGACATGCACCAGGTTGCTCCAAGCCCTATCCAGCCTGGCCTTGAATCCTGTTGCAAACATATCTATCCAGAAACCATAAAGCTCCTGAGATATGTTCCCTGTTGGAAATGGAAGAAAATGAGTCCACATGGGCATTTCTTCCTGCTACAGTCAGACTGATTGCTGTAACCAGGCTGGTTTGGGTGTCTTCACTCCAGGCTGAATGGCAGAGATCCATTTGGCAACTCTTGTCTTACTATTCCCTGTGTTTCAATTTTTTCATCCCTGCTTAATTCTTCAGCAAAGCACCATTTATGTCTAATTTCAGAAATTTCAATCAGTTCTGAACCTCTCTGACTAATGTTATTTCACCCCATGTTAACTTGTAATGGCAAGCAGATGTCTTCTGGCCTTTGGAAATCCCTGGGCATTCAGAGGTTTGTGTTTCACCTGTAACATGCAGAAGTGAAGAGATGAGGAAGACAAGAACATATGTCCTACATCAGCATTAACCCAACAGGTCACCTGCTACAACAGCAGCTTTTTATTAGGGCAAGACTGGAAATAGAAAAAAAAACCAGTAGAAGAAAGTAGAAACAACCTCTAGGGTGAGTCTGAAATAAGCATTGAACTAAAAACAATTTCTTATTGAATGGTACAAACCTATTCCTCCCAGGCAAAGAGGAAAAATCTTAGGTTTGGGCTCCCTGCCTTGAACTATGCCAAAAGCTAAGATCTCAGCAGAACTTGTGTGAGAAGAGATGGCAAAAGTCAGTAGGCACAGATCTCCTTGCAGAAATTAGTTTTCCAGCCTGTGAAGTTACTAATCTGGACCAATAAGTAAAATTTAGGCCAGTTAAAACCTTGTTTTCAACTGCATGTACCACAGGAAGGTGATTGTAAAACTTCATCCCTTCACTGGTGCAACACTGCCAGAAAAACTTATCAAGATTAGATCTTGCCTCAAACATATACAGTGACTGGGCATTTGTAAATCACCCTGTATATCAATTTTCTAACAGTTTTTGTTAGAAAAAGAACTTTCTGCTATGTTATGTTCATATGATCATGGAATCCTTCAGCTTGGAAAAGACCTCCAAGATCACTGAGTCCAACCATTAACTCAGCACCACCATGTTCAGCACTAAACTTCATCCCCAAGTGCCACATTCACACACTTCCAGGGTTGGTGACTCCACCACTTCCCTGGGCAGCCTGTCCCAATGCCTGACCTCCATTTCAGTGAAGGAATCAGGTTAGATGGAGCTCTGAGAAACTTGGTCTAGTAGAAGGCAGGGGGCTTGGAACTAGATGGTCTTTAATGTCCCTTCCAAACCACAGCATTGCATGGTTCTGTGATTGGATGAGGCATCTTGTCTAGGCCATTCATCCTCCCTAAGGTCAGGAGGGTGATGAATTGGCACACAGAAGAGGCTTCCCATTGACTGGAGGAAGCACAAGAGAATAGCTTAGGTTAGATAAAATTAATTTGAATCCCCTGTCAGTGTCTCCCCCATTTCATTTATGGAAAGCAAGAGAAGGGCTGTGGGGTGGGATGGATTTGTATGATCATCTGTAACAGCTCCTGTCCTGCTCTTTCAGAGGTCTTTCTCTTCTCCTTGTAAAGATGGGAATGCAGTAAAGAGCCTTGACTCCTCTGGGATACAGCTTCTCTGGGATACAGCTGCCAGGCATTCCATACAGCTTTGCATCCACACAGTGCTGGGTTTGGCATCAGAGACAGAAATACAGCCTGGTCTATGAGCTGTGCTCATCTGGGCCCTGGGGCTCCCCTGTGAATAGCTTTAAGGATCCTTCCAGATGCTAAAGTCAGGCATGGGGTGAGGAGACACAATTTGAGAAAGCCTAGAAAGCCAGCTTTGACTGCAGGGCTACTTCTTAGAGTCCTTAAAGTGCCCAAAAGCAATGCTACAGACCTTACCCAAGGCCCTGCAGCAACAGCCTCCCCTCCACAACTGAAGGAAATGGTGAGCTCAGTATGTGTACAGATTTATAGTGCAATATTTCTGCTTAAAAAGAAGTTGTATGTTGGCTATTTGTGGCATGGATCCAGTGTTTGGGAACTAAAATGTGAAAACACATCTCCAGTAAATGGACTCTTTCAACTAAGATTGTTTTGTGTCAGATCTAATCTAAGGGTAGGATTTACAGATCTGATCTAATGCCAGCTGGAGCCAGGAAAAAGATTCCTCCTGAATCCTGAATGTAAGTAACCTCATCACTGTGTTCATTGCTTTGGAAAACCCCTGGATATCATAGTGAATAAAAAAATAATAACAGCAAAGTTATTATTTTCAATAAAATGTATATTTTAGAGCAAAATGTTATGGTAACCAGCCCCAGATTTGAACTTACCCATCACAGGAGAAATAGGCAATTCCAGCCTTTGTGACTTTTGATTCTTGCTTAAACAGATAAAGTCACTAAGAAGGGATTAAACCTAAAAAATGGGCTGGGTCTCACATTGTGTGGTTTCCTGGATAGGATCCTAAGGATGCCAGGGAAAATAACAGAACTCTCATTGCTTTAGTCCCTCCTCCATCTAATATCTAACAGGATCATTATGGGCTTCTTCTATGGCTACCAATGACTTGGCAGTTTCCAAGTCACTTTTATCCTGAAGGAAGTTTGTGCGTGTTTCTCATCAGACACCAACCAGAAGAGTAAAAAACCAACAATTTTAAGACAGTTGTTGGGGGTTTTTTAGCAATCCCTGGGAAGAAACACTGCAGGTAGCACAGATTTTACTGAGGTTTCTAGGCTGAAGTCAGGCTTCTTCCTGAATCTTAAGAGGGTTTGTTTGTTGCAGTACTTGTTGCAACGTTTCTAATCCAAACACCACTAACACCCCTTTTCCTGCACACCCAGGTGGTTTTGGTTTTTTTTCTGGAAGAAAATACCCACATTCATCCAAGTGAAACTTACCCAAAGGATCAAGTTCCCTTCTGAAAGCTTTTTGGTACCTGTGAAGTTACATCATGCTCCTGACCTGTAGTTCTGCATCTGAGACTGCCCAGTAAATGTGAATCAGAGTCCTCCAGAAGGTCAGGTACCATGTGCTGTTTTGGAAACATCCCAAGAGAGGTAACTGGATGACTGTTTGCAGCCTGAATCGAAATAAAAGCTCTGCTGCAGCTGTAAAAAATGCATTAAAGGAAGTAGAAGCAATGTCTTAGCTATAACATTTATAAAACATCAAGGATGGCTTGTGAAGGAACCTGTGGTTTTCAAGTGCTAATGGAGAAAAGCTTGGGAGCAGTGAATATTCACCAGGTCCTGGCAAATTAGCATGTTATTTCAAGGCTGTTCATGAACGATAGAACTCAGGGGAAAATAATCAAGGTCCTCTCTGGTTCGTGCTACGTGAATTTTGTGAATATTTAACATTTCTCTGGTTGGGTAGGTCTCCATTTCCTAACTGATCTTTTCACATAAATAGTTACCCAGTCTTTCAGATTCTGACATCCAGCTAAAGATCTGAAAGGACTCATCCAAACCCATGGCCCTGCAGAGAAAAAGGCTTCCTTTTCCCTGAGGCAGTCTCAGGTCTGCCAGAGAGACAGAAGAGCTCTAAAGAACAAAACCATATTTCATTGGATTTTTTCTCTTCACCTTTTTTTTTTTCCATTTTTTTTTTTTTGCTGAGGAGGAGTCTGATTCCCCTGAAGTGGAAGGGTATTCAGAGGAGTGAGATCTCCAAAAGCACAGGATTAGGACACTGCCTGCCTGTCCAATAATCAGGGATGCATCACAGGGGCAGGCTGGAGATACAGGCTGGCAAAAAGAAGCACGGCAGGCCAGAAAATGCAGTTCATGAAGAGTTTAGGATATCAGCTCATCCATCTTCCCACCTCAGGTGGGGATTATACAGCTGTCCCTGAGAGAAGACTATTGGTTGGACTCAATTAACCGTTGGACTTGATGACCTTAGAGGTCTTTTCCAACCTAAACAATTCCATGATTCTAAAAGGATGGATGATCTTAAAATCCTCCAGTGGCAGAATTTCTTTCTCTGCTCTCCATAACTTTTTGCATCTCTTAATTAACCTTAGTCCTGGAAAAGGTGTCCTAATGCCAACTTAAATCTACTGTGTTGTAGTTCAGATCTAGGGGCTTCTGCCCAAGTCTCAACTCAAATTCAAACGCTGTCTTAAGCTTGAAGGAACTTGTATCTGACCATCCCACTCTAAAAAATCTGGAGCCCAGCCATGAATCTGAAGGCAGTATGCTCCCAAAATTCATCCCCATGCCAGGAGATACAGAGAGAAGCTGAAAGTGTGCTCTAATTTTTCTTTCACAGTTTGAGAAGAATATTTAATGCTCAAGAAATTGATCTGAAAAGCAATTTTTGAGCCTTTAAAGCAGTTCTCTTCTTATCCAAAGAATCACAAACCTAAGTATCATCTTGTCCCCACAGATAACACATTTTAGGTCTAAAATTCTAGCACCTCACCCATGAGGTGAGGTGTGATCACTGAACTGTGATCTCAGGTGATGCTTCCTGACATTGGACTATCACAAATAATAAATTTAATTAATAATAAATTTAATGTCCTACCAAAATGAGACTGCTCAGGTGTTCTAGGAATGCCTCTGGGTATCCTTAGGTGTTTGTACTCTGGTTAGACACCCCATTTGGTTTTCTCTTTTCATCTGTTGGAGCACAGATATACAGGATACTTCTATTTTGGTGGCAAAGTTGGTTTAAAAAGCCCCTGCCTCTGTCCCCAGCACTGCATTGTGAATTTATGAGCCCTCATAAATTGTGACAGCTTAAACTTTTTTCGGAGTTGCTCTACACACAAGATCAGCAAAGGGATCTGAGCTAAAAGGGCACCAAATCCTGTTGGTAAATGCTGTTGGCAACTGCCTGAAGGGCTGCTGCCCCCTCTGGGCCATCTCCAAGCTCTGCAATACAGGACAAAATCAGGCAAAAGCAAATCATCTGCTCTGGTGGTTCGAGCAAACTCATCTCCCTTGCTGCTGTGATGGACAAATTGTGATCCACAGGCTACAAGATGTCCCCAAAATGTGAATCATAGAACCATAGAATGGCTTGGGTTGGAAGAGACCTTAAAGAACATCTTGTTCCAAACCCCATGCCATGGGCAGGAATACCATCCTCTCTGTAGGGATGTAGAGTGGTATATGACTGAGAGGGAGTCAACCTTGAAGCAGGAACATCATCCCATAGGGATGGTGGGACCTGTGAGAGTTTCCTTTCTGCTGTTATAGGACTTTCCACCTTTGCCCCCAGTCATAGGTGAGGGGCCACACAGAGTGAGCAGGATGTGTTCAAAGGGCTGCTTTGCACATCTGAGAGGTTTCTGCTTGAGGGAAGGGGAAAAGGGATGCTGAGACCTGCCTCTTTCTGCCTTTCAACACAGCTGGGCACACACCTGCAAGCCACTGTCCGCTGCCCCTCTGGCATACATGGCCAGGGGGAGTGGGGCAAGTGATGTTTGAGCCTCTGCTCCAAGCCAAACACAGCCAGCCAGCAATGCCACAGGCCCTGTAAAGTGGGAAAATATTCCCATTTATTCAGAATGAGACATTGAACAGCTCATAATAACATAGCTAAAGCACTTACTGAAACTAGAAAAGAATTACCTTGACAATTACTCCTTGGAGTATCCTGCAATACAAAGTCCTGGCTGATAAAAAAATTGGTGTTGGCCTCTTGCTTATAAATGTAACCTGGAACTGATTGTTAAATGCGCCAGGCCTTGTAAAAATGGGCAATTCAGTGAGAATAAGGTGTAGCTACTATTTAATCAGCAGGGATCATTGCTGCTGGCAGCATGGATAAAATCTGTTCCAAGTATCCGTGAAAGAAGTTTTCTCAAGAGATCTTGTTTTCAGAAGCAATTTCTTCATCAAATATGAAAGAAAACCAGATGAATAACTTACATGAGCATCACTCTGGGGAGGGCATTTTCATGTGTCCCCCTCCAACTTGGCACGATAACCATGTGCAGACCTGCCACTGCCCTCTCCTCGTCCCCACCATTCATGCTGGGGGGCTCTGGGGGCACAAAACACCTGAGTGCTTTGGGGGCAAGTGAATTGAAGAAAACAACGTTGTGTTGCTATAAAAAAATGGACATTCGTGTGTTTGTGACTTTTTTTCTGACATGGGGCTGTGGCTGACCTTCCTGCAGCTGGAGCAGACTTACTTCATCTAAGAGATGACCATGATGGGTCAGGAGAAGATGTCCTGAAAGAGGATATTTCTCTACACAGGCTGTGAAAGGAGCCAAGAAATATCTCAAAAGGGAAGGACACCTGGAGCCAGGTGAGGTGGATCCCTACCAAGATTAACTTGGGACTGGATTTTTCATCCTGGGACTGTACCAGGCTGGGACTAAGGTCGTCCAAGGCCATGGCAACATTACAAAAAGTAGTAGACTTAAAAAAAATAAAAAAAACCCAAACCAGTGGGGCTCTGGTCATGGAGGGAAATACCCTCTCCTGCACTCTTATTTCCTTCTCAGCTCCATGCCAGGAGCAGAAAATGGAACCAAGCTGGAGCCCCTGGCCCTGTGCCGAGTATCCTGGCTGATCCCAAGCCAGCAGCTTTTCACAGCTAAGTGCCCTTGGAGTGAGGAAATCTTGAAAAAACGTGTCCTCCCCGGGGTGTGTTTGGAAATTGGAGTCCAGCCACAGCACAGGCTGCTCGGTGTAAGCAGGTACCTGTGTTGTGTGTCTGACATCCCAGCTGGATGCACATGGGAAAGGACTGACATGCAGACTGTTGTCATGAGCCATTGCAATGGGCTGGACAATTCCCAGTGCTCTAGAACTATTTTATTTTTTTATTATTAATATTTTATTTTTTGTCTTTTCAAGCTAGAAGAGTTCTAGTAACTTTAATAGCTTTTTATAACTGTACTATACAGTTTTGCCACAAACCCTGTTCCTCCAATGACACCTATTATTCCTGCAGGTTTTTCTGGGGGGAAAACATATCCCATTTAGTTTCTAATTCCTATTTTCTCAAATGCTCATCATTCTTCTTGCCTTTCTCCAGGCTCCAGCATTTATACATCTTTGTGTGATACCAAAACCAGGCTGAGCCCAGCAACTACTCCAAATTTGCTATAAAACACTCCAGATCACCTCCCAGAACAGGATGTGCTTCATTGCAACACTGTTTTTCCTCTCAACTCACATTTTGCCTGCAGCCCTTTTACATCTCCTGATTCTCTTTCCAGCCAGATATGCCACTTTCTGCCTCCTTTCTTCCCTACCACTCATTACATTTCATTTTGTTGCCTTTGAAACCATCCCTTCTGTTTAATGAAATAATTTCTAATTCTCGTGAATGTTTGCAGACTCTTCTATCTTGATATCCCTGACCACATCCTAAGGGTTAATTTACCTTTCCTAATTACAGACGCCCACCTCAGAGCCACACTGATGTTTGATGCAGCAGCTGGTGGGGGGTTTTCTGAAGGCTGTGCTCCTGCAGAGCTCATGGGAGCTGTATATCCCATTGTTATTTACTGGGACAGCAAGACAAACCTTCCCCAAGTCAAGATACACCCACTCATCCTCTCAGAGTAGAAAATAAAACTCACTTGACATGATTTATTCTTGTCAAATCCACACTGGTTGGGTTCTATTCCCTTATTATCCTCTAAGTGCTTATAAATTGATTGTTTGATACTTTCTAACAGTATCTTCCTGGCTACTGGAATCAAGCTGGTGGGTCTCTGATTCCCATTCCCGTTCCCCTTCCCATTCCCCTTCTTCTCACAGCCAGACACAGCTTTACCCCTCTCCAGTCCTGCTGTGATAACCCCTGAGGACCCAGGCTTTACCCTGTCCACTTCACAGCTACTCTTGCTTAGGTTCCTTCAGACCCCTGATTACATCAGCCTTGACTCTTCTCACCTTTTAACCTGTTCTTGCCCTGCACTATTCCTGCTCCGGTTGTTTTAAGTTAATTTCACTTACTAATCCTTTTCTGGAGGGTGAAAAAAAGAAGCAGGTATTCTGCAATTTCCATTATTTGGTTTCTCATTCTATTTTAGATGGTGGAATATTATATTATATTAAGTTATTCATATAGAAAATTCATGGACTTATTCCATCCTTCATTTTTCTCTTGTTCTCATAAATGGCCTGGATTGGTTTTACATCCTTTATGATTTGAAATTCATTTTCTATCTTGGCTTTTCACATTCATTTCTCTTAGGTATTTTTTCCTCTAATGATTCCTTTACTAAATTCTACTTCTTGCATAAGTGCTTAGTTGGTTTGTTTTTCTTATTTTCCTCGGTGTTTTTCAAAATATAGAATGGTTTGGGTTAGCAGGGACCTTGAGGATCCCAAATCTCCTGCCATGGGCAGGGACGCCTTCTACTAGCCCAGGTTGCTCCAATCTGGCCTTGGACACTTCCAGGGATGGGGCAGCCACAGCTTCCCTGGGTAACCTGTACCAGGGCCTGCCCATCCTCGCAGGGAAGAATTTCTTCCTAACATCCAATCTAGCCCTGTCCTCTGTCAGATTGAAGCCCCTTGTCCTGTCACTCCAGGTGCTTCTTAGAAATTCCCCTCCAGCTCTCTTGGAGCCCCTTCAGGCACTGGAAGGGCTCTAAGACCTCCCCAGAAGCTTCTCTTCTCCAGCCTGAACAACCTGCCATCACAGAGCTTTGGAGGGCCCTACCCTGAAGAGATGAGGGTGCACATTCACTCCCTGAACTCTCCTGTTTGGAAAACAGCTTCGCATGAGCTCAGGCTAAAACCCACAGCCCCAAAGGAAAATTTCCCTGAGGAAAAGAACTGGTTGAGCTGTGGCAGCTGGGGCACTGATGCAGGATGTGGGTTTAGCTGCCCTGGTGGCTGCAGCTTGCTCTGTTCACAACCACTTTTTTGAATGATACTGGGTATAAACAGGATCCAGTGTCTCTGCACACCTGAGAAGAGATGGAAAACCCTGGAGGAAAAAAAGCAGGGAGCCAGTTGTGGGGCATCACTATTGCCAAAATAATAAAGAAGAATTTAGTAACCAGTGCCCCCAGACTCCACCTTGGATACAGATGAGCCTTAAGGACCTCTTGCATGGGTTCAGAAAATCCAAATATTTTGAAGTGCAAATCATGCTTTTGAGAAAGCCAAGCTGTGGTTTCACGGAGGAGTGTGGAGCAGGATATCTCCCTCTTCCTGTAAGGCAGCGAAATTGAGGGAGTCCTGTTTATTGCCCTCTTATACCCTGAGTGTTTTCACACATGTGAGGCTCTGTAAACCTTTCAGCACTTGGAAATAAGGCCTCAGACAACTTTGTCCTGCTGATAAAGCGGCTGGGAGAAGTCACCATTAATTGGGCTAGAAGAAAGGGGAGGAGGCAGCACTGGCTCAGAGGGAGCCTTTGGAAAACTGTTCCCTTGGGCAAGTTCCTGAGGCATCACAGATACCATCTCTTAAGGATAATTTGCAAGTTACTCATAGAAATTGAAATTTTGTTTAAGAAGTATCAGTCTTGTTTAAGTGTCTTTTTTCCCCCCTTTATTTCCACCAATTGCTGCGCTGTTCCTGGGCAAATAGAGTCCAAGGCAGTTCCCAGGAGAAAAATTATCATCCAGCAATTCTTGAAAATGGTTCTTTAGCAGCAGCCTAGGAAATCTGAGAAAATGCGAAAAGTTAGAGCCTAGTAAATCTGTGCTAAGATGTGTATTTGCTTAATAGATACTTCCACATACAGTGTGTTCAAGTGGCTTATGTAAGAGTATCAGCTTTAATATTTGATTTAGAGTTTAATATAAAGGCGAGTGACTGCAAAACACAATCAGATTTACCAACTCAGGGGAATGAACCTTTTTATGAAACTAACAATTACACACACAAAATCAGCTGAAAATGAGTTAGTGAGATGAAACTTCCACCTTCCTGACTGAACTCGTGATTAAACCATGATTAAAGTCAGTGAGGTAAATGAACATCTATCAACCCAAAATTCAATTCACACTTGAAAAAAAGGGAGGGACTGTTTTTTACGAGTGTTATTTCAGTGATGTGGAGTCGGCACATTGGTACCAAGGGATGTGTTGACTCAGCAAAGGGGCTGGGGAAATTCAGGAACAAATTGAGGAACAAGCCTTCAATCCAAACTGCCTGGCACTAATGACCTTCCCAGAACAGGGGATTCCCAATTCCCTCCTGTGTTGTAAATTAGACCTACCTGGGAAACAGTCCAGCTCCCGTGATTTTCTTGTCTCATAACACTTACCACTGTTTTTAAGGCCATTGCTCAGAGCTGTGTGATATGATGAGATTTGCAGCCTCCCTGGTTTTGTAACTAAACACAAGCTCCCACCCCTCAAAATCAGGGAGGGAAACTCCAGTGTGTTCCCTAAAGGTGGCCTCAAGTACAATGAAATAAGAGAAAAAAATGAAACCTGCTCTCTGGGGAGGAAATTGTAAAGAGAGGTGGGGGCAACATTACACAGAGTAGCACAAAGACAGGTTGAGGCAGTTTGAGAACCCGACCCCACCAGCAGACCCAAAATCCCACGAGGGCTCCCCCCAGCTCAGCACTCTAAACCCTGATGGGACTCTCTCTAGTCTGGTATCCCCAAAACCACCAGGACCTCTATACTCCAAATCCACTGTGACCTCCCAAACCCAGCATCCCCATCCCTGCCAGAACCCCTCAACCTGGCACCCCAGTCTCAAGCAGGATCCCTATCAACACTCCCTAGCCAAGCATCCCAAACTTTGCCAGGACCTCTCCAGCCAGGGCAACCCAAACTGTGCCAGGAACCCCCATCCTGGCACCCCAAACACCTCAGGGACTCCCTCAGCCCAGGCTCTCATATCCACCCTCCCCAGCCCAGCAGCCCTGTCTCACCAGGACCCTCCCAGCCCAGCACTCCAAACCTCAGCACAATATCACAGAATCACAGAATATACTGGGTTGGAAGGGCCCCCAAGGAACATGGAGTCCAACTCCTGTCCCTGCACAGGACCATCCCCAAGGGTCCCACCATGTGCTTGAGAGTCTTGTACAAATGTTTCTTGAGCTCTGTGAGGTTTGGTGCTGTGATCACTGCCTGGGGAGCCTGTTCAGTGCCCAACCTCCCTCTGGATGAAGAACCTTTTTCTGGTCTCCAACGTAAACCATCCTGACACAACTCCAGGCCATTTCCTTGTGTCCTGTCACTGGTCACCACAGAGAAGAAATCAGTGCCTGCCCCTCCTCTTCCCAAGGATGTTGCAGACTGCAATGAGGTCTTCCCTCAGTCTCCTCCAATCTGATGTCCCAGCTCCCACCAGGACCACTCATGTTCATCTCTATCTCCATCGTCACCTCCGCCTCCATCCCTGTGCCCATTCTCATCTACATCCCCACCTCTCATCTCTGTCTCAATATCTGCCTCCATCCCTGTTCCAATCTTTATCTCCATCCCCATCCCGTCTTCATCTCATCTTTATCCCCATCCCCAACCTCATCTACATCCACATCCCCCTTCCCACCCCCATCCCCACCGTTATCCCAGTGCTCATCCCCATACCCACCCTGTTTCCATATCTATTTCTATCCCCATCCTCATCTGTCCCATCACCATCTCCAAACCCTTCCACATCCCCATCACTGTTATCATCTCCATCTCCATCCCCATCACCTTATATGCATCCCTGTCCCCATCTGTCTTCATCTCTGTCCCCACTGCCCCCCCATCTCCAATCCCTTCTACATCCCTATCCCTCTCCCCATTCCCATCTTCATCCATGTTCCTGTCTCCATCTCCACCCCCATCTCCATCCTTATCCTCAACCCCATCCCTGCCTGTCTCCATCTCTGTTCCCACTGCATCTCCAGCTCCTTTCACCCCCCACCCATCCTTACCAACATCTTGATCCCCATTCCTGTCTCCATCACCACCCCAAACCCATCTCCATCTCCATCCTCATCCTGTCCCCATCTCCAAATCCATCTCCAACTCCGTCCCCATCTCCAACCACATTCTCGTCGTCATGCTCATTCCTATCCTCATCCCCATCTATCTCCAACTCTCTACCCATCTCCAGCTGCATCCTCGTCCTCATCCATCTCCAACTCCACCCCCATCTCCAGCTGCATCCTCATCCCCATCAATCTCCAACTCCGTCCCGATCTCCGGCTGCATCCCCATCCCAATCCCCGCCCCGAGCGCTGNTCCATCTCCAACTCCACCCCCATTTCCAGCTGCATCCTCATCCTCATGCTCATCCCTATTCTCATCCCCATCCATCTCCAACTCCGCCCCCATCTCCAGCTGCATCCTTGTCCTCATGCTCATCCCTGTCCTCATGTATCTCCAAGTCTGCCTCCATCTCCACCTGCATCCTTGTCCTCACACTCATCCCTATTCTCATCCCCATCCATCTCCAATTCCATCCCCACCTCCACCTGCATCCCCGTCCTCACACTCATCCCTATTCTCATCCCCATCCATCTCCAACTCCATCCCTATCTCCAGCTGCATCCTCGTCCTCATCCATCTCCAACTCCACCCCCATCTCCAGCTGCATCCTCATCCCCATCAATCTCCAACTCCGTCCCGATCTCCGGCTGCATCCCCATCCCAATCCCCGCCCCGAGCGCTGCCGCGGGCGGGGCTGGCCGGGGGGCGGGGGCGGCTCGGGGCCGGCTTTGTGCACGGCTGGGGGCGGGCCGGGAAAGTTGCTCTGTTCTCCCCTGCATCCCACCGCGGTCCGTCGCATCCCTCCCCTTTCGCGGTGCCATGGCCCCCCGTCCATCGCACGGCTGCGGCAGCGGCGCTCTGCTGGGGCGCTTCGGGGTGCTGCTCCAGGCTCTTCTGGCTCTCTGCGCCTTCAGCACCCTCATGTGTGAGTACCGGGGGGCTGCGGGGATGATGGGTGGATAGCTGGGTGTCTCTTTTGCTCCCAAACACGCCAGGTTTTGCCTTGAATCCCCGGGGATTCCGGGGGGATGTTCCCGAGCCGGCAGCTGCGGCGCCAGATGCTCCTGCTTAAAACTCCTTAAAACTTGCGTTTCCCGAGCCCTAAGCTGATGGTAATGAAGCGCCGCGGCGATAATCTGTGTAAATTGGCTGCGCGCTTGTGCGAGCCATTGCTCAGTCACTTGGAAAATTTTAATGAAGGGTAAAAAAAAAACTATTGGAGTGACCCCCGTGAGTTCGCGGGGAGGGGATGGCGAGAAACGGGGCGGGTGTGCTCGGGGAGGGTGATTTAATTGCCTTGTGATGCTGTTTTGTTCGGGTTTGCTTCAGCTGCAAAGTTTTAGGGCTTGAGAGGCTTGGGGAGGGAGGATGCGGGGTTTAGCGAAGGGGTTGTGGTGAGAGAAAACAGCTGAGGAGTGAGAACAATCACGCGGGTTGTGATTTCCAGGAGCAGAGGGAACGGGCTCCAGTTACACTGGAGAGGATTTGAGTTGGATTTTAGGAAGAGCTTCTTCCCTGAAAGGGTGATTTGGAACAGGCTGCCCAGAACAGTGGTGGAGTCACCGTCCCAAGAGGGATGTAAAAGGCATGTAGATGTGGCACTTGGGGATGTGTTTTCCTGGTGGGTTAATGATTGGACTGGATGCTCTTAGTGGTCTTTTTCAACCTCGGTGATTCCGTGAGCCTTCGAAAAGGTGGGGGACACTAATGCTGAAGGAGCCGAGAAAATCTACTGTTGTTTTGTGCTGCAGCTGCGCTTTGCTCAGAGCAATGCGTCGTGTTGCTACTTTTTAGGGTTAAGTGGTTTAACACAAAAAACACGCCAGAACTCGATCTGTTTTTCTTGTTTAAAAGCCTGCGGTGACAGGGAACTGAAACTTTCAAGTTTGCTGGCTAAGTAGCTGCAGATTTTGAGGTTCTCTTGCCCCTCTCTGCATTCTGGAAAGCACTTTCAAAGGCTCCAGCGCTGTGGTTAACTCCAGGCTGCCAGAGAAAACTGCAACAAGTTCTTCCCAGCGATAACTGATACCCTTTTCCAGCTGGAGCAGTTGCAACATGTTACTGCTTGTGTTTCACCAAATATTGACAGTAAGAATAGATAAATACCTTTTTCTGTTCCTGTTTCCCTTGGTGATACGTGCATGTGGGTTAATTGTCCCGTAAACTCCATGGGGCATCTCATAAAATGAAGGACACTGGTAAATCATGTCAGAATACTTCTGTGGGTGAAGCTACATAACCCCTACTAGCAAATCATCAACCCTGGGCTAACTGCTGTCCTCCCCCCGGTGCAAGGGCTAATATTTCCTTGAACATTAACAGCCTCTTGGTTAATGAGGAGAAACCGAAAGCTGATCCTGTGGTTTTGTTGTGAATGAGCTCAGTGACTGAAGCTGTGGAGGAACTGCTGGCTGGGACCCCAAAAGCAGATGTGTTTACAGCCCTGGGATCCCAACCACAGCACCTTCTCTGGCTGCAGCTGGGCTGGTGGTCCGTAATCCACCCCAGCTGGGTCTTATCTCTGCCCCTGTCACACACTCCCAGCTGGAGGCTTTCTTATCGTCTCTTGGGCTGTTCCTGTGCTGACTCCTAACCCACGATGGTTGTAGTGGTCTTACCAATGGCTTTATGTTGGGCAACAACTTGCAGCTTTTGGGCTGTTTCCATGGTTCCTGCAGTTGGCAGCCTCCTGGGAAGGAGAAGGCTCTAGGGCCTGGGAGAAATGGGAGCCTCTCGAGCTGAGTAAAAAGGTTTCTGGAAACCTTAATTGCATCTTCACTGCATTCAGCCCAGCATCAGGTCAGGCAGTCGCATCTGGATAACTGCATCATCTAGAACTTGAGATGCTGCTGTCCCTGGAGTCAGCCCTTCTTTGATGATACTTCTTTCAGTAGTGTGACATTCCTGGGTATTTATCTTTGTTGTGTTTATGACTGATGTCTTTACTGAGACAGTTTCAGGCCAGTGTGCTCAGAGCTACAGGTCAGTGAGTGAAAACAAGGTCAGTGAGGGTGGGAAGGCATTGGAACAGGTTGTCCAGAGAAGCTGTGGCTGCCCCAACCCTGGAAGTGTTCGAGGCCAGGTAGGATGAGGCTTGGAACCACCTGGACTAGGGGAATGTGTTCCTGCCCATGGCAGGAGGTTTGGAATTAGATGGTCTTTGAGGTCCCCTTCAACCCAAGCCCAAGCCAATGCTTTTTCTAGTCCTTGTACTTTAAAGCAGCAGCTCAGCTATAGGAGCACCTGAATTTGAATAAATAAGACTTCCAAATTATGCAGATACTATTCAGAGCACTAGAAAGTATCTAGAGGAACTCAGACTAGAAGTAATGTGGTGTTCTGCAAAGTTTTGCAGGTGCATAGGGTGTGCTCAGAGTATTCATGATGTGGGTCCCAGGCATGGCCATTGCAGAAAGGGTAAGTTTATGTTTCCATCCAAAGAATTTGTGTTTCTTGGAGCCGTGGAGAGATTTTTCTCCTGCCAATCTGATAGGAAAACCTGACAGAGGAGGAAGTTAGACTTGAGTGATTGAATGAGTGGGGTGGTTGCTCCCCATTGAAGTGGGGTATTGAAATGGTATTGAATGTGAAAACAGGACCCAGAAGTAGATTGTAGGGAGCCAGCAAAGCCATTTAGTGGAGTTATTGCACTTTGTCAATTACCATAAGCAGTAGTGATGACAGAATTCATTTCAGCTTACAAACACTGTCCTGCTTTTGCAGCAAGAAGGTCTTTAAGGTTGTAGTCAAGCCTAATTCCGGTATGGTCCAGGGCTTGCTGTTGCAGCCGTGCCTCATTTGGTAATCAAATGGGAAGGAGGTGTTATCCTTTCCACCTGCCTGGGGTGGCTTGGGAGGCCCTTTGGCTGTAAGGACACCTGTTGGGAGAGCTGGGACACCTACCCTTGAAAGCAGAGGCAGTGAAGCTTAGCAGCTGTGTGTGTGTGGCAATCCGGATTCCTGTGCAAGAGCTTCCCCCTGGGGAGGTCACGACATGGAGGAGTGTGGCTAATTGTGCAATCCCATCTGAAGCAGTTTGGAATGCTTTGCCTTCGAGCATCGCTCAGCTGAGTGGAGAAAGCCTGTTGCAGTCGCCTCAGCTGCAGAGGGGAAGTATGGTGTTTTTGAGGGCTGAGTTCCTGCAGTTGCTGCTATTTGTTCAATTTTTTTTTTAGGAAGGAGCAAAAGTTGTCCAGGTTTGCCCACTGGACAGCAAAAAGCTTTGAAATGAAGGGGGATATTCTGTAAAAGTTATAGCCCTTTTTGTGAATTAACTGGAGTGCACAAGAAACAGATTTTGGGAGTCGAAGAATCTTTTTTCCCCGTTGTGAATGGAAAAAGTTTTCCTTGTGGCTGGTATACTTATTTTCTACCTCATCACAAACAGTGTGGAGGACATGTAACATTTATTTCTCTCCCAACTTTCTCTCTTCCTGAAATTGTCTTGGCAACCCTCTGAGCTCCAGAATGCGGTTTAGTAGCACTTGTGCTGTAGGTGTGAAAATAGACTGAGCTTTTGAAGAGAGTTCATACTACTAGGTAGGGAGAGCTGCGCTGGACTGAGCTCCAACAACCCACTTCACACAGTGAAATCTGGTTTTCAGCTTGTCTTTTGAAAGTGTGTTGATCCTGCCTCGTGTGACAGCAGTGTCCCTCTATCTCCTGCACATCTTCCAGCACATCTTGCCTTGAGCTTAGTCCAAGCAGGCAGAGCTGCTGGCAGTAGGAACCCTGGTGCTGACTCCCCAGGCAGGACTTGTGCATGGAGAT
This sequence comes from Campylorhamphus procurvoides, assembly GCA_013396655.1. NCBI lineage: Eukaryota > Metazoa > Chordata > Aves > Passeriformes > Dendrocolaptidae > Campylorhamphus > Campylorhamphus procurvoides. Next base: position 594,113 of record WBMV01008461.1, read on the forward strand.
GCTCTGTTGGCACATGGAATGGTATTTTATACACTGGGCACAGTAGCTTGTCCTGAAACAGGACCACAGAACAGCAGTTTGCCAGACTGACTGTAAAAGAAGTAGTGGTTCTGTGGTAGAAAAGAGGTGTTAAAGAACATCAGAAGTATCCCCTTGCTCTATAGTCTGTGTTTCCCTGATCCCTGTGGACTTACCAGCTCACCTTTCATGAGTGGATTTTTCTCCTGGATAGTGGGCAGTTGGTTAGTGAAAATGGGAGACAGCAGCCTTGTGTATGGAAGTGTCTGAACTTTGAGAGGGACTGGTGGAAGCTGTGGTACCCATCTCCATCAGATAAATCAATCTCAACCCACCTTTTGTGACTTCTTGAAAGGCTCTGTAGTGATAGAACAAGGGGTAATGGTTTTAAACTGAAAGAGGATAGATTTAGATTAAATATAAGAAGAATTTTTTTTACAATGAAGGTGCTGAAACACAGAAGCAAGCTGCCCAGTGAAATGGTGGATGCCCCATCACTGGAAACAGTGGAAGTCAGGTTGGATGGGGCTCTGAGCAACCTGGTCTAGTGGAAAGTGTACCTGGCCATGGCAAAGGACTTAGACTAGCTGACCTTTAAAAGACTCTTCCAACTCACACCATTCTGTGATACTACCCCAGTGCTAAGTTCAGGCTTGTTGCTGCACATAGTTTGAATTGCTGTACTGTTTTTGGGCTGTGTGCTTTCTGTTTCACGTTTTGATTTTACACTGAAAATATGACGGTGGGTGGAAGTGTGAATCTGTGTCAGGAAAGAGAAGAAATAAATAATAGTGCACTTGATCTGTTCAGATCTCCATTCTGTTTTGAAATAAATCTGCTTAGGGCACAAGAGCACTGCAGGCTTACCATGCCCAAGACAGGCTCTGCTGACTTTGCTTCTTCTCACAAAAATTTATAACTGTGTGATTTTGATTATTCACACACATGTGTATTTAAATTCCAACTTTGCCCCTGCAAGTCCTTTTCTCTCTTGGGGGAAAAACAAAGCCACAGAGGTTAACTGTGTCTCTGGCACTGAGAAGCACTGGGCTTTGCTGCCTGTAGCAGCCAATTTACATTTGGGGTTGTGGGTTAAGCACCAAGCTGCATATGGCAGGACTCCTCAGTACGGTTTTCTTCTGCCTCAGTTCATCTGAAAACTGGCTGGGCTTGAAAACATGTGTTGTGCTTTGTAGGCTGGAAGGTCTGTGCAGCCCTCAATGTGCTTCATTAAGCTGCACACAACTCTGCACAAAGCTTTTGAGTTTCAGCTGTGGATTGCCCTGACCCCTTCTTGGCCGTCACCTTTTGAACAGCTAAACCCTGTGGCTGGGCAGGGACTGGGAGGTTCCTGGTTTATGAAGGAACAAATGGGTTGGGTGAGCTGAGAAATGAGCTGGCAAAGTAGGGCTGGGCTGTGTGAGAAGTTCTCTCTAATCCACGGGCAGTGGAACACCTTGCTGAGGTGGTTCTGCAACACGTGGCGAGCAGTTGATGTTGTAGGTGACTGAACTGTACAAAAAACTTTACAGGTGAAGTAGTCCTCTGTAACTAAGAGGTGGAGCAAGCAAAGCTTTAAGGAGTCTGTTAAATTTCCAGCTGGTTTTTTTAACAGCATTTGTCAGAAGACTGTAAAGCAGATAGATTTTAATGATTAAAGGTAGGGTTGCATAAAATGCTATCTTGAATGCTGAAAGGGCATTGAAACTAGGCCCCTTCCAACCCAAACCATCTGTGGTTCTGTGATAACTACCTGTCCAGTTGCATCACTTCATTCCTCAGGTGTTGTTCACTTAATGATCTTGGGTCTTCCGCTCTTAACTTTTTTCTTTCCTTGTCTAAACTCCATTTTGAAAGGGACTGACATGAAATATAGTGATGCTTTGTGTGGGGAGAGTCATTATGGCCTCTCCCAGGGCATTCTACGTTTGAGTTGGATCACATCCCCCATCCAGGTCTCCTATAAGATTTACTGTGTCATCACATAATATTCTCTGTTCTCGATGTGCAAAGCATGACTACCTTACAGCTTTGGGTTGTGACCACCTGGCACTTGGTTGTAATGACAGCTCTAAAAATCTGCACAGAAATAAGAGACAAAGGGTAGAGCTTAAAACTGAGACCCGTGCCAAAGTACTCTGTGGCCTTCATTTGGGCAGCTGGAGGCTCCAGAAGGATGAATATTCTAGATGAGGGCTAGAATATTCTAGCTGGTGGAAGGTGTCCCTGTCTATGTCAGTTGGGTTGGAACTAGACGGTCTTCAAGATCCCTTTCAATCCAAACCATTCTATGAACATAACCTCCATTTCTATTCTTAAGGTATTCCCTCTTTGCTACAGGTGCTTATGTTCTCCTAGCACTGGTTTAAGGGTTTTTGGGATGGAATGCCTAAAATACACCTAGTGCAGGCCAGAGGATGTCAGTCAGTAGCTGTCTGTCTCGTTAAACCACAGACAGGTGTTTTGAGGAGGGAAAAGCAGAACTTTTGCTGCTCCCTGGACTCATGGGGAAGTGCATGTCTCACACTGATCTGGCCAGCAGCAAACAGTGGCTGCTGCTTCCTGCTATTGTGTCTCGGGTTGAGCTGTCTGAGGAGCTGCAGGCTCAGCCTAAGAATAGTACAGACCCCTGGGCTTTGGCTCTGTATCCTGCAGGTTGGCTTCTTTCCTGCCTGGGGTTAGAAAAAGCCTGGGAAAGGGTGTATCCTGCAAATTTGGCCGAAATGTGTTAGTGGGGACTGTACTGCCTATAAATAACATGGAGGTTGGTCAGGGGAAGAGCTGCTGTTTCCTCCCTGGTACTGTAGCTCTGAGTCCTCTTCTGCACAGGCCAGAAATAAAGTTCTGACCCTCTTGCCAGGGGGATGTGACCCTGGAGATGGGTTTTACGGCAGGCAATTTAGCTAGTCCCTTTCTTAAAAGCAGGTGACAGCATCACAACCTCTGCTGGATCTTTCACAATCTAAGTCTCTTAATGCTCCTAAATATCAAGTCTGTTTTAGTATTCATCCCCTGGGCCTGTTGCTGGGAGTTTTTTGGGTCAGGTTTGCATCCCTGTAAATCAAATCCAAAAAGCTTGGTCTGTCAGGTCAACATCTCCTTTCCAAACCTCAGCTCTTGAATCCTGTGGTTGATTGCAGTAAGATTTACCAAGGAAGTGGTCTGACTCTCAGCCAAGCATGTCTAACCATCTCCCAAGGAAATAAGTTTTCCCCTATAATTTTGTAGAAACCCGACCTGGTAGCCTGTTTTGCTGATTTGCAGCTGGTTGATCCTAATTTTGCCTAAATTAGGGGGTTTCTTTCCAAGAGGGATCAAAGGCACCTGTGCCCATGCATAAATCAGTAGCAGATCTGCGTGAATGCAGTGTGGGGTCAGTGGGGGATACAGGCATGACGCTCCACCATGAATGGGGTGAGGAACAGCATGAGGAAACTGGGTGGTTTCTGCTGACTTTGTCTTAGTTAAAATTGGAGAATTTGTATTTAAAACTAGAAGTAGACTTTGATTGCTGCAAGCTCAGGTAACTTCAGGGTGGTTATAAATGTCTAGGGCAGGCAAAACTGTCTGTCCCCTTTCTATTGCATCAAGAGAACACTATATTACCTTGGAAAAAAGAGTAAGACTAGCTGTCATTGTGCTTTTATCTTCTACTTTTCTGACTGTTTACAGTTTCATGTTGAAAGGCTCCTCACAAACTTTTTTTTTTAACATTTCATAGGTTCTTACTCAGATGTCAGCAACCGCCCAGCCTGGTGGTTTGGGGGGAATTTCATGTTTCTATGATCTTTATTGTCCTTGACTGAAGAGGAAGGGCTGGGTGGGAAGTATTTTGTTTCCTGCCCTACCCTTTCTCAGCCACGGGCAGGGTATGTCTCTCAGATCTCCCTTTTTGGTTCAACTTCACAGCTTTTTGTCTGCAGTAGCTGGAGCCAAGTAGGGACGGAGTGGGAACTTGTGAGGACAGACCCTCAGGAAGGCAGGCTGTCATCTTAGTGGTGTTTTCTCCTGCTCAATGGGATATACTTAGGTCTCCTTCTCCTAACTTGTACGGAATTTTGGGATCATAGAATGGTTTGGGTTGTAAAAGACCCTAAGGATCATCCAGTTCCAACCCCCTGCCATGGGAAGGGACACCTTCCCCTAGACCAGGTTGCTTCAGGCCCCGTCCAACCTGGCTTTGAACACTTCCAAGTGATGGGGCATCCACAGCTTCTCTGGGCAACCTGTGTCAGTGTCTGATCATCCTCATGATGAAGAATTTCTTCCCAAGATGTGCAGTAATGTTGCTTCTTTGCACAAGCTAGCTTGCTTTGCACATGGACAAAGTGAGAAGGGAAGCAGAGTTAAAATAATCCATGCTGTTGCTGGGAGCACTGTTGGGAAAACAGATTCCTCTGGTCTGTTCTTCCCATTTTCAATCTAATTGGCTGGAGGTTCCTCTCCCATTTTGTGCAGCTCTGTGTGCACTAAATTGAATTTTGAATTGGTTTCAAGTGTTTAAAAATTTTAGTTGGTTGTGAGTGCTAGAATTTCAATATCACACATTTCTTGTTTGCTTGATGCGTGCACAACTTTTCTCAGGTCGATCCACCTTTAAGGTTCATTTTATCTAAGCTGTGGTAGCAAACCCATGCCTACAGCTGGTGGAAAACTGTGTTGACCCCAGAGAGTGGAAACATGTTTTGAGAAGAGGAGACTTCAGCCTTTCTCCAGTGTCATTCAGCTGAGCCTGTCCCTGCCATGGCTTGGCTCCCAGCAAGCCTTGGAAGAAGAGAGGGATGCTTTCCAGTCACTGTTCAGTCTGTTGCTCCAGAACACTTTTGTGCTCCCTCACAGAGGATTCCATCATCTCCTTGAGTTTTCTCAGACCTGATGCTGCTTTAGTGTGGATTTAACATCACCCCTAACCTCTGGGTCACAGCTACCAAATGGCTCTGCTCCCTGTTAAGCTCCAGTAATCTTGGCTGGATTTCTGGTTTAATTTGGAGACAGCCTGCTGCACTCTGCACAGTAAATGCCCTATTAAGCAGTTAATTATTTCTCTATAATACTAGCTTTTATCTTTAATACAACAGTTCTACTGTCTCTGATAATTACACAGTCTCAGATAACTCTCTTAAATCTAATGAGGCATGACAAGCTGTGTTCAACAAGGCACCACACCATTAACTTCTTACCTCTTACTTGTCATCTTATCACACTGAATTACTGTATTTTGAGCCTGAGTGGCTGTGGATGCATAACATGTCACTTCTCATTAAGAAAATAATGAAGATCATCCCTGGTGCTCTAGTGGTCAGCTGGCTTGCCTGGTGGCCTGAAGACCCTTCCAACACCTGCTCTGCAGCATCATGGTCTTTGCTCATGAGCTGAGGCTTGATTTAAGTCCTTCTGGACACTCAAAGAGCTTGGTTGGTCCATGGGTCTCCTGCTTGTGGGTCAGTGAAATGAAAGTGGCCCTTTGAAGGGCATCAGAGATGATAGACCTTGTCTATACTGATGGAAGTCATTGCTGCAGGGAGATCTCGTAGTAGGATTCATCTGGATAAGGGAAAACAGGCTTTTTTATTTATTTTGGACAGGGATAGGATACAAACTGTTGCAGCAGTTCTTGGTGTAACTTGATTGATGCTTTGTTAGTCATTAGTGGCAATAACTGATCAGGTCATTGAAGTGCTGGTTTTCTGTGGATTTGAATGGCACCAAATGCCCTGCATGTGCCTGACTGAAGTCCTGGGGTTAGGGAGATCATAGAACCTTGGAATGGTTTGGTTTGGAAGGGACCTTGAAGATCATTTTGTTCCAGCTCCCTGCCATGGGCAGGAGCACCTTCCACTAGACCAGGTTGCTTCAAGCCCTGTCCAACCTGGCCTTGAACACTTCTAGGGATGGGGCAGCCACAGCTTCTCTGGGCAACCTGTTCCTCTGAGATCCTCTGGTCCTGTCAGCTGCAAGAAGGAGGTGGCGTTAGTGCCCTGCTGAGACTCAAAAGCCTACCAGACTTTTGGACTGCATTGTTTGACTGTCACTACTGTAACTTGAAGTTGCCAGGAAGAACTATTAGGGCTGGTAGGTAGTGATGAAACCTCCTAAGCTTCCCTTAGGTCACTTCCCATGGCATGGGAATGCTGTTGCTGAGGGATTCCTGAAGCACACACCTATCTCCAAACACCTCTGTTTTTCCTCCTCCTGACCCATGGGTGCATGTCTTACCTCTGGTTAGCTTGCATCCAGGTCATAGAATAGAATCATGGAATCATTAAAGTTGGAAAAGCTCTCCAGGACTGAGTCCATTCTTTAACCCAGCACTGGCAGGTCCGCCACTAAAACCATGTCTCTAAGGACCACACATCCCCATGTCTTTTGAACCGTTCTAAGGACAGTGATGCCACCACTACTCTGGGAAGGTCAGTTGGTGTTTCTCAGCTCTAGACTTGCAAATGCTGAGGGTCCTGCAGGATTTTTTGGCTGCTTCTGCCCTGAGGATTGGTGCAGGGTGCACATGTGATTCAGCTCAGCTCTGCTGGTTAACATAACCTCTCTAATTCTCTTTGCAGTAAAACGATTTAAGGAACCAAAGGCGGAGAGGCGTCCCTGGAGGATATGGTGAGATTTTTCAATTGAAGCTTGAAAAGACTATACATATATTATTATTTTCTCTTACACTAAGAGTCTTCCAGGGCCCCTGTGTATCCTGCATGGCATTTAGTTGTTAAATGAAATGTTCTGCTGCCGCTTCCCAAGGAAACCTCCATAAAGTAGCTGGTGCTCCCTAGAATTAAAAATTCCCTGCCTGGCTCTTTCAGAAAGAGCTTATGGTCACTGTGGGTGATTGAACCAAGAGTTATGGCCCGCTCCAATATGCTGGCACACCAGCACACAGGCTGCCTCTGTCAGGGTCAGATTTTGTTCTTAAATTCACTTAGTCCCTTTAGTGTCCCTTGACCCAGCTCAGACATAGACCAGGCAGCATGTTTGGCTCTATGCTGATGAGAGGTAGCTGGGCATTGCTATTTGCTTCAGACACCTCTACAAAGCATCTCTGTATTGCAGGATTTAGGGGCTGCTGAGGTGGGTGTATGAGTGGGATCAGCACATGGTCAGGCTGGCTTGGCAGCAGGAGCTCCAGCCAGTGTGAGTGATGAAAAACCTGCAAGTGACCTCAGTTTGGTTCTGTATCTGAAATAACCTGGGAATTCAATCCAATTCTGTGTACTGGTGCAAAAATTTTAAGTAGCTGAACACATTCCCTGCACCTACTGCTGGTTGGAGAGGCTGAGCAGGAGGGAGAGTTGCCCTTTGCTGCAGGTTAAAGCTCAGCAGCAGATCTGCAAGGCTGAGCTACTGTGTGCTGAAGTGAGATTTATTTTTTTAAAGTATTTGGAATTGACCAAACAGCCCTTTCACAGCATATACAAACTCTCAAGCATCAGGAATGCATCCTGAAGGAAAGCAGATCCATGTGGGCCCTTCACTTGGGTGACTGCTCTGCTGCTGGTGCTCCAGGGAACTAATCTTTTTGTCTTTTTTTTCTCTCCAGGTTTTATGATACCTCCAAGCAAGCAATAGGTGCCCTCTTCATTCACTTTGCCAATGTTTTCCTGTCAGATCTCACTGAAGAGGACCCTTGCTCTCTGTAAGTACACAAATCACTTGTGTTTATTCCTTACATCTGTTAAAGGAAGAAGCACGTTGGGAAGGATCACACGGGGTGGAAACCCTGCTGAGCTCATTTTTGGGGTCTGGGTTGTCTTTTTTGCAATCTGCTGGTCCTGCCTGGGAGATTTCTAAGGCAGACTTCAGACTTAATGTAGAAGGATCACCTTTACTTCATCCACTTTGCAACTACAAATTTCATTTCAGAATCAACCTCATCTCATTTTGAGAAACTACTCTGGGCTTCAAAATGCTGCTGGCAACCTTCTGGCCTGTCTCCTTTTTATATATTAAAGTGCTGCACCTTGGTATGTTTCTTTAAGCAGACGCAAGCTTGGCTCGGGCTACCTATAACCTCCAAAATGATGTATTGTTGTTTTTTTAAACAGACACTGTTTTAAAAGAAACCCTTTCATGCTTATGCTGTGCCCTTTGGGTGTGTTGTTTATTTTTAATGTGAGTTTTATGTTCCCCTGTGCTGCCTGACTTGTCATCCTGAACCAGGCAGCTTAAAAGCCTCCAGCCCTGTCCCTGGGCTTTGAGGCTCATACACTACATGTCCTGCCCAGAGTAAACCACCAGAGCCTCATGTTAGTATTGAATGCTCTGATTTCAGCAGCTGGAAACTGTAAAAAGCCAGTCTGAGCCTTTGGATGTAGAGAAACTTAATGTTATGCTTTCAAAGTGGATATCAAAAGCAGACTGTTTTCAGTTTCTTGATTCAGGGCAATATTGAGTTCTGGAAAAGGAAACGTGCATTCCTGTAGCTCTCTGCTTGGCATTTTCTTAATGCTGTAGAAATCTGGCAGAAAATACTGCAATAATGGAAAACTGCACAAAAACCACTAGTTTGAGATTAGTTTGTTGGGTTTTTTTCCCCTCTGGCTCCCATTAAAATACCAAGCCCTGGATTAGACCTTGGACTCTGCAATCCCCAAAGGTCCCTGGGGGGTCTCCTGCCTCTGGTGTTCTGTCCAGCGGCACTTCAACATCCAGAGCTGCAAAGCAAACCTGTCAAGCCCGAATCTCCTGGTAGGGATGGGTTCAGCTCTTGGATCTGCAGTGGAGACCTTGAACTCAAGGCTTTTGGGGACCTCAGGGTGGCTGCTGCTGAGCCAGAGCTCATCACCTCTCCCAAAACCTGTCTGTGTCTCTGCTTGTAGGAGCCTCTTGCAGCTGCTCAGTAAAATGGACATTTTGCCTCTTCTGCTGCCCAATTTGTAGAGCAGCTGTGGTGTCCAAAAAGCTGCCACTTTCTTGTATGAAATTGCAGAACAGTTTGGTTTTGCTTCCCCTGAAACTTGGGATTTTGTCCTAATTAGAAAAAAAAGACGCAGCAAATGGAAAGCAGCCTTTTTTGGGGATAACTATTAAGGAGGTCTAGCCCAGGAAGTATTTAATGCTATAGGAATAAATGAGCAAGGCCAGAGAGTTGATGGAGCCTGTTCCCTTCTCTCTTGAACAGGTTTTTAAGCTAAGAAATTGCTGGTAAGGCTGTAGAAAAATCCAATAAAAGAGAAAGGAAATGAGCTTGAACAGTTAAGTGCAGTTATTTAAAGTCTTGAGGGTTTTTATTGATTCCCGTACTGAAATTTAAAATTTTGAATAAGACCCAAGAACACAGCTGAAACCTGAATTTTCTTCTGTTTTTAGCTACCTTATTAATTTCATCCTTGATGCCACGCTGGGGATGCTGCTGATCTGGCTGGGTGTGAAAGTTGTCTCCTGGATCGTGCAGCACAAGAAATACACGTACCTGGTCTTTGGGGAGTATGGTAGGTGTCACCTCCTCTGCACAAAGGTGGCTGATGTGATCCCAGCTGGGAATGGGGAGAAGAAAATGGCAAAATTTTGGGGGCTAAACCAGGTGATCCTTCTGATGTTCCTTCTCTAAGGAGCTCACAGAGTGTGGTGTGAAACGCTGGTCATGGATAGCTTTCCTTGCCATGCACACTTGAGTGGAGCAGGTTGGGGGTGAAAGGCTGAATGTTTCCTTGGTGAATAACATACCCCTGGACATGCATATGATAAATTGAGGTGGTTGGGAGTGATGACTTTTGTGGGGTTCTTCCCTGGGTTTTTCCCCAGCCTCTCCTTTCAAAACATGGAGTTGTCCTTGCGTGCCCCTTGAGTAGGTGCCAGCCAGGCACAGTGTAGCCCCAAAACTGAGTTCTCAAGTCTGGCCTCTTGTCTTAAATTCCTGCCTCGAGATGGAGAAAAAGTATCAGAGAAGCTCCTCTCAGTCAGCCCCACTAGAGGGTAGCAGTTCCCTTCTGGAAGAGCAGAGCCTGCTTCAAGGAAGGCAGAGCTAGCTTCTCAGGCTTCAGGAATGGAAAAAATTAACCCTTTGCCTGCCTTACATTACATCTAATGTACAGATGAATTCAATCTTACTTGAGAAAATACATCTTATTCATACAAACTGCATTCTCACCTTCTAAACCTTAACCAGTGAGTCTGCTCTGAAGTTGGTCTTGTTCCTTTGTATTTTTAGTAGCTGGTCTGAGAACTGAGCTGGTGAAACTTGGGCTGAAGCAGGATGAGTTTGGAGGCCCCACTGACTTGTGAACTTACTCAGGCTCACAGTCAGCATGTGTAAATGTGGCAGAGGGTCAGTGGGATGGCTGGGTTTGTGAGACAGCAGGAGCAGCTACAGACTGGGGATGAGATGGCAAAGATGGATTGAAATGAGGGGATGTGGCAGGGCTGGCTCTTCTCAGACCTGAGAGTGGCTTTAAAGGCTGCAGTGATCTCCTGACAGCAGGAATTTGGTGGGGTCTACCTTTTTTATTTTCCTTAGTGGCTCATCCTTTATAATACCTAAAGTCAGACGAATGAGGCAGCAGAAGAATTCAGATATTCTTGGTTCAGGGACTGGTGTTTTCCCCTGTTTGAGCAACAAGGGATGTAAATCCAACCACAACCATCCCAGGGAGCAGCTTCAGCTCCACGTGCCACGTCTGCAGTTGAGCAGAAGCAAGGAAACATTAGAAGTGTATTGGCAGAGCAGTGATGAACTTCTGTTGAGCTGTAGCTGGCCCCTCAGTAGGGCTGGCTTAGACTACAGAAACTGCTCACTCCTCTGAGAAAATCTTGCTTTCATTAGTGAAAAATAAGTTTCTGCTGTTGCTTGAATTTGGTTCCTGAGTTGGGGATTAAATGTCTCATCCACCGAGTACAGTTTTTGGTGTAGGTTTCTGGCCAGAGTGACCACAATGGAAGAGTTAGGTAGGAGCCAAGTGGCATGTCCAGGGCAATCCTGTTGCAGGGCTGGGGAAGGAAAACACTGCTATTCTCATCTCGGGGGTTAAGTAACTTCGAAAACAGTTTGGAAGATGCTTATAAACTTTGCACAGTTTGATACAGGCTCCAGGAATATGATTCATTTTCTGGGCTAATTGCTGTACCAGACTTGATGTTGCTTTCCTCAATTCTCCTGAGGAGCAGAAGTCTCTCTTGCAGTCGTGCAGGGAAGGAAGGGCAGAAAGCCAGGGAAGCACTCAACCCATGTTGCAAACAGCAGTCAGTTCCATTGCTCCAACCATCAGGAGGGAATGGTGGTGTCTTTGTCCAGTATAGCCAGGACCCATCTTCCTGCATCAACTTACAGCAAAAAAATAAGTCTGTTGTAGCTGTGTCCTTCCATCTTGTGGCTGCATCCCTGCAACTGATGCAAAGCCCTGCAGATGCCCTTTGGTTTGGGCTCCAGCAGTCCCTCCTGCTCTGTGGTTGGTACACCTGCAATAACTGTGCTGGTGGGGAAGCAAAGGAGAGGGAAGGGAAAGCACCTCCAGTCTGGGCTGCTATTTTAAGCATCCAGCTGCCCATAATGGTTTAGAAAAATGAATTACTTCCATATTTTCAAGAACCCAGCAACATTCATTCTGAGATCAGCCTCTCTTGTGCCTGAGCTCATGGCCAAACACTGCTGCAGCCAGGAATGTCCTGTTTTATAGCTAGTGGAGAGCCAAAGGCTCCTGAATGTTCCTCCATCTTTGCCCAAAAGCTCTTGATTATTCTCTGAGCTGCCTCTGGGCACAAGAAACTGCATTTTAAGAGGTGCTGTCTCTTCTAAGGTTGCTTGGCTCCTAAGATCAAAGGTTGGAGAGGTGTATTCTTGGTACTAGTACAGTTTGGGAAATGATGGTTGCCTTCCCTATACTCAAAGCTAAGAAACTTCCATCCCTGGAGGTGCTGAAGGCCAGGTTGGAGAGGGCTTTGAGCAACCTGGTTTGGTGGAAAGTGTCCCTGCCCATGGCAAGGGGATTGGAACTGGGTGATTTTTTTTTATTTTTTTTATTTTTTGGTTCTTTCCAACCCAGCCTTTTCTGTGATGATTCTGTGACACCCCACAAATGCTCTGTGCAGCATTGCTGTAGCAGGCCATGGCTGAAGGTGCTCCCCCTGTAGGGAACCTCTGCAAGGAGAGCAAAGCAGAGTTTAAGCTTCAGAGGAGGTGGGAAGTGGATACCAGAGGTTTTGGAGGTGCTGCTGAGCTTATACAGACTGAGCAGGGGAGGTGATGGCTCTAGTCAGAGCATGCAGGTCAAACCTGGTTCAGTTTTGTGCCTCACTTTCCAAACTGCTCCAGTCTTCTCCTTCCTGCATTCCCATGGCAGTGAGCAGCTCCCCAGAGGGAACCTCTGGATGGCTGCAGTGTCCTGGAGTTTTAGTTGTCTAATAACTCTCAAGCATTACTTTAGAAATGCTCCAGTGTTTCTTTTAAGTAAGCAAATGCTGTGAATTTGCAATAAAAGGTAGTTTTTGCAATGTGCAAGTAACTTTTTCTGGAGGACCATTAAGAAATGAGGGGAATGAAAGGAGAGTGTTCTTACTGGAAAAGTCCTCTCTGGATGCCCATCTGGATGTTGACTTGTGTGTGACTGTAGTTGTGGTCACTGTCTATCTAAGCCTGATTCTTGGTGCTCATTCAGTGTGAAAGAAATGGAAAGGCGTATTGCTTGGAAGCCTTTAAAATCTATTTAGTGACTTGTTGAACTCTGCTGGCAAATTTAATTCTAGGAGAATGTGCTCTGTGCCAGCTGCTGAGTTTAACTGAGGACCTGTGTAGGCTGCTCTTGGCCCTGTGGTAGGGTTGTACAAAATTTCCATAAATATTCCCACATCCTAGAGCAGCCAAGGGAGCTGGCTGCTAATGCTTGAGGAAATACAGCTGAAAATAGCTCTAACCTGAGGGGCTGTCCTGTCCTCAGCCTACTTGGCCTTTCCATCCCTGAGACTGGGGGTGGTAAAGTAAGGGAAGGACTAGGGATCATCCTCCAATGGTGTGGTCAGGTCCCTTGCTCTGAGCAGGGGTGCAAAGCTTTGAAACTCCTGGATCTCGATGACAGCAGCAGTGTCTACCCCACTGCAACAGCAGCATCTCCACAAACCAGTGATTCCACTGGTGTGGCACTGCAAACTGGGGGCAGATCCCAGCTGTGCACTTGCTTTCTTCCACTTCAGCACTGCAGCAGTCTGCCCAGAGGAGCTGTGGATGCCCCGTCCCTGGAAGTGTTCAAAGCCAGGTTGGATGGGGCTTGGAGCGACCTGGTCTAGTGGAAGGTGTCCCTTCCAATCCACACCATCCTATGATTCAGTCATTTCAGTTCAGATGTAAAACTTGCCAGAGAGTGTCTGGGATGTCCACCAGACCCATCTGGCTGCTCCTGGTACATGAGGTCCCCATCTGTGAAAGCCTGTTCTTGCGCTCCAAGTGAGCACTTTGTGCAGTTCAGATGTTTCCCGCTATTTCTTTCCCTCTTCTGTACTTGGCACTGATAATTAGATCCCTTGGATTTGGAGGTACTGTTTGAATATCCCTTGAAGTTTTTACTTGTGACCCAGCACAACTTCCAGTGCTTTTAAATATTTGCCTTTCCTCAAAACCCCTGAACCCTCTGCCTTGGCTGTGGTTGAGCTTTTTCCTACCTGCTCTGTGTGCACACAGTCCCCAAAGGACTGTGAATAAAGCTGTCTGGCAGTAACATGTGGGCTGTGCTGACAGCTTGGTGCATTAGGCAGCTGGATTAAAACTAATCCTGTTGTGTGGTAACAACTCAAATACCTCAAGCAGTGCTGCTTTTGCTCTGCCAGCAGTTGGGCTCCCACACACAAGTGGAATATGTGAGGCACGTCTGTGTGAGGTTCCTGCAGGCACCAGTGGTCCTTGGGCTGCTCCAGGGAAGTCTTGCTGATTCTGGGGAGCACCAGCAATGTTCTGGAGGAGAATCGTCAAAATTCAGTGTGTGCATCCTTTAGGATGAAGGTGAAGGAGGATGTTAATTTCTGTCGGGGTGGAAGATGGCTGTAAGAAGGTTTTAGCAAAGGGTGTTCGTTAAGCTTAAAGGAGAGGCTTGTGATAGACTTAGCATGTAGAGTTGAGATGTCCTGGGTTACCTTCCAGCTAGAACTAGGGACAAGAAAGTGGGAGAGTTCAGGAGGAGTGTGATATGTGTAATCCCCTAAGAGGTGTGATGTGGAAGCTTGCAAAGATCTTTTGGACCAGTTCCCACTCTCCTATAAGGAAAAGGAAGCTCTGAACACAGTGAGGAGGAGGACATTATTTTATTTTAATTTATCTTTTCCAACCTCCAGGTAGCAGGTTAGTTTTTGCTGGCTGGCAATGTGGTCTGGCAGAAAGTCTTGCAGGCACTCTTCTAGATTGATGTAATAGAATAAGACTTCCTGTAAAAAGAATCCTTTCCCATCCATGGGGCAGGGCACTTCTGGACAGCACTTGATCCATTAAAGACATGAAGTTGTATCTGAGGATGCCTCTGGCCATCCTGCTGTAGAAAGCCAGCATCAACATGAAGTGTGGTCAGCTGGGATCAGCTGAAGTCTTCCAGCCTTGCTTCCTTGATTTGGAAGGAGGATGTCCATTTATGTCTTGTGGGCTTGTCTGGGGACCACATCAAAGGCTCCCTTTTTCCTGAGGAGATCCCAGATGATGTTGACTTGCATGTTCCTGGTGTCAGTCAAAGTTAGATGTCTTGGTGGTGAGTTAGACCTGGATGATGGATACCTTGAGGTGGATCAGTGGTCCTCAGATGATTCCAAACCTGCTGAGGAATGTCACTGTCTTGCTATAGCTGAAGTACTTGTAGCCCTTGGGCCATCCTAGTGTTTCATTTTGATCTTTGTCTTGAGTTATTTTGGTACAGAGTAGCCTGTTGTCCTTGATGACCAAGATGAAGTAAAAATAACTTTGGAGACACTCTCTCATAAACCCTGTCAAGGGTTGGAAGTTAAGTCTTGTCTGAATCTGTCCTCCAGAATGGATTTCTGTACAGAAACATCTCATCCCATAGTCCAAAAAACAAAGCTCAGAATGAAAAAGGAGAAGGAAGAATTGGACTTGATGATCTTAGAGGTCTTTCTCAACCTAAGCCGTTCTATGGTTCGATGAAGAGCTGCCCTAACTGGGGCAGAACTCTGGTCCTGGAGAATTGGAGCTCACACAGAAGTATCTTGCAGTGGCACAGGAAAAACTGTTCTGTAGTTCTCCTTTTCTGAAGGAAACCTTAAGAGAACTCACGAGCAATTTGATGGCCTTTTTGTAAACTGAAAATAAAGGGAAAGCTTTTGGGGTGAGAGGCTGTTAACTTTGAATACATGGGCGAGTCCATGCCTAGAGTGGATTAAGAAGGAGGTTGTCTTTTCTGGTGTCTGTGTATCAGTCTGGTTAGCCAAAACCTGCCTCAGGCTGTCTGAGTCCACCGGTGTGATGGTGAATGGTGGTGTCCTCCTATCCCCAAAAGGGTGCAAGGGAGCAGGTATTTGGGAGAGAGCTCAGACTTGCTGCTGCTTGTGGGGTGAGCTGAGATGGCAGAGGGAAGCATTCCACAAGTGCCATTGCAGAAGACCCAACTTGCAAAGGATGCTGTGGCTCTTAGTCCTGTCCCCCCATGGGGGACACAGCACAGCTGACAACACAGAGCAAAAGGGAAAGAATTCAAATGCGGGAAGGACACAATGGATACATTTGTTTTCCTGTTTTGTTTGTGTTTGGAGCTCTAATGGGTGATGGGAGAGTTGGTTGGTCTTGGGGTATGGGGCCAAAAGGATCGCTATACCTGTGCCAAAGGCAGCCAAGGCACCTAAGTCTTCAGGAGAGCCTTTCAAGGGGATCAAAGCCTCTCTCACCACAGACTTCGCCAGCTAACACTGCTCCCATCTCCTCGCAGACCACCCATTAAGCTGTTGCTGGCCAGGGAGCGGAGATGTGTGCTTTCCAAAATCCTCTGCAGGCTCTGCTTGCAAGTAACCTTCCTGTCTCCCTCTTCCTGCCCTCCCTCTGTGTGGTTGCCTGCTGGTTTGGCTCTCTCTGCTTGCTCTCCTCATCTCTGCAGCCTTGGCCTCCCAGTCCTTCCCTCTCCCTTCCTTTGCTTCCTTCTCAGTTGTGGCTTTGGCAATTAAAAAGTAAGGGCATGAGGTCCTTTGGAGATCTCTGGCATGGAGACACTACCTGGATGCCTCTGCTTTTTGGCTGTCATGTTGCAACAAGGCAGATGTTTTGGTACATTGCTAAAACAAAGGACAAACTTAGGACAAATATACATGTAAACCTGTTTTGCACTTGCTGGGAAGCAGATCCCCCATAGAGCTGAGGCTTGGTTGGATACCAGCTCGTGGTAAATCCTGGTATGTGCAGCTGGTCTCTGTGGCTGGAGGTTTGCAGGGTGGTGTGGATAAATGTGCCTTTGCAGGCTGCTGGTGCTGTCTTCCCCTGCCACATCTCAACAGAACTGTGCTGAGAAGAGCAGGGCAGAGCTCCCAGCCTGCTGCCCCCTGAGCACATCAAGCATTGGCATCTCAGTGCTGGCTGCACAGGTTCCCTTGCACAGATGGAATTCGAAATTCCGGCCTGATTGTGCTGGAAACAAGTGTTGCCAGGGGTTATCTTTATTTTTAAGTGGTAAGAGGAAATGCTGCAGGTTTCCTAAGGCAGATAGTGTGGCTCAGTTTTGCAGACCTGAGATATTCTGAGGAGCCTGGGAAGATGATAACCAGCTGGCAGGGCACTTGCAGGGAGCTGAAGCAAGCACATGTAATAGATACGGTACCATTTTTGTTGTTAACAATATAAATATGCTTTTCCTTATTAGTTGGTGAATACTCCATTGGAAACATTCATATTTCATTAGCATTGATTCTCTTTGAGTGAGTTGCTTTAAAACCCGTGGCAATGGAGCCCCTGTCTCTTGCTCAGACAGTATCACATAACCAGCCCTTCACTTCATCAGCAAAACAAAATAGTTCTGTTTAAGATTGAGAAGTTGTGCTTCTTTTAGTGAAAATGGTGGCCTGAAACTTTCAAACTATTGCTGGCAACTCTGTGGGTAAGGCTTGACAGGGAGAAAATTGCAGGTAGCGTCTTTAATGATTTATTTGGTTTTACTTCATTTTATAGAGAACTGTGCAGATTACTGACTGGTCCTTGTAGAGGGGAGACTCAGCTCAGCAATGTCTTGTCTTGGGGATTGCTGTTGGGATTAGCTTTAATTCAGAAGGGTTTATCAATCTGCCATTCTGGTCAAAATGCTGCAGGATTTTGTGAGCTGCTCCTATGAGGTTCTTACCTACTGGAAGGGTGAAGAAAGAGTCAGGGGGACCCAACTCTGTGGTCTTTTCTAGGCTTATTGATAGGAAGATAAATGAAATCTTTGTTCCTTGTGAAAAGGTAACACGGAAAGGTGCAAAGCAAATGGCTGATGCCCCAAGGCATCATGTTTCTGAGGAACACTTTGAATAGGATGCTGACATTTCTGAGCTTTCAGGTTTTCCCTGTATAAAGGGTTTTGTTGGTCTGTGCTTTGAGGAGATGGGATATTTGCCTTCTTGCACAAGCAGGCCTTCCTCCCCTCTAATCCCTGTATCCATCCAGCTCAGCACCATAGGGAGAATACTGGCAATACCATCACTGGCTGAAGGAGGGATAAAAACACGGATTTCCAAGGCTACATGTTTTCTTCCCCAAGTGAAGGAGAGAATATTTTTTATCCAAACCAAAGTACATAAAAGTTGATTCAGTTGTCTTAAGAGTTACCAGGAATGGCTTTTCCATTAAGCACTTTACAAAACTACTGGGCTGTGGACCTTGAGAGCCCAGGAGTGTCTGCAAGTAATGTAGTTTCTGGATAAACACAGGGAATTTCAGGTCTTCAGGCAGAGCCTGAACTGTATCTCTCCCCATTGGCAGAAGCTTGCCTTTTAGGATAGTTGTAGAACTTTTGCTTCAGTAAAAGTCTTGATCTGGGAAGGACAGGTAATGGGAGAAGTGATGCATGGCAAGGTTTTTGGTGGTAGTTTTCTTCTCTTGGTGGATTTCAGAGGCAGGTTGGTGGAAAGCAGAGCAGGACAGGAGGCTGATAAATACATGTGGTTTTAGTATCTTCTAGGTATGTAGGTAGGGCTTTTTGAGTCATGTTTGAAGCTTGTTACTTGCTTGGCCTTCAAATTAACCAGAGATCTGCTTGTCATCTCCTTTTCTGAATCAGCCCTAAAAGGAGTAGAAAAAAAGAGAATCAGCTTCTAGAACAGAAGGCCAGTGGTGGTGATGATGTGTGTTGTGAGGAAGAGCAGTCTTGCTTACAGTCAAGTTTGCAAGTCTGCTAAATTTTCTCTAATTTACTAAATTAATTTACTTTTTCCTTTTTTTTTTTTTTTTAAACTAGACTGTTTGAGCGTAGATCTTGGTATATTCTGATCTTCAGTGAAATAATGGGTTATAGACCCAGCGGGGACACCAAACCCTTCTACCCAAGCCTGTGATCCTACAACTATAGGTAGAAAATCTCTCTACTGATTTTTAAGATGAATATTGAGTATTTGTCTTGCTGAAAAACTTGCACTTCCCTATCCCTACAATCAGCTCAGGTATCAAGGATGAGGCAACTTTTCTGCAGGGCTGTCTCCTCCTGTCTTCTGATCCCGATTTAATATCGGGATTTGTTTTTCCAGGTGACCCTCCACAAGCTGCTGCCTGGATTGGCCAGTGTATCCTCTACTTGCTGATAATGGTTTTTGAGAAGACTGTGATTAGCCTTGTCCTGCTTATCCCTGGTTGGACAAAGGTAAGCTATATTTTTCTAGCCACAGCTGTTGTGGTTTGTTTCTCATCAGCTTTGCCTGATTTCCATTATGGTAGGTCTTTAATCCTTAGGACTTGTTGACAACCCTTAGTAATAATTAGCTATTACTTAAGTTTTGGGAAACGTGACTTTCATAATGGTTTGGCTTTTGGTACATTCTCTTGCTAGTCAAAAGCTTGTGGAATAAGATGATGCTTTAATTCTTTTCCTGTTCTTGGTTAAGATAAGTGGGCTGGGCTGGCAGCTGAGCTACTTCAGTTCTGCCAGAGGATTTCTACACTATCCTGTCAAGTCAATCCATGTGGGTGTTTTCTGATCCTGTGCCTAAACTAAGAGGACACTTAGAGATTGATTTGGAAAGCTCTCCCAGTAGCATGTTGTACTTCTCCCCTCAGCTGCTTCCATGTGGTAGTTGAAGCAATGGTAATTGTGTTGATCAAGAGTTTCTCTTTTAGTAGAACAGTAACCTGTGGCAAGTAGGTGTGATGAGTATAAAACCCAATTCTGGGTGACTCCAGTTTGGAGTGCACTTACACATAATGCCTGGTACCTCACAGGTTGCTGTGACTTGACCAGTTGTCATGGATAGTTACAATGAGAGTCTCACAGTACTTATTCCTGTACCAAATCATGTGTTTGGCAGCTGGGCTAAGGGAATATCCCATGTAATCTTTCAAAGAGCAGCACTGAAGCAAAGGTTGCAGAGCCCTGGCTGGGAGACTGCTGGTGGAAGAAGGCAGTCAGTACAAGGTTCAAATAATGCTTCTGAATGTTTTCTCCTCTGCAGCTTCAGCAGATCCTTCTGGGTTACATCCCAAACCCCCAGCTGGAGCTTGTCCTGGTGATGCTTGTTGTGCCTTTCATAGTCAATGTAAGTGGTGCTTCTGCAAGCACTGGGTGGGCTGGTTTGGAATTCAGGGTCTACACCCACGGGGAATGTGCACAGAGGGGAAGCCTTGAAGGGGCTGGGACAGGGTGGAGGGATGTGGAAACAAGTATATCTGTCGCAAATCTGTCACCTGCCATGGTCTCTGTTCCCAATTCCTTTCCCTTTGCCCACCCTGCTAGGTGGCTGATTCTTTACCTTTTTGAATAGAGCTGGAGCTCGTTATCTGAGGGTTCATCCCAGCACCAAGCTGTAGGCACAGGGATGCCCACAAATCCTTTAAGCTCCTATAGGATGGCTTGTAACTTGGGCAGCCTGCCAGTCCATCCACTTGGCTGGACTTCAGCTTGTGTTACAGCAAGGCAAGGTATTCAGGTTACCCAGAACTGTTGTTCTTCTCAAAACTAGTTTGGCAAAACCTCTTGAAGGCTCAACTCTATTGTGTTTGCCCTGATTGTGGGTAATCTTTGACATTACTCAGTTCCTGCTAAAATGGGAAGTGAGAACAAGGTGTTATCACTCAGATGCTCCCTGGACAAGTAGTGAATCACACTCTGAGCTCATACCATGTACATTGCAGTGGATGCAGCATTGGAAATGCTGGGGTTTCCAGCCTCTCTCCAGCACCCCAGGCTGCAATTCCTGATTTGAAAGCAAACTTTGTACTTCAGAGAACTGGCAGGGGACTGATTCAGGCAGATGAACCTTGAATACAGCTTGGTTCAGTGATCATTTCCTGGTGGAAACTTGGCCTATTATGGTCTTTTTTTCCTCTGGGTCTTCAAAAACTATGGAATCAATAGCACTTGTATGAGAAGGGTCTTCAGGAATTTGACTCATCCAACTCCACAGTTGATGCAGTGTTGATTTAGGTATGGGGTTGATCAAGGCAGGACATCTGGAGAAGACAAAAGGAGAAGAAATATTTGAGTTTGAATGACGTTGTATTTTGGTCTTTGCAGTCTATTCATGTAACTTCTTTCTCCCCGAGGCCATTATGTTCTGGGTTGTGGACAGCTTGATCATGAGGAAATACAAGCAGAAGGACACCCTAGACATCAATGGATCCATAGAAACTCCACGGGTTAGGAGGACTGAGGAATCTCAGGTAAGACCAAGGATGCAAACTGTGTTTGAGACCCAACTGCAAACTTGTGGCATGGTCTGTGTGCTTTACAGGCAGTGACCCTGTGAAGTAAAACTAACTCTGTCTAACCACGAGCAAAGTCACAGCCCATGAAGTGTTGCTGAAATACTGCCCTGAATATAGACAATATCTCAAGGGGATGAGCTGGCTTTTACATTGACCTGTGGGAACAGACTGAAACTGTTGTGCATCTCTGCAATGACACTCTCAACTTTCCCATATTTATTTGTAATTAATCTTGTCTGAGAAGGGCTTGCTTTCCTCGCTGTAATTGATACATCCTTTTTTTTAAAGGACAAGTCCTATCTGGGAATCCTATTTTTGTCACCATTTGGTATTTTTTCAGCCAGAGGATGGTCCCTTAGCTGGAGGAGGCTGTATTTTATGTAGTCTGAGCTTGACACTTCAAAGTTGTGGTGGGGAAGGAAATGCTGCAGTTCCAGCAGACTTTGTTCTTGTTAATGACATGTGTTTGCTGGGTAGGTGGTGTCTGCTTCTTACTGAGTTTTGGGCAGAGACCACAGTCTTATTCTCTGGGATGAATTCCCTTCCTTCCCCTGGCACCCGGACCTGGTTTCAGTGTGTCCTGTGTATGACTGCTGATATCCTGCAGCTCACTGGCAAGACTTATGGAGATAAGATAATTTCTGGCAATCCCACACTGGCTCCTGGAGTAGCTTCTGCTGAGGAATTTAGGATGAACAGAAATAGCCCTTGCTCTGAGAGCTCTTTCATTAAGTGAAACTCAGCTCTTGTGCTGATGGGTGGGGTGGACAATTACTGGTGACACTGCAGCACGCACAGAGGCAATAATGTTTTCAGAGTGTGCTTGGCAGCCTGCACAGCAGCCAAGGTTTCTGTGTCCCAAGGGTGTAGAGGGGAAGTGGCCACTGCTCCTGAGGATGCAGTGTCAGAGGAATCCTCCCTCTGGCAGGGAGGGCAGGCAGATGTGAGCAGCTGTTGAGACAAGTGAGTCACTTCTCCTGGCTCTGCCTCTGGATAAACAGTTCTAGCCTGGAGAGGTCACTCGTGGCAATGACCTGCTGTACTGCCTGGGTGTGCTGGTGTGTCCCTGAAGGTTTAAGATCAGTTAAGATCAGCTCAGATTTCCCTGTAAGAAGGTGACATCCTAGCTGAGACACCAACCTCCTTTCCAGCCTTCTGAACCTAAACATGCTGCATTTAGTCCCATAGGTGGTGGCTGCTGTGGGTACACAGAAGGTGTTGCAGTTATTAGTCCTTCATGAAAAAGGAGCTGGGCCCCTGTCTTGCTCCACTGGAGAGTGTGGGGCAGGTGTTTTGTGACCTCTAGCTCAGTTTTGGATAACCTGAAGCGAAGATCCTGTTTATTTCCAGAAGCTCGGAAAGGCTCTTCTGGCAGCAAAACCGAGACAGGTTGTTTCAAGTGACAGAAACAGCTCTAACTCTGTCAAAGGGCTTTTCCCGTCTTCTGAGTACTTGACTACTTTTGTCAGACAGATTTTTGCTGAGGTCTTCAACATCCAGGTTATTTGTACATCCTGAAACCCTCTGATTCATCACTGCAGTGGAGCTACCCAGGGGACTATTTTTTACCTGGAGCAGTCTGCAGGGATTTCCTCTCTGCTCAGGCATGTTCCTCTGCCTCTGGCCCAACAAATAGTTTGGGCAGAGGAGGAAGTTTAATCAAGAAATACGAAGTGGGTGACCTGTTTTCCAAGTCTTTTTTGGCACTGGGCCTTGAGGTATAGCCATAGACTCGTGCTTCGTGTGTCAGCTTCTTAAGCTGTGAATTAAAGATCGTGTTGGCTGGCTGAGCCCTGCACCTGGATCGACTGGAATTTAGGCTTGAAAGCAGAAAATGAGCATTTGCTGTGCTTGTTGCTGCTAATAACCTGTTTCAGCGGGGGAATTTGTCCTCTCTCTGCTGCCCAGTGGAGGAGGAAGGGAGGCTGAGCAGTGTCTGTGTGCAGGGCAGAGCTGGCTGAGGGTCATGTGTCCCACAGTTTATCAGGGTTCATCAGAGCTGTCTCTCAGCAGGCGCCACCAGCTCCCCATCACGCTGCAGTCTTGAATTTCAGCCCCCTGCCTATCTCACCAGTGGAGTGTCATTACTTTCACTGGGACCAGCAGTTTGTGTTTGGAGAAGGAGTGGGGAGGGGAGATAGGAAGGAGGGGATCGAAGTTAACCTGTTAAAATTCCATGCTCAGGAATTTCTGTAGGGATGGAAGGAAAACTCAGCTTTGTCCTTGGCTTGGTAGACCAGCTGGGCATCAAAAACAAACGCACCAACCAGCAATCCTGCCTCTGGTGGCAGCACAGACCAAATAAATGGCAGCCCCTTTTGGGCTTTAAGGCTGCTCTGGTGAGCCAGAGGATGAACTCTTGCTTATTAGGGACCAAATGCTGAACCTTTTTTACACTGAAACCCTGAAGGGGATAAACTCCCTCTTATGGCTGGAAGAATTCCACCCTTCCTTTCGAGTCAGTCTTAAGGTTTCTTCTGTTTCAAGCCTATGTCCAGCCTTGTAACTGTTCATGCAGTCTCTTTTCTTTTTTTTTTTTTTCCCTCTTGTGGGGTAGGAAAATCTCTCTCAATAGTGCTAATCTGCATCCAGTGCTGTTTAGGCTGGGGAAATGCATTCATCTGCAAGGACCTTATTTTGGCTTTGTATGTGTCCTGCCCTTGACCCCAGTCTCTTTTCCCTTGCCCTTGCAAGTCCCAATTAAACTTTAGATCTTATCAGTGGTTTCTTTGTTTCCTCCACTCAGGAAAACAAGTCAGTTTTAATAATGTTTTATTTGATCTTTTTTGAGTTTGTTTCTTTTCTTGTTGTTGGGTTTTTTGGTCCCCCAAGGGAGGTGGATGAGTTTCTGTTCCTTTCCTGATGGCTTACATTTTCAGAGACAAGCCTTAAAGCAAAAGTCTAATAGTTGAAGTTTAGGAGAAAATCAATGCACTGCATAGGGACCTGCCTTTGGTCAGCATGTAGTTCAGCACCTGTCCTAATTCCCTTCACAGGAGCTGGGACTTTTGGCACTCACTAGGCTGAAGATACTGATACGTGCCAATATGATGCTGCTTGCTTATAAAAATTGAAGAATACTCCAAGAGCAAGTTTGAGTTGCCTGTTGCTTAGCTGAGCTGATTTTTAATTAGCTCAAACTCATGGTGTACTCACCTGCCTAGTCCTTACAGGGAAGATAAATAAAGGTGGATGTAGAGGTGCCCCTGGAAGGAAACTGCCACACCTGTCAGTCTTACTGAGTCGTGGCAACTCACCTGAGCTCAGATGCAGGAGGATGGTGGGATGGATGGTTCCTACCTCTTGGCATTGGAGTAGACTGCCCAGGGAAGTGGTGGAATAATTTAGTGATCGGCTTGGTCATTCTGGGGTAATAGCTGGACTTAGTCTTGGAGGTCTTTTCCAAACTTAATGATTCTTTTTCAGCCTCAGTGATTCTGCACCAGGGTGATGGAGCTTTGGGTAAACACAGTTCTATGGCTAGTGGGGAAATGGTGTTGGAGCTGTTTTGTTTCATAGCCTGTGCCACAGTTCCTGTATCTGTGCAGTCTCTTCCTGTGCTACTGAGATGCTTTGGTTATCCAAAAGGATAGAGTACCAAACCAGTAGGCATACTGGTATGCAGTCCATGCAAACCAGTGGGCATCATCTTCTCCCAGACAGGAGGGATTTGGCAGCATGTGTGGGCAGCCCTGTTTCAGTAGCATGACCCATGTTTTGGGAGCTGCTGGCTGCCTGGTGTGGGGAGGAATGCAGGAGGTCTTTGAGGGTTGCTGACTGAGACAGCAGCACATTGTCCCAGGACTGGGACACCACAGCCCAATCCCAGCTGTGCCACCGACCCGCTGTGATCCTGACCTGGATGCATCTACAGGGGAAGCACCTTGTCCAACTTGTTCTGAGAACTCCCAAATTGGAGTTGGGCTTGAAAATTACACCTGAGGGTATGTCCTGTGGCTGTCATAGCAATGAGGTGCTGTCTTGTGGTGGTGCTTACCGGGGAATTGCGGAAAGGTTACTGGGGACTGGTGGCTCATGCAGCTTCCTGCAAGTGTAGGGTGGGCACTCTGCCACCATCCGTGCTCGGCTGCAAGGGGATTTGAGTTTTCCACTGAAACCTACCCAGATCATCAGTTCATTGGGCCCCATAACCATCCTGTTGCAGCCTCTCAGAGTTCAGTGAGTTCATAATGATGTATGGGACTAATTACCTGTTTTTTTCAGGTTCAATAGCACCACAATATTAATAAGATAAACAGAGGAAATCTTCATGTGAGAGAGATGGAAACTTTCCAGTGTGTGTCTTGAACCAAATAAAAAATTCCTTTAGACCAATATGGGGGACGGTGAGGGCTTAATCCTGTCTACTGCTGTCCTTGGAGTGTCTGACTGTGAAGATAACAACATGGGATGGAGGGGCTGGAGTTTGTGTGAGGGTGGGGTGAAGGAAATCTTCCCCTGCGGCTCTTCTGCTCCTTTGAAGTCACTGACTAACTGGAGTTTTGTTTTTCCTGTTTAGTGGTTTTGTTGCTGTGGTGACTGGCCCTGTGGTGCTGCCTGAGTGCTGCTGACATGTGGAGGGCACGTGAATTTGCAGCTGTTCATGAAGATAGGCAGAGATCAGAGTAATTCCCCCAGGCTCCAGATTTTGCCTAAGGAATAGTGGGCCCTGGGACTGGTGGAGCTGTTGGGGATGCTCTGTGGGTGTGTGCACTGGGCTGAAAGCCCATTTACCATCCCCTGTGCCTCTGAGCTGAAAGGCTGTTTAGACAGGCACAGGGAGACTGTGTAGTGACAGTCTGGCTTCTCTTGCCCAAAACTGAGTGTTTGAGGAAAGGAGAAATGGGTTGGATGGGGTTGAGCAAAGAGTCTGGTCTGAAGCACAAGTCTGATGAGGAGCAGCATGGGGGTATTTTAGCCTGGAGAAAAGGAGATGTTATACCTCTCTACAACTATCTCAAAGGAGGCTGTAGCCAGGTGGGGCTTGGTCTCTTATCCCAGGTAACAAGTGATAGGACAAGAAGGAACAGCCTCAAGTTGCACCAGAGGGAGTTTAGTTTGGGTATCAGGGAAAATGTCTTTACTGAAAGGATGGTTAGGCACTGGAGCAGACTGTCCAGATAAGTCCCTGGAAGTGTTCAAAAACCAGGCAGATGTGATGCTCAGGGAGATGGTTTAGTGGTGCACTTGGCAGTGCTGGGTTAATGGTTGGACTCAGTCTTGGAGGTCTCTTCTAGCCTTGATGATTCAATGGTTCTAATCAGTCAGGTCATGAATATTACCCATGCAAACTAGCTGGCATCAGGTTTTAGCTCTTCTGCAGTCAGTGCAGCCACTGCCAGAGTAAAATCTGGCCTTTTTCCTCTTCCAGATGATGTGGCTGGAGGATGCCCACATGTGTCTCTATCTGCACTGTGCAAATGCTCCAGGCTGGTGACAGCCAGTTGGTTCCAAACAGCCCATGGCAGCTTCAAGTGTGGAATTAGCTCCTGAGAGTGGAGGTGTTCCTGGGGGCAAAGGGCAGCTTTCTGATCATGCAGCAAAACTGTGCTTTCTTACCTAAAGAAGTACTAATGAGAGGTGTCAGTGCTAGGGTTTGGCTCCCACAATTCAGACTGAGCCAGGAGCCTCAGTGCCAGATAGAAATACGGTGCTACCAGCCTCAGGACATCACTGGTTGTGACTGAAGCTAGCCCTGTAGCTCTGCTTGCTCTTCTGTCTGAGCTCTGGAGATGACAAGCAGCTGGGGGCCTGGGAAAAGGTCTACATGGGGTACAGCTGTTCATGAAGTATGTAGCTGTGGTTTTGTATATCTCCACTGAGGCTGCAGCCTGGCTTGGACATCCATGTCTGTGTGTGATTCCTGTCCCATGGGGAACAGAACCTTCAGCTGCCTGTTCTGCTCTCGAGGAGAGCAGATTATTGTAGTGTCTGTGCCCAAGTCTGTTTGGCTGTTGTTGGAAAGAGGGTCTAGATGACCCTGAGACCTTACCCCTCTGCCAGAGAGGATTGGATCTGGCAGCAAACCCCTCTAAGGGTGCTTGACCTCTTCAGCAAGCAGTGTTGAGATCTGAGAACTTCTACTCCCTCAACATCTGTCTCTTCTCCTTTCTAGGTGTTGCTGTCTCCAGACATGGATTTTGATCAGTCTGAAAGCGACCAGGATATTTCAGGACTCCAGGGAACTCACCAGAAGATGAAGCAGCCCAGCTATCAAGTGGTGATCTGACAGCACTGGGACCAGGAAGGTGGAGGAAGGAGCAGAACTGTGATCCTTGAGCTGGCCAAGGAAGGGCAGAGTGGGGATTGCTAGTTGATCCCTATGGATCTGCAGAGATCCTTTTGCCTGCCTCATCTAGACCTGTCCTGCAGTTGTCTTTGGGATGGTATCTGTGCGTTCTGTACAGGCTTGAGCAGTATCTGCTTTCCCTGTGTGCCCCTAACCTGTACACACGCAGGCACGTTGAGGTTGGGGTATGAGTATGTGCTTTCCCTGGCTGGCCAGCTGGGTGTGACTTTTTTTTGTCAGGACTAGAGATTGAAATCAAGATTTTTTGATTTTTTTATAGAAAAGAAAACAAACCAACTCTATTCTGTACTACCTGAACTGTGACACTTTTATATGCACAATGCTCAAAAGAATTGGTTTGCAATATGTATTTAAATGTCTTGAATTGGGAAGATTGTCTCAGTGGATCTGATTCTTTTTTACAGTTTTATAAAGAATCCAATAAATATTTGACCTAAAATTGCTTCATAAATGAAATGACTTCACGTGCTCAATGTTCTGCAAAACCCTAATGCTGTGAAGGGGAGGAAGGGGAGCTGCTGAAATCTTTCCTGACCAGGGAGGATTGCCTTTCTGCAGCAGGGCTGTCCTAGTAGAGCTGCAGATGAAGAGCTGAGCCACAGTCCGTGGTTTCTGTACATGAGTTGTATGAGCTGCTTCAGTGGAAAGACCTGGTGCATCAAGAGACTTGGAGATTGATCCCAGTTGCCACTTTACAAGTGAGTGTTTAGTGGAAGTTGACTCCTTTTACCTTGTGTAAACATAGGAAATCTGTCCAGGACCTGGTTCAAAGTAGATCTAAACTGGTAACTGAAGGCCTGTCAGCCAGCCCTGATTTTCTGCGGTAAGAAAGTGGCCTGGGGTGGGAGTGCTGCATGAGAAGACCCTGGCTCATCCCAGGTCAGGCATTTTTTGTTTCAAGTGTGAAGTGCAGGGCTTTGCCCTTGCTCTCCTGTTAACCTACTGTATTTGTCTATAAACACAAAAATGCAAAATACTTGGCAGCTGTCCTGGGGAGGGAGTGAGCACAGAGCAGCTGCATAACCCACTCCCAGCCTGGGTGCAGATGGACAGCTGTGGTGAGACCCACAGAGTCCAACTGGGGGATAGTCCTTGGGGCAGGGCCTGATCCAGGACCCACTGAACTGGCATCCCTAGCTAAGCCATAAACAGCTTTGCTTATTGCTAGAGAAGTCCCCATAAGAGAGGGATGGGAACGATCTTTTATTTTTCCTCCCTCCCTTGTATTTTCCCAAGAAAATGCTCTTTATTAAGTAGAAAATAAAGGATTTGGATTTTCTAACTTAGATGGATTTAGGCTTTTAAAGGCTGAGCTCAGAGCGTGTGAAGATATTTGGCAGAGTTTTGGGGGGGGGTGGTTTGTTGGTTGTTTTTTTTCTTAACTTCAAAGTAGTTTGGAAGCTGTAGATGGAAATCAAAGTCATGTGTGCCCTTCAGTGAACTAGACATGCATGGTTACACTTGCAGCTGTGCAGCTTCAGAGTGTTTTTCTGGAAATTAAATTCTTTTTTTGGTTTTGTTTCTTAATGAAGGGTCAAAATCCTACTTTAGCTGGCACATCAAAAGATCTTTGGAACATTTGGCACACAATTCTCTGAGTAGATCACTTGTATTGCTCAGTGCAATTGGTTTCACAAGGCAACTTCTGCTTGTCAGGGCACTTCTGCACTAGTAAGGTCTTGACTGGAAATAGATTAAAACAGGGAAATAGATTAAAACAGCTTCCCTATTAGAAAGTTGCTGTCTCTTTTGAGGTGTACTGATATCTGGGGTTTTGTTCCTGCTGCACAGTGCAATGCTGGAGTATGTGGAGAGTGCAAATTTGGGCGCAGCCAAGTCCTTGTCCTAAAATGGACTGGCTGAAATGATCTTCATCTTAGCTCTTAGTTTGACTGATTGAAAAGGTTCACAGTAGGCAATATCAGGTCAAATGAGACAGGGGAAGGGTTGTCCCTCTCAAGTATTGTGTAGCCAATGCTGTTTCAGCAACCCTAAGTTAAGGAGTCCTGTTCCCTTGTCTGGGTTGGTGTGCAATTGTTTCCATTGCACTGCAGAGTGATTGCTCAGCCTCATTCCTGAGCTGTCTGAGCAATGTGCAATCTGTAGCTGTGTCACTGCAAAACCAAGTGCTCTGTGACACTCTTGGATATGAGAACAAATGCATGTCAGTATGTGCAGCAGGAGCACAAACTCTTTTCCCATGTCCTGTACTACTGTATTTAAAGCCTGGTTTGGTCTGTGTGGTTAAATTCCTACTGTGGGAGTAGAACCACAGAGTCCATTCACCCAACACACTTGTTGCTTCATCTCAAGTAGATGGGGGCTAAAAGAGATTACTGACCTTTAATTTTCCACTGAAACTACTTTGGCTCTCAACCTATTGTGAGTGATTCTTTCAGCCATCTGGTTACATGAGCTTGTCCAGCAGCATAAAACATACATAACCTTAGCTTCAGAGTTCTTTTATCCTTGCCAAATGAAAGCATCACTGCAGCGTTCACTGTAAAATATTTATTGTGAAATGGATAACTGGAGCCTTAATTAGAACTTGAGTATATTGCCCCAGGTGCTTCATATTGCTGAGAAGTTGGACTTGGTCATTGTTATCTTCAGGCCCTGAAAGAAATATGTTTTCTTGGCAGGAGGAGGAGGAGTAATGATGCACCTGAATCACTAGCAACAGGTGTGTGTGTGTATATATGTATTATATACATATTTATATACAGGAGAGGAGAGCCCAAGCCAATTACTCCCCCTAGCAATACAACTGAACAGCAAAATGTGGGAGGAGAGGGAAGATTTCAAAGAAATCCCTTTTCAGTAAGGACAGCATGAAGACACCTGCCAAACCCTGGACTGTCTAGAAATTCACTGCCACTATGCTGTTCCCCCTCTGGTTTGGATATGGGCTGTATGTGATCTTCCTCTTGTCTTCCTGGGTGGAGAAGTCAACAGATGTTCTTTCTCATCTCATTTCTGGCCCACAAGCCCACCACAGAGCACTAAACCTCTTTCATTATTCTACACTCAGGACTGTGCTTAAGGTCTTGCATTCAGTTCTCCCTTGCAGGAGAGCTATTTCTCAAGATAGCAGGGCCCACAAGAGTAGTTTCTTCTTTATGTTTTGTTCCAAAGTACGAGCCTTGGCATGAGTAAGGATCTTCCAGAGTGCAATGAAATCTTGCTGGTTGCTTTTGGCTGTTTCCCTCTTCCAGGCAGCACATGGTGTGAATAAGAAACTGTGTTTGCCACCTGCTCTGCTGCCACGGTCTAGTAGCACTAACTAGCTGATCAAGCAACTGGAAAATCACCACCCCACCCCCAGCAGCTGGGGCTCCTACAGCAACAATATCATTTAATTGTTAAATATGCAAAAAATCAGTCAAGATTGAACCTATTTCTGCAGGTCTCTGGCACAATCTCTTTTCTCCTAACACATGGATATAATTTAATTCCTGGAGATGCTTCCACACCCTCCCTCCTTCCTTTCAGTTCTGGAAAAGCAGAGCATTCATGAGCTCAATTTGGCTTTTCATGTAAATGTCTTTCTGGTTGTCAAGTCCTCTTTGGACAAGTTCTCTACTAAAACTCCCCTGTGGCTGATCTATAGCATTGCTCAGTGATGCCTCACTTCAAAATAGACCACAGCCTTGCAGTTTGGGTTTGGAGGTTTCTTTGCAGAGCAGCACCACCTGCAGTGGGGGTGGCTGGCAGACCCTTCTGTAACTTCCTGCTGCCAAATTCCTGCAGTGAAAGGAGGGAGAAGGAGCCAGGGGAAACCGGGATGAAAATTTTATAACAATTTTGGAGTAAATAAAGACTTCCTCCCTGATTAGAAAAGCAGCTAGAAATGTCTGGTCTAAATTAAAGAGGCTGCTTTGTAGGCTCATAAGCTCTTGTGGGTCCTGGTTCATCATCCCTGGGAGAATTTAAATCTTTGCTAAGCAGAAGTGATGAGATGCTCAAGGCTGTGGCATGTCTATTGGAAGCTCATGGTTAAGACTCAAGAAATCACCAATCCTGCAATATTATTTGAATTGAATTACACTGAATAATCTGCTCCATGAAATGGGATCCTGCAGCATTCCTCTTGCTGCTGAAGACTGGAGGTGTTGGTTTAGCACTCAGGCTCTGCCCCGAGACAGCAAGAAACCAGATGAAGGTTTTCACCACTGTTTCAAAGGTCTGCAGTGGTTCAGGGAACCTTATTTTATCCCAGCAACCAGGAAAGCAATACCCTCCTGTGGATTGTTGATTTAAGGTTTTGATTTTGTTACCTGTTTGATGCTAATGGGTCACTGCAGATGAATATCCACCCACCTCTTCTCTCTCTCTCCTTTCCCCATGGACCAAACTTAAAGCAAGTGCTCCAGGTAACTTCTTTGCAAAGTGATAGGCACTGTGCTGTATGAGCTCTGCCTCCCATGGGGTGACCCACCAACCTCTTGGGTGTATTTCACCCCTGCATGGGGGTACTCTAAAGATCAGCAGCTCTCTGCACTGCTCAGTAAAACTGCTGGCCCATTTCTCCCTCCCTTCCCACTGGGAGACCACCAATTGTGCCTTTAACCATGTCCTCAGCCCTCCCCCCCAACCTCCTTGTTCTTCAGGAATTTGATGAACAGCGTTCACCTATAGCATGAAAGAGAGACAGCTGACTTCCAAGGGCAAAAATCCTTGGTTTCTTTGGCACCAAAAAGTAAAGAAATATTCATTAAGTTGCCTGGTAGAGGCTTCAGAAAGACCTGCTGTCACACATCCTGCTGCAATGCATTGTTATGACTGGTCTTAAAGGCTGTTAATTGTCCCAAGGCTGGTCCCTGTGTCAAAAGGGTGAGAAGCCAAATAGTCCTTATAGTTCCCATCGATCAGTTTGTCCGCATTGTTTTTGGCAAACCAGCACTCAACTTCCTGCTGGCCATTGTAGATCCTCCTCTGTTTCCACACAACAGGAACAAGCCGTCCCTTCACTTTCAGGGTGTTTGTGGGGTTTAGCTTCAGCCCTTCAGTTTGATTCTGACCAATCTGATGATGACTTGTGTTTAGAGGTTCCTGAAGAAGTTTGACTTCATGGTTCAAGAACTGACCTGCAGGGCGAGATAAAAATAAAAGAGTCCATGACTGACTGATTCATGCCTGTTTATAAACTATTGTGGTTGTGTGGTTTGTTTTCTTAGGAGGCTGTATCTGAGAATTCTTAGCACATGGGGTTCTAAAGGACTTCTTTGCAACAGCAGGATGAATCCAGTTCCTGTGATTATTTTCTAAATCCTACAAACATAGAGGTTAGAATAAAACCCTATCTTTTTTTTTTTCTTCCCCACTGGTCAAGATAAATTCCCTGAGCTAAAGAGCCTTTTTAGCTGCTGGTAGTAAGTTTGTAAGTTCCCTTCTGTGGGACATGGTTACTAGAGGTTAATAACCCACATGATGCCCATCAGCAAGCAGGAAGATCCAGGCCTGAAGCTCCACATTTTCTTCCCTTGCTTCTTGGGGGCAAGATCTTTTAGGCCAAGCTTGAGTGTGGATTTAGAGGTTTGTGCATGAGAATGGCCTGAATCCAAACCCCCACTCCTGAGGGATCATCTCCTGCTTAACTTGGTGGTACGTGAGTGGCAGAGAAAATGTGGCATCAGTCTTAAAGTTCTTCACCTGTACACGACCATAAATACCAATATTTTGTGTTCTCTGAAAGAATGTAACCATCTGGTCATTCTCAGAGCCTACCTAAAGGCCAGTTCCTTCAAAATGTGGGGATGACTCTTATTTCCCTTCACATTTCAAAGAAAGGGACCACCAAAAGTTATTTTGGAATATTTGGTTGCTGTGTCTATATTGGGAGTATCAAGCATGTGTATTCTAATAGTAGCTGTATTAAACAATCATTAAAGATTGGAAAAGTGAAAAACAGGCACAGCCATGTAGCTGGGATAGTGGGAGACAGCTCATACAGGAAATGATGGGAGAGGAGTTGGGGACACTAGAACAGAGAAGTTGTTTGAGAGTACATGTAAAAGTCTCACCTGGGCATATAATCCCCACCTTTTTCCTTCCCTCCTGCCTCTTTGGAAGGACCATTTTTGTCTGGTTTACAGCCCTGAACCTGAGAACCTTGTACCTACCCAGTAGCCCATGCGAGTCAGAAGAGAGGCCTTTGCTGTTGGAGATGTAGAACCCCAGGTGGTTCCTCTGATACGGGGCCGGCTTCTTGTACCGGTGGATGAGGATGACAAAGCTGATGGTGTCTCGTATCGTCACAGTGACGTTGGAGTTGGCAGAGATGGACACCTCGAGGCTCCTGCTTCGCACGACAGCACTCCGACCACAGGACAGGACAAGTCTTTCCCCATCATCCAGGATGATTCTTCTGGGTGTGATCTCTAGGTAGGATCTCTCTGGCTTATTGTTGAGGATAGTGATGGTGCTGAAGTAGGTCCGATGCTTCTTGTGGCCATTGGGTGGTGCAGGAGCTCCGATCAATTGCCCATTCACGGTTACACCTTGTAGGAAGGTAATCAATAAGTGAAAGCTGGAACTGAAATAGGTCTCTTGTCTCAAAAACACAAGCCTTGCCACTGAGGACATGCAGATTCACCACCTTGTGCTCGGTTATTTCACCTACCAGTATTCAAAAGAGTATAACCAGTTTGTTATAAAATTATTACCTCAGAAGCACATAAATTTACCAAAGCTCAGAAATACTGGCCTTCCCTGGAGACAGGTGCCCCCAAACCCATTAATCCTAACACAGTGTACCCAGTGCTACAAAAGGAACCACTTTTGAACAATGTAAGGTGCAGGTGCCACAGAGACAAATCAAGCCTAGATGTCCAGAGTAAGATTCCCAACCATGATTTTTGTGACTTGCTGTCCCTAAGACACTGTCTTGCTTTGCACATGCCTCTGAACAGTAACAATAAAGGAGGAGGCTTGTTGCTAACCCAAGCTAGTCCAAATTCATCAACACTGAGATGAAATATCTCCATATCCCCTCATTCCTGGTGGGATCTCTCATTTCTGTCTTTAAAGACTCAACTTGCTAGCGCTACAGAGTCTATTCTCCTCAAGCTCATTCTGCATTTGAGCCACAGAATTGTTCAAACAGTAGCACAAACAGTCTGTGAAAGAAGATTAAGAGAAACATTGCCTGGAACTTGATCACTAAAGCAGGCATGGACATGGAAATACGGAGGTTAGACCACTGCCACATGGTACACAATTTTTGTATCCTTACTGTGGGGTCTCATAAAACAAGTCTGTGAATTGTCTCTGGTTTTGACACCCCTTTCTCCCTTGCTCAGGACATAATCTACTTATTAGCTGCCCTGCTTAGAATTCCAGATGGGATCAGACCACAGGTTGGGCCCCTGAGGATCAGACTGGCTTGGGTGAAGCAGATCCTGAATCATGTGGGTTTTCTCAAGGCTGTCATGGCTCGGTAACCAGTTTGGAGAGCCTCTTTGGGTACTTTGCTCTTGTCCTACACCAAGCAGTGCTGTAAGTAAAGAGCAAAGTTTTGACAACAGAGCGATTTTGGGGAATCCAAATCTTTTATTTGCATGTTGTGACTTTCTATGTGGAGGACTGATGAAGTTGTACCATCAAAGAACCTTTTCCTGCTCTCCTGTCCCTTTCTTGCCCGTGAAGCACCTTTGGTGCTCAGTCTTACAGCTGGAGAGCTGGCCTTGCACTTCAGCTTTCCTGCTGCTTGACTTGGCTGCTCACCAGATTCCTTGTGATCTGAGACCAGCCGGAGAATGTCCCCTGGTTCTCCGTCGATATTGAAGCAGACAGAGAACTTGCTGGAGGGAAAATCAATGACAAAGTGAGGGTCTCCATCCGCTGAGAAGACATGGGAAAAGAAGACAAATGGGAGACACTTAACACAAAACTGCAACATCCAAGATAGTAACAAAACTGCTTTTTAAAGTGTTTGTCCCTGTTTTTTCCCAAGACCTCCTGGTTTGTTGTTTTTAGAAGGTCAGATGGAGTTTGCCAGGAAATGCCAAGTTTTGCTTTGTTTTTCACGAAGATTGTTTTGTTTTTCTCACTGAAGAGGTTGGGTTTTAAATGAAAATTCAAAATCCAAAAGAGTCTGGATGAAAATCAGGATATTTTCTTCCTGGAATATATTTTCAGTGATTTATGGGAATTATCATGCAAGTGTTTTAAGCTCTTCTTCTCCTTACTTTCTTGGCAGGCTACACACACAAATGTATTCTCTAACGAAAGACTGATGGGTGGACCTCACACTGAACCCTTCTGGCCCTCAATATCAGATTGGAACAGTCAACAGCAGATATTGATCCCATAATCTTAATTTTTCAACCATCCTTCACCCATCGCCAACTAACCATATAATCATTATAATAAATAAATCATTTATAAGTTATTAATAAAACAAGATGTCATTAATAAAACAAAATGAAAACAAAGTAAATTTGACCTTATCAATGAAATTCAAGTCAAAATTCTTGATCTGAACTTATTCTTTTGTTTCTCAAGTATGAAAAGGATGTTAAGTAGATGTGTAGAACCAACAGGAAAATAGAAAAATACTACAGAATATTTTTTTCCCATTTCAACAACATTTTTTGTGTCTCAGCAACATTACTTTATAAAATGTTTCTGACTAGATCTAATACAAAGAGAACATGTTTCCTGTTCTCCCCTAATCTACAGGGGTCTCAGACATGAGGATCAGTTGTTGCAGATCATTTGCCTTGGTATGTTTGCCCACACTCCTTCTCATTCCTGATCCTCTCTGTGTTTTGTTTTTGTTTTCATTTTCCTCCCTGTTCTGTATGTCTAACAAACAGGATTTTGGCTGATCCATCGGAATGGTTACACCACAGTGACAAGCATCTGAGATTTCCACAAATCAACTGCTATTATTTTGTGTTATTAAAGGCACAAAAACAGGCACTGACCTGAAGTTTTGGAGATTTTAATTCTTTGTTTATCTTGCTCTCTGCGGATACCTAGAAGTAGGGAAGAAAGGCTGTTATGATTATTTTTGCAGCAGCAGAAAAAGTCACAGTATAAAAATGTTTCCAAAATATTAATGAGAGAGATTATGGGACATATTCCTGCAGTTACTTTAAGCTTCATTTAGAACACCATTTTTTTTCAATAGTTCCTAGAGCAGTAAGTGCTTCAAGGAGGTGAATGAGGTGCCTGAAAGGTTTGCTTAAGTTTATCGACCATACAATTAGCAAAATTGATATGAAAATTTCAGCTTTACCCCTCAGTTCATTGGTGAAGATCATCCCTGTATCAAAGCCAGCCGTGAGACATCACCTATGCAAACAGATTTCTTACCAGCACAAGGGTATTTTTCTCTCATACCTGGGGGTGCCTTGTGTCCCTGCAAGCTCTGCAACTTTGCCCCAATTCCATCAGTAGAAGGGCTGACAAACTCCTCCTGAGGTGGTTCTGAGTGGAGTCCAGCCTCTCTCATCTTCAGGATGGTGAAGGGAGTAACAAAATTGTAAGCCAAAGCCATTGACTTGGCTTTCTCCATCAAATAATCTTTTTCCTGACTGTCATCACTCTTCAACCGGGAGTTAAGCAATTCCTTGATGGTGAGGTAACTCCATGCCCTCTCGATGTAATTTTTATCACCTTTGCCATCTTCCAGGCCGGGGACACCTCTGATGTCATTCCTGCTTGGCAGATCAATGGCCACGTCTGTTTTGAGGAGGATATACTTCTTGGAATTGCTGGCAGTCACCTCCACGTGGAGCTTGTCCGAGGTGCGGTTGATGAGTTTGCCAGCGATTATGATCTCAGAGCCATTGAAGTAATTGGGGAAGAAGTTCTGGGTGACTTGCTCCACATCATCTTCAGGGTAATCAACACGGATGTCGGAGAGAAGGGGTGTTCCTATTTCATCATAGAACCTTAAACCAAGACACATTTCTTACTGTTAGTGCTGTTCACCCAAGTGGATGCACATACTCTTGCACATGACCAAGGATGCAGTCAGGTTATCTACCATGGCTCCTAATACATTCAGGGGCAGTTAATGCTACCAGACACCAAATTTAACTACTGTATCCACTGTAACAGGACCAGAGTGACATGGGGGTTTCCACCCTTAGAGATTTTCAAAACCTGAGTGGACGAAGCCCTGAGAAACCTCACCTAAATTTGAAGTTAGCTCTTCTCTTAGCAGGAGGTTGAATTGATGTCCAGAGGTCCCTTTCAACCAGAATGATTCTCTGCCTCATTTTGGTTTTCAGTGTTCCTTACGCATCTAAACAGAGTCTCAAGTATATTCAGAAGGATCCCAGCATGGCCTGGCAGTCACCTCCCTTCCACTATGATTCCAGATCTCTGCAAGGAGGCATTTTGGCCACTTAAGTCTGCTTAAGAACATTTGTCCATTAAAAGTAAATTCTTGTCTTCTGAGGCTCACAGAAAGCAACCTAGTTTTTAAAAAACGTACTTAGAAGAGATGTGTTAGCCAGATATTTTGGTTTAGTTTTTAATTTAGTTTTAGTTTATGTTTGGTATTCCAGAGCCAGAAACTAAGACCAAAACGTTAGGTCCCCCAAAGCTGGAGAGAATCCAAACCAAAGCTTCTGTATCTCTGGAAGACCCCTAGATACTACCATTTAGGATGATCAGTGTAGGACAGGCAGGAATACAGCTTTTAAGGGCCAAAGGAGAAAGAAAAGCAAGAAGGAATCTCTCCATGCCCCTATAAATGAGGAATTTCCAAGGAATGGAGGAATTCTAGCTACTAAATACAGGTGCCCTGGCAGAAGAGAATTCACTACCTTGTTGTTGATATTCTGTTTGGAGCAAGGCATGGATTCCATGGAACCAGAGAGCTTAACCCTGCCATGCCTTGTTGACATGACCTACCACCTTTCTGAGAAAACGTGACACTGGGCACCCCAGAAAGTCTTCACAAGGGTCAAGGCCCAAGTTTACAGCTCTGTGTTTTCCCTGCAGCAATGTGCTTGTGATGGTTCTTCCCAAGCCGCTCCAAGAATGCCATATTTCCCATTTAAGCAGCAGACTGCTCATCTCTTGGCAAGCCATTTCAGTTTAATTTGGTAAATAAATAAAGAATTGGCCTCGGCCCTTTGTTTAGTTCAAGCTGCATTTGTTTTACACATCTGGTTAAACAGATTGTCTGGAAGCTCAAGTCACACTTTGTGCTTTTTTCTCTCTCCAAGGGAACCCAAAGCCTGAATTGACGGACTTTCTTTTAAAGTGTGTCTGAGAACAGTGTCTTTTATGCAGAGACCTCACCAGATTTAAAAACACTAGTGAATTAAACCTGAGAACTCTCTGAGAGTATCTTCCAGGTTGTAATAAATGGTGGAGAGATATAAACTGTCTTACAGTACAAGCCAAGGAAGTATCTATATAAAAATGAAATGTACTGACCACAAAAATCAGAAATTGCATTGGCACCCATGTAGATTTTCTCTCCAACAGAGGTATGAATTGGCCTCCAGCAGTGATTGTGCTCTTCTGTATAAATTTGGCACCAGATGCCAAATGGGTTTGCCATTGCTGAGCTTAATAAACAGTGAGCTGTTTATCAGAGGTGTTTCAACAAGTACTTGCCCTGCTGGGTTCCCGCAGCCCAATCAATCAGAACATCCCTTATTTGCCTTAGAATGCCATTTGCTATCTAAAATACATGTTCTGAGAAGGAAATAACATGGGTGGAGTGGCAGATGGATCTACAGCTCAAGTGGGAAGGTGCATGGTCTCATTGCTCCAGATGAATTAGGCACAAAATAGGCAGAGCTCTCTGGTCAATGACTGTCTCTTTTCAGTTTCTGAGGTTCAAAACACTATCAGTTTGGGAGTGAAAGCCAAACATTTTTGTCTGGAAATGGTGACACAGTGCCTGACATTTTAGTCAGAGCTGTGGTTCAGGTATCTTTTTGTTTTTCCTCACAAGGATCTGCCCTTGGATTACAGCTCCCTGATCACAGAAGAGGAGCACGACCTCAGGTCCTACTGGATAATGAGGATTACAGGAAACTTACTAGGAGTTGGGTCATTAAGAATGAGGGAATTAACTGACTTTATGATCATCCCAGGAATGACCTTTGTGTGTTTTTCAAAGTTGAATATTTTGGAGTTTGGGCAAAGGTTATAATTTTCAAATAATAAAGAAATAATTCTCTGCCCCAAGTTGGGATCTTCTTTCCTGATTCCCTCCATGCTGTTTATGTTGTCAATTTGAAGTGAGCAATTCATCCTTTCCTTCCATCATCTCCCTGTGCAGAGTTGGCCCCTCATGCCTCCCAACTCTCTGGGTTTTCATACCCAAAATAACAGCCTGAATTAAGGGAACAAATGCCTTGTTCTGAAGGGCTGGGAAGCTTCAGTACAACTCGGGGGTGTCATAGGAAGGGAACAATTTCTGGGTAGGCATCCTCAGTATCTGAGCATACTCAGCCTCAAGGAAACAGAGTTGAGCCTCAGGGAGACTCTCATTCCCTTCTATGTCTCCTTAGAGAATTTTCCATCTCAAACCCCTTGCCCAAAGAACCTAATGCAGATATAAGCTCAGAAACAGCACAACAAACCCTTTGAGGTGGCTGGCTGCATCCTCATCCTCCTGGAAATGCCTCGTCATGCCACAGTTCTCGAGAGCCATTCTCTCCAGAAGCTTGTGGTCCACATCATTGCCAATGCCGATGGTGAAGAGGCAGAATTTATCACGGATGGCATCCTTGGTGTTGCTGAGGATTTTGGAAGACTGTGTTTCCCCAACAGTTGGCCTCCCATCCGTGAGGAAGATGATCAGAGAGACGCTCCTGGCGTCGATGTCATTCTGAGTAATGTAATCATTGAGCAGCTTTGCACCAGTCTGGAGAGCTCCATTAATATTAGTCCCTGGGAAGGTACCAAGATGATTAGCACATTTCTCCTTCTAGGATTGGTGTGAATAATTTGCCTAAACTCCTTTTGGTACAAAGAGAGCATCTCTGTGCATCAGAATGTTTCTCTTCTCTAACGAAGTTGCACTACCTCTTTAATTCAGTGCAGCTCTGTTCCTCAGCACCAGTTTGGAATAGCTCTTTACATTCTCATGAATTGAAGTATGAATTTCAGTTTGTCATATGAAATTGCTGTATCCTTTAACATCTCAATGTACAACAACCAGCCAGGGTAGACAGAGTCACAGCACATACCATGCCTAGCTGGTACAAACAAAAATAGTTAACCTAATTACGGGACTCTCCCAGATGATATCTGAGCTAGGAAAAACAAGTTTTGCTCACTTTGTCTGAAGGGCATCAGATTTGGAGACAGGTAAAAGGCCTTCGAATGGGAAAACAAGTGGTTGGGTTTGTTCTTCACACCCCAGGGGACACAAAGTTTAAAGGGAAGAGAAATGGCTTGGTTAGCTGAAGAGTGTGTTTGCACAACACAACTGGCTAATGGAGAATAGAGCTGCCTGAAGTGGGGAGGGAGGGAGAAAACAAAGTAAATGAGGGATCAGATGTACATTAAAAGAATAGCCAGGAAAATGATCCAAGTGAACCGTGTGAGTTAAAAGAAAAAAGGCAGGAAAATGAATATGAGTATCCCCTTGCTTCACGTATTTCCTGTGTGAGTCAAAGCACAGAGAGATTAGTTATGGAACCTTTGCAGGTGAAATGAGTTAAAAGCCAAACACAGTGAACTCCTGGGGGTCCAGAAAGGGAGATCTAGGATGGTTATCAGTAAGGATGTGCCAGCAAGTCTGATCACGCAGCACATACCTACAAACTTAGTGTGCACAGCCCCAGTGAGTGCAACAAGACAAGGAACAGCAACAAGGCAAAGACTTCTGAAAAGTCCTCAAAATTCTCTCTTTTACAAATATGGGTTTGAGCCAAAAACCTGCACCTAAGTGTTCTAACACTCTCTCAGTCTCCATCCAGATCCAAAATTTGAGAAAGAAATTTTTCCCCAAAGCCAAAAGAAAACCATCCCATGTAGTAAGAGTGTGTCATTTCAAATTCAGTCATATCAGAGAACTATCAAGCACTGAAAACTGTCTTTTGCCACATGACCAGGTATTTAGCAGCAGCATTTCCCCCCCATTTCTTTGGTGTATGAATATGACACAGGGATGTAACCACACCACGTTCATTGTGTGGGTGTGATCCATGAGTCTCAGTGTGTTCATGTTCACTGAAAGATGTTCAAGCAACAGCACCTTTATAGGGAAAATGCAGAATTAGCCAAAACTAAAGTACCATTGGCCAGTGGTGGAGAATCACTGCACCTTCCTGTTGAACCAGAGTTAATCATTTCCCTTTACTTTTGTTCTCTGGCAGGTTCACAGGCAAACTCAGCTGGTTCCTGCACAGCTCTTTTGGCACTTCAGGAGTAAAAGGCTTTGTTCTCTGAGTCCAGTCCCACTTTTGGTCATTGTTTAGCTGGGCAGGTCCCTTGACCACTTCCTATACTCTTCCTCTCACAACACAAACAGTAGGGCCAACCATCCTGTTTGCCGTGTTTTTCCACTGGGGAGCTTCCTTTGCTAGGAGTAGTCACTGCATGGGAAGGCCCTGCCTGACCCTCAGCCAGCTGGGACTGCTGGCATGGGGAAGGACTTTTTGATTACAAACCTCATTATAGGGTTTTTTTATGCTACTGCCCACAGCATTACAGGAGACCTCTGAATTAAAAAGTCATGCCTGCACTCTTGCCACTGTTCTGGGGTCTTCTCTTCTCCCCTCTTCCCTCATGACAAGGCACGAGCAAAATGGGACAAGAAATTCTTAAATGTAGCTTTGGCTGCTCCTTGCTAGAGACAAGAAGTCAGTCCTAGGTGAGAAACTAATTCTTGCAGAAGGCAATCCCACAGCCTATACTCGATACTCTATCCCTGGAGTTTCCAGCCCAGACAAAACCAGCTTTTATAGAGACTTCCAGAAACTGCACAAGTGCTGGCCCTGTGTGCCCTTCATCAGAATATGGTATTGTTTTCCTGTGTCCTCAAGAGATAACCTTGAAAGCTTTCCCACTCCAAGGATCTGCTCAGATAAGCAGGAGAATGGGCCCAACTTGGCTTTAATTATCATATAGAATCATAGAACAGATTGGATTGGAAGGGACCTTTAAAGGTCATCTGGTCCACCCTCCCTGCAATGAGCAGGATCTGAGGAAGCTTTCCCAATCATGCATGTTAATAAAGAGCACATAACCTCTGTCACATAACCCTGAGTGGAGAAGGGAACCCCTTGCCCCATGACCTAAATCCCAATGTCTATTTATTACTCCATGCTACAGGACCACACTGACCACTCTCTGTTCTGTTTTAGTTAATTTGATAACAAAATTAATCCCATTCATAGCTCTGGATCGTACCTCCAGTAGGTGACATGTTGTGAATATACTTTTTGGCATCTCTGATGTTATTTGGAGTAACTGGTACCATCTGGTCCTGCTGCCAGACCTTTATCCGGTTGGAAAAGCCAATGATGTTGAAGTGGTCTTCAGGCCTTAGGTCCTGGAGAATTGTGAAGAGAGCTTCTTTGGTCTAGAAAGAGAAGAGAAAAAGAGATCAGTAGACACAGCTGTCAGTGTTTTAGTGGGCAAGAATTTAATTTTGTTTACTGAATTTAGAGTGATTTCTACACTGCCAGTTTGGATGATGAAGGAAATTGGGATGTCCTTCCCTGTCTCAGGGCCTGATCTCTGTGGTGCCAGGTGCTAGGCAAATATGAAATGAAAGAACTCTTGCCCAAAAGGTCTTGCAAAGCTGTGAGGCACGTCTAGACCTAAGCTTAAAAATGCCAATTAGGATACAAGCTCCCAGTGACTGGGAGAGGCACGCTCTGAATTAAAGGATAGTGAATAATAATCACTAATAATAAAAACCCCATAGGGTTCTTTTAAATTTCTCCAGGCTTGCAGTAAGCTGCTAGTGGCTTATATTTAAAACAGGTTACTTATAAGTTGAAATACTTCTAAATATGTCAAGGATGAACATTCTCTGGTCATTATTAATATACTGGTTGCTGTATACATACTCTAATGAATAGTTTCAGCAATCAATTTATGTTTAAGCTAATATATTCAAATGAATCACGTACAAAAAGAAGGCCAGACTAGTCACTGCAGATTCTGCCTGCCAGTCAATTTTGCCTGCCATAGTGAGGAAAGTTGGTCACAAGATGGGTTCATAGTAAGAGAGGTTAACGTTCCTGGGTAATGGCAAAGCCAGACCATGGAGGACAAACCAGGAGGAAAAGTGCAGACATGTCCAGTTCTCCCCAGTGTGACCAGCTCTGATTCAGCAACCACACAGCTGTGTTCATATAGAGACAGACCTCAGATTAGTAAGACTGAGAGAAGATGCCCCAAAGCAATCTCTGTCCATGCAAATATACCCCATATTTGGATGCAAAACATCTGGGAGGAATACAAGGCAATATCTGTAAGTAGAAGGATCATCAGATTCTCAGCACAGCCCCTTTTGGCCACCATTAAGCTTTTCAAATTCCAAGGAAAGTTCTGCAGGAAATAATATGGTGGGCTCACCAGCATTTAAAGTTTTCTCTCATGCCTGTTAGGAAAATATGTGAAGAGCTTGTCCAGAAAAAATAGAAAACTAATCAGCAGTGCTGGAAACCACCTATTTCTATGTTGCTATTGTAAAGACAGTTTGGAAAGGAGCTCAAAGGCCCAATCAGGCTGTGTCATCAGTATCCCTCTGGATTCGGCATCGAAGGTAATGATGCAACTGCAAACAAATCTAATCCTCACAGCTGGGGACTTGCCTTCCAGTCCGTCTGAAGTTAAGGGGAATATTTCCCATAGCTTCAAACATTCTGGAGCCAGGTCTGGAGTCCCTCCCTGCCTGTTTCTGTCCTCTGCACAAACCATTTTCTTCTGTAGGGGTCTCAGAACTCATTTTTCCCTTTGCTTAGCTGGAACATCCCTCCATGTCCCACCACCCTTTTACAGATCAGGATACTAAAGCAAATGCTGGTGGAAGAGGCTCATTCACAGCAAAGGGGAGAACCCCACTAGATTCACATCATGCTGTGCACCCCAGCAAACCCTCACGAAGATGAATACCTGCCCCAAATGTGGGTGCTGTCTCCATTCTAACAGTCCACAGAGAACTGGCTAAGACAGGCTAAATAGCAGCTATTTGGAAAAGAAGGGAAAGTTTCAAGGTCTGTCATCTCATCTTTTACAACAGCCATTGTACTGTAAAAATGCATCAGATAATACATGACATCACCTTTCAGAGGGACTCTCAAACATTCACAGTCCCATTTTCCAAAAAAGAAAAGCCAAGGCATGGATAACTTTAGTAATTATGTCAAGGTCAAGAATTGAGAGCTTTCCAAAACGTGGGGTTTCCAGCTCTCAATGCAGTCAGCCAAACCATCTCATAAATGCACAGAAAGGCAAAGCAGCAATCAAACAGTGGAGAAAAGGACCCTTGGATTTATTCCACTATAACAAGTTTGGCCAATGCAATTGTCCCTCAAAAATGGATCAAAGGAAGTGGAAAGTGAAAATGGAGAACCT
Source organism: Campylorhamphus procurvoides (assembly GCA_013396655.1). NCBI lineage: Eukaryota > Metazoa > Chordata > Aves > Passeriformes > Dendrocolaptidae > Campylorhamphus > Campylorhamphus procurvoides. Next base: position 638,755 of record WBMV01008461.1, read on the forward strand.
TCTATCCTGTGTTAGTGTGATCAGGGCTCCATGCCAACTTCTGCTGAAGGAAATTTGGGCAAGGTGTTAAAGCAAGGAACAATGAGACCACAACAGCTCCCTACGTACAACATCACACACCCCCCTCTACTCCCAGCAAGGGAGGAAAAGGGGAGAAACTGAGGTGCCTAGAAGCAATGATTTGGAGGAAAACTCCCCAAATCTCATTATCTCTACTATAGCTCTGATTATAATTAACATTCCCTGACCTTTCCCATTACAAAACCCCTCTTTTCATTTTTTTTCACAATTCTGTCAAATTGCACTTTTCTCAGAGGGATTTATTGAGCCCAAAAAGCTCTGCTGTTTCTGAGAACAAGGCAAGAAGAAAAATAATCTTGCTTTGGCTTACTTGCAGAGAGGCTGCATCTCACCTCCCTAGTGCTCACAAATTCCTTTTGACATTCTTGCCTGTGTTCAGCCAAAAGAAAATGAAAAAAAATGGTGAAGCAACAGAGAGCAGCAGTGTAGTTTGATGTACACAGCATCCAAGCTAGAATTGCAGGCAGGATCAGGAGGGAACTGTAGCAGACATTCCTAGAAAGCCCAGCACTTCCCCACACCCTCATATAGGGGCCAAATGTGGAGCTGGGACCATCTCTCTCTCCCCTTCAATTTTCTCTTTCCTTTTTGTCTCATTTTTGTCACAGTGAAGTCATCTCCATGGAGTTTGTGTCAGTTTTTCCCAGGGAAAACTTCTGTCATATTTCCATGGACATGCACTGACAACCCTGATTCTGCCATCTCTATCCTGTGCTTGCCTCTGCAACTTCAACAAAAACCCTTTGAATTTATGCAATAAACACACAAACATATGTACAAGTGTGTGTGTGCACACATGGGTTTGCTCCAAAGCAAACAGAGTGAAGGAGGCCATATGGTTCATTCTCCTGTAGTTTTTACCTCATTCCCAGTAAAAATAAATGGTGGGATTCAGCTTTCCCAACTCAGCCATCAGAAAGCTGGGCATCACATCCAATCCTGCCATAGGCAGGGGAATTTACCTCCAGAGAATAATCCATCCCATCTGCTTTGGATAGGTTTTAGGATGGGCTGAGTCGTTGTCTGGAAGTGCCTGTCTCTCAGCATTGCCTTCAGGAGCTTGAGTGGCTCAACATAAAGAAGGTGGGATTCACCTAAAGACCTAATCCTGCCCAGTCCTGAGCATTATATTGCTCACTGGAGCCCAAAGGAGCTGAACTGGCTTTCTACCTCTCCCAGAGTGCTCTGAATTCCCTGGCTCCTCCTGCTTCCATCTCCCCTCCCAGCCCATAAGGACTCCCAGGTGTACCCTAAAGACTTCAGTCTCCACAGGGTAGCAAGAACACACTTTGCTACCAATATTCCTCACCCAAAAATGGTTTATGAGAGAGACGTGACTTCCCTCCAGAATGCTGGATATGATTCAGGAGCTGGCAGGCAAAACTGACTTTTAATAAGGAGAATATCTTGGTAAAAGTGCACTGCTTGAAATCCTCAAGTTTGCAGTGTCCAGCCCCTCCTCCTGTCTCCAGCAGACCCCAGACTGGGATTTGCAGAGCTCTTCATCCAGAGTGTGCCTGGCAGCAGCTTCAGGCAGGACACGGCAGCAGGTTTCTAGTTCTGGCCATGTAAGGCCACAGCTGGAACTTCTCCTGGCTCCGAGGAGCCAAGGGCTGAGGCTGCCCTGGGATTCCCAAACTGCTCTGCTGCCATGGGGTCCTTGCACTTCCACTCCCTCCTGGCCCCAGTGAGTCACCCCATTGAAAGTCCTGCCAAAGAGGCAGAAAATTAACCATTTCCTCCCTGCTGTGGGCCACATCATTCCTCCACTGCTGTGCATATGACACTGGTTCACTTTGGAGACAAGCTGGGCACAGATCTAACCCACTCACACTGAGAAAAACCAGTTTAGGGGTCCAATGCCCTTGTGGCAGGTGCTGTAAGCTGAAACGCTTCCCCCAGTCTGCCTGGGTAGATGCATTTTTGGGTGGAGCAAGGTTTAAAGGAGAGGATGGCAGGAAGTAACAATACAGAACAGCTGAATAAAAATTCATTTTTTGTCAGCTGGGAATGGGTTGTAGCTGTCAGAGTCAAATTTTAAATACGGATTTAAAACGGGAAAACTCAGTGGGGGAAGATTCCTCTGTTTCCCTCAAATCAGCACAGATGAAACTGAGCTGAGAGGAGTGAATTGCCACTGCGTTTGAGCTGACAAATCATGCTGGTGAAGGAGTTGTCAGCACAGCTGGGGTCTAGGGACAGAAACAACCACCTCCAGGGCTACAAAATATCACACCCCACACCTGGAGCAGAACAACCCTGGTCAGCATCTGGGGACAGGTGGGGTGACTATGACTGCCAGGGAGTGATCAGTTTGTGCTTCATGGATGAAAAGAAGCTGAAGATGAGCTTGACTGGTGTGCAAACAGTGTCTACGCAAGCCTACAGGGCTAGAGACAAGCCAGCTCCCTATCACCATGCTGGGCTTTGTTGTCACCTCCTCATTGACACCTGGACATGCAACACAACCTCTGCTTTTCTGGTTCTTGCTTGCTGAGAGCCCTGCACCCCAGCCAAGATGATTTGGTGTTGGTTGTATGAGCCCCAGCAACAGCAGAAAGAGCAGAACTCCCTCAGCTACACTCCAGTTTGCCTGTGACTTGTCACCTTTGCTGCTGGTCCTTGGAGTTAGCTCTGACAGACCTCACTTTGCTTAAATACTGGTGAAGCAAAGCATGGGAAGATGCACACTCCCATGGGAGAGCTGAGAGCCTTCAGCCCTTTCTTGGGTCAGAGATTCGCCTCAGAGACATCTGGGATGATGTCAGACCATCTGGGCACCTTTTAGGAGGAATCTGAGTCCTGGTGACATTTCTCTCACAGTCTCTTGTTTGTTTGGGGAGGAGGGTGAGAGGGAAGCCTGGATACCCTGAAAGCTGTGCAGCTCCAAAGGACACAATATGTGGTTGTTAGAGGCTGTGGCACTGCCAGACACTGGCCCTGCTATGAAGCAAGAAGAGAATTCAAACACCTCATTAAAATGCATATGCCAGGCCCACGTAGTCACACTTTCCATGGCCTGGGAACACTTGTGAGAGCTTCATCCACCCGCCCTCGCAACAGCTGGGCAGCGAGACATCCACACCAGTGGCACAGCCCTTTCCAGCTTCAGCCAGCACCAGGGGACCACGTGGACTTGACAGCAGCCAGCCTAAAGAGAATGGCTAGCAGGGAGGAAACCATTCCCAACCACAGCCCTTGGAAAACAGGACCCATTGACTGAAAGAGATGCATGACCACAGCCCACAGGTAGCAGACCTGGGATCTCCTGCATCCATAGGCTGAGGAATCTCATCTCTGGAAGACAAAATTTCATCAGCTTTTTGCTTTATCCTTCTGGATCCCCTGGGAGAGACCACATTTGACAAAAAAGGAGCTAAGGCACAAGATGTAAGCTCAAAGAGAATTAGGATTTCATAACTCTGTCAAGTAACTTGTCTGAGAGTGCAACAGCACAGAGAAGGGCTAAGAAACAGGATCTCCTACAGCAAAGAGAAGAGTAAAAGTCAAGATGTTCTTTAGTAAAACACTGTAAGGAAGCACAGGGACCAAAACTATAAGAGCTCCTTCCTCCCCTTTGAGATCATCTGTGCTTTGGTTCCAATCCTTCCCTTTCCAAACATGCAGAGACAGCTGACAGAAAGGTCCAGAGCTGGCTTTTCTAAACAACAACAGCCATATCTCATCAAATCTTTCCATAGTCTGTCAGAAGATTAATTAATACTGTGATTTAAGGAAAGGCTGGCATCAAAGTTACACCTGAAATGGTGCTACCGTATGCAGACAAGGAACTGCCATAGATTTGGTTTGGGTTCAGAGCCAGGGGGAAGGCAGTGGGAGAACCACTGACAGGTTACAGGGAGCAGTCAAGGTATAGAGAGCACAAAGGTTTGGGCAGTGTCATTCCTGCTGAAGTCTGAAGCCACATCTTTTGAGTTTTGCTTTCCCGTGTCCCAGTTTCCCTTCTGCCCACACGATGCAGATCACATGTCAGTTGCCAGCAACAGGGACTTTTGTACCCCAAATGAGGTTTAACCCAGAAATGTACTCTTGAATTGTTTTACCTTCCTTCACCTCTCTTGCAGAGAGGACAGTCTGCCCTTTCTTCCTCTGCAGGGCACATTGTGCAGTCCAGGGAACTGCAACTACCCCTGTCCCTGTCAATGCATCTTTGTGCTTTCTCCCTGGCAGACACAAATGGCGTAACCAAGGAAAACTCCTCCGCAATTCTGGACAACAAGCATTTTGTTTCACACTGAAACTGGCCTGTGATGGGAAGGAGTTTGAATGTAGATCTCTGGACAATAAAGATCTGTCTCCAGTCCATGGTCCAGTCTCTCATGCCTGAACATCACAGATCCCTTGCTAATGACCTGAGCATTGCTGATTTCCTATACGGCCTTAGAAAAAGATAACACGTGGTTTCCCAGTCTGCAAAATAAATACTCCATCATTTAGAACAAATATTTGTTCCTACTGCCTTTTCTGAATAAGATTTTTCACTCAACATTTCCACTCCACATTTGTCCAGAATGCTTAAGCACAGAATTTCTGCACAGTGGAAGATAAAAATGTCTTCAAGGATGTGATCAGCTGGGGGCAACTCACTTCTCTAGCATCCAACAGCAGGGTGAGGACAATACATGAAAAACTGATCTGATGATCAAAAGTTGATCTGATTTCTCAGGAATTGGAGTTCCATGAGCCTGGAGGGCAGAGTGGATGCTCTGTCTTTGCAATCTCACTGCAGTACTGAGGATATGAATAAATGCCCACACAAAGATTTAAGGAGGTGTGTTCTAATCAGCACCAAGCATCATTACTTCAAGTCCCTACCAGCAGTGCAGTATGGATTACAGTCAGAGCAATAAACATTTCTGTACACTAAGTAAGTCAAAGGGAGAAGCTTGAGGGCTGTCCCACAGTGCTATACTGAAATAACCCCACTGGAAACAATGGGGCTGCCTGGGCAGACAGCCAGCCTGACACAGCAGTGTCTGAAAGCCACATTCTTGTCTTGTGCTGTGCTTTTAAGTGGAATCAGATCCCATATTATGCCAGTTGGACACACAAACCCTCACCCCGTCAGCATGACAAAAAATTTCCATGGAGCTGGCAGCAAAAAGGTCAGCACTGAGGGAAAAAATGCCCCATGGCCTCAATGCAGAGCTTGACGTCTCTCTCTTTGCCCATGCTCAGAGGATGGAGCTAGTCCCAGGGCATGAAAGCTGTTTGAGCAACTGGAGACTTTCATTCTCTGTCACACAGATCAGCCCCAACACAGTGCTGGGAGGAGTTGTCATGCCCAAGAGCTGTCCACAGCACATCCCCTCAATCTGAGCCATCATCAGCTGCTGTGTTACACACCAGGAATCGAGCTGAGACACGGGTCACCGTGCTCTTCATATTGATTACCCTCCATTCTTCATCATACAGACACTCCCACAGAGCGGGTGTCTCAGCAGCCAAAAGCCTGACAGGTTTGAAGCTTTCTAGCCCCTGCTTTTAAAAGAGCATCCAAGTGATAGGACAAGGGGGAATGGCTTTAAACTGAAAAAGGGCAGCATTAGATTGGATATAAGGAAGAAATTCTTCACTGTGTGAGGGTGGTGAGGCACTGGAGCAGTTTCCCAGAGAAGCTGTGGCTGCCCCATCGGTGGAAGTGTTCAGTACCAGGCTGGATGGGGTTTGGAGCAACCTGGTTTACTGGAAGGTGTCTCTGCCCATGGCAGGAGTGTTGGAATTAGGTGGTCTTTAAGGTTCCTTCCAATGAAACCATTCTAGGATTCTAAGATCTCTGGTGGGTGAGGGATGGTAATGATGGTTTGCTGGTTGCAGCAAAGACCCAGCACTTCTGCTCACGTTTAGCATTAAGCAATGAAAGAGCACTATATTGTTTTCAAAAAAAAGCTTGTCAGTTTTACCACCTGTGGGTCTGCCACTCTCACAGTCCTCCAACACCTCCTCCCCCCCTCTAGTTTTTCCCATTTCCAAACCCCCTCAGCATCTGCAGCTCCAGCATTCCCACTCCCTCCAGCACATCTCTACCTCCAACACTTCCCCTGCCCGCTTCCATCCTAAGCCACTGCCTCAGGCATGACAAGAATCCAGTTCTTTGTCCAAAACTCTGCAGAGCAGAGAGCAGATGTTCTGGAGAAGATGAAGTCACTACATCAGGGGTAACTATCCAAGCACTAGCTAACTCCCCATGACACAGTATTGTATCCCTCACTCCTAAGGGACCTCAAATTACACTAAGTGAACCTCAGAATCAGAACTGCCTATGAGCACTGATGACTTCACACAGTAACATAACATAGAAGACCTCACAGGCTTCCACATGAGGTCCCACAAGCTCTTCTGAGCTTCAGCTGCTCTCCAGAGTCAGAAACAGACAGTCCCAGTTGAGCAATGTGTAGGACACACCCTGCTTTAGAGTGAAGGGGTATTTACTTGGAAATAGCAGCATTGTTGCAAGCAGTACTAATCTAATAGTTTAAGTTTTGGCAAAGATCTGGTGTCTTTTAGACTTGGGGGATCTTTGTACAGTCATAAGTCCAGACATGGTTTTGCCAGCTAAAGAGACAAGACTCTGCAAAGAGACAAGCACAGACAGAAAATAATCTACCTAAATTCACGTAACAGATCCATAATGAAAACACAAATAGAAGCCAGTTCTGGCTTCCAGGTGTTGCTCCAGCAACTGGAAAAAAAACTAATTCCAACTTGGAGAGGACTACTAAAGAAAGACCTTTCACTTCACAGACTTTTATGCACTTGCCAGGGCCTTGAGGATACCAACAGACAATAATGGCCCCTCCCAGCCCCACCTGGGCCTTCCACTCCCAATTTAAGCTCCAGCCTGAGCCTCAGACCAAGAGCTGTGCTGTAGCAGCTATGCCTGGCCATAGACTTCAATGATCCTGATCCATGGTCTGACTTCTCAGCTTGATTTAGCCCCTTACTTGGCATTGTGGTCTTGTCTGATGGCCACTGGGCTGGGTGTGACACTTCCATAGCACCTGTTTTCAGTTCTTCCTTTGATGAACTCAGGAAAGGTCCAGTTGAAACCTTTGGGAGAGCTCTGAGTGCCTTCATGTGTTTCCAGTTAAAGCTTCCAGGAGCATTTCCATGCCAGCCTCCTCACTTGCCTTTGCATCCTATTTACTCTGAACTCAATTAAAGAATTTGCCACTCATACGTGGGCTGGGGTCTTTCTGGGAAATTTTGCCTCTACTTTACAGCCTCAGCATGGAGCAAATCACTGGAGGTGTGTTAGCTGTCAGTCCTGAGACCAGAAGCAGATGCTCCCTGTCCTGAATACCTGAGGGCATCTTGCTCTGAAGATTACTCATTTCTCTGTGTGATCCTGTCATTAATAGTTTTAGGGTTAGGCAGATTATTTTGCTGCTTGACAAGTACTTGCATATCTCTGGGATGTTGGGTGATTAAAGTCGATATAGATCTGACATCTTATTTACTGTAGTAGTTCTTGTATTCCACATCTCCAGAGAGGACTGAGATAATACTGCTGTTGTGTATTCCTGAGGAAGAAGCAGCTGCATGGAGTGGTTGGTGCTGGAAACAACTGCATACAGCTCTTTGCATTCTCTCAGGCTGTTGTTTTCCAACAGAAATGGAAAAGCTGACAAAACTTTCCTCTTCACAGTAGCTTGAAACTCTCTAAAGGCTGTAATTACAATTAGCATTTTTTCCAAAGTTCCCTGGTGATTTAAGGTAGCTCTCCTGGGCAGCAGCCATTATTTGGGCTAACAGTCAACAGCCAGCTTTGCAGCAACCAGCAGAACTCAGTGGAGGGAGTTTGGAAGGAAAACATCAAGTGTTCTTGTGCTTGTCTGCTCCCTCACCACCCTGAAATTCTCAGGGCGTTGTCTCAGTATTCTGAGACAGAGAGGTTTAGGAAGATGTGTTTATAGGACACCTGGTCACTCAGGGTGGCTCAGACAGTGCAGGTGACTCAAGGGTACCAACAGTGTCCCTTGGATGGGCACAGGCAAATGAATAAACTGAAGCACTTGCAAATCCACAGCAGGTCCCAGTTTCAGCTGAGTCCCTCCCAGAGCAATTAACCTCAGAGAAAATTACCGTCTGGCACAGCACCCCTGACAAGGTGCCAGGCTTGAGGTGTAGCCAGCTGCTTAACTGAGTGTGTGGCATTCATCGCCTGTGGGAAAGGTAAGGGGAAATGAATCCGTGGTGGAAACAACTACATTTTGCTACATGTCTGCAAAGTAACTGCAAATCCATCCTCTTGTGGACAGGTTCATAGCTTGGAAAGTGCCAGTTACATAGTAGTACATTGCAAGTGAAAAAGGCCTTTTTTCACCATGTTTAGTGAAGCCAGTCACGATCATAGTACTCACAAGGTGGTGAACCTATAACTGGCCCCTCTTTCTCCTGGTTATACCAATGTAAAACTGCTATGTCCCCCTCTACCTGGCCAAATGAACCATAAAATCAGCAGGGCAGACTGCTCAAAGGGCAAATCATTTTGCTTCCCAGCAAACCCTGAAGATAAAATGTGTTCCCCAGGCTCTCCTGGCTGCTGAAAGAAAGTATTCCACACAGAACTTGCTGTCTCTTTGCAAATGAAGGAACAAAGCTCATGGGGATAAAATCAATATTTTCCTTGACAGTGGGACAGTGATAATGATGTACAAAGCCTTGAACATGTGTTTTATCGTCGTGCTCAGGAGTTTTCTCTTCTTGGACTTTATCTCCATGCCAATGCTAGAAGATGACTGTCACAAGGGCCCAGATTCTCAGTGGGGTTTGCTGCAACACTTCCGAGTCTGCTGGACATCACCAGAGCCCAGAGGCTGTGAAACTGCAGAAAAATATCTTCCTCTCCAAGCTAATATGTCAGTGATGTGAGGGAAATATCTCAAGGGTCCTTACCATAGAAGCCTAAAGGTTGGAAATGACCTCAAAGATCACCAAGTACAAACATTAATCCAGCACTGCCAAGTTCACCACTAAACCATGTCCCCAAATGCCACATCCACGTGCTTTTTGAGCACTTCCAATGGTTTGATTCAAGTTGATCAATCAGCCTCACTGTATGTGTTTGCAACTGGGTCTGGACACCTTATGCCTCAAACACTGAGAATATCTTAGGAAGAAAGGGATGGCACAGACAAAAATTCATGTTGGAAAAGGAAAACCTTGAGAGAGGAAAAGAGAAATGGCTCACAATTAGAGAGTGCAAAGTGCAGGATGCATGAAATTCTGACCACATTTAAGCCACTTTACCATTTACTTCATGAAGGCAGGTGAAGAGTACAATATCTCAAGTTACTACAGAAAAGGCTGAACAGCTGAGGTTTCTTACCCTTGCTTATACAACCCTGAAACCTCTCCTTTGCCATAGTCACTGCAGCTGACCTGAAGGAGCAGTTTTTACAATTGCTGACTGTATTTTTAGTTGACCTTGCATGTGACTCAGTAGAGAGAAATGAGGAAAGACAGTCCCATGAGAATTCCCACACACCACCATAGATCACCACAGCTGTGAGAGTCCCAGAGAAAAGACAAAAAGGAGGCATTTCCTCTGCTCAGATGTAACCTGCCACCAGGGAATGTGTCTGTAATTTAATAAACATCTCAATAACATCAACAACTCGGTAAAAAGAACACTGAGCAGACACAGGCCATGGCTGTTACTGGTTGTGCTTTCCTAGAGTACCAAAGGAGACATATTATTCAACCAATCCTGGATTTTGTTCTTTTCTTGACTAATCTATGTGGTATTTTTAGGATTTAGGTCATAACTCCATAAAGTTCTATTTTTTTGAGCAGCTGGAATCAGAAGAAGGTAAGTGCTTCCTGCACTTAGTATTTCTCCATAATCTACTAGTGGTTCTTCATTAAAAAGATAATACTGAGATAACAGGCAAAAAGTTGGGTACATCCTAACAAAGGTTCTGGACAGACACTTCTCTCACTTCAGACTCCAGAGAAACCTCTTTGTAGTTAATTTGCCTGAGATTCATGCACGTTTAGCAGTGGGAGCTGGCTGGGCTATGAAGTGGAACCCTTCAAGGGTTAATGGCCCTGTTGTTTCTAGTAGATGTAATGCAAAGAAACACTAATGTGCTCAGGAGGAGAACAAAAGCTTTCATAGTGCAGGGCTAATCTTCTGGCCCAAGACCGCTACTTGTGTAGCACAGGAAAGCACCAAAGCCCTTTGGAGTCTTAATCTCCCTGGTTGAGCTCTGGATCACTGAGTGCTTTCAGCGTGAAGGACTGGGTGCATTTGTGCAGTACCTGTTTATTCTGAGAGGCAAAGTGGACAATTTTCAACACAAGAATAACAGAAAACCCAAGAGACAGGCTCTGTCCATGAGTCTTTGTGCAGATTCAAAGGCATCTTCATTCAAGACCTCATTCAGCAGCAGACTAGGTATGTTTAACAACTCTGCTACTCCAGACACTGGGGAAGACAATTAGTATCCACAGAATCCACATTCCATTTTAGCTCACAGTGGAGATAATCTGATTTAATAGGGGGCACATTTTCTACATTAAGATTTGTGATCACCATTGAAACCACACAGTGAAGTTTTCAGCAGAGACAGAAAGGCATATGTACCCTCAGGGTCCTTGTTCAAAGGCAGAGAACCATCAGAGACTGACCATGGTCTGTGTTTGTCAGAGGCATTTGGGCCAAGAAAAAGAAACAAACAAAGCTCACAAATAACCACAGTTTCCAGAAACATCACCATGCTCCAGGTAGGCAACCAAGGAACCTCCCATTCCTGGAGGTGTTCAAGAGTCTGGATGGGGCTTTGAGCAACCTGGACTAGTCGAAAATGTCCCTGACCACAGCATGGGGTTGGAATGGAATGATTTTTAAGGTCCCTTCCAACCCAAGCCATTCTGTGATTCTCTGAACCTTAATAGACAACTAGAGCTCCTTAATTGGTCAAGATACAAGTACAAGCCATTGGCCTTCAGTCATTCTCGTAGAGTTACATCACACCATCCAAACAAGCTGAAACTGGCCCATATTGGTGTCACTTCCCACTGTCATTAATTAGGTGATAGAAGAAAGAAGAAGACAAAACTGTGGCCTTCCAACAGAGAGAAGCTGTCTAACTTCTCCTTATCTCATGGCTGTGGAACAAGTTTTCAAATGGAAGGAAACAAAACTACCAGGACTTTTCTCCTTTTCTGAACAGATACTTAAGATAGAAATTGGAGGTCATCCTAAGGTAAGTGCAGCCCTGAGATGTATCTTTCTGTCCAGAATGAAACTGAAGTGTTAATTAATCTCTGCTTCTATTTTACACTGCTAATACTGTGTTGAGAGACAGAGTGTATTTCCCCAGGGCCCTTCCAAGGCAACTACCTCACTCCTCAACTGAAGATTCTTTTCAGCTGTCCAACTCAAAGAACTGAAGAAACAAAAACATTTAGGCACCAGCCTGAACCATCCATGTCAAAAGTCAGTTTCAAGCATTGGTGATGTACCCTTCAGCTTGGTTTGTTGGCTCGTGTTAATATCTGTGCCCTGGAAAAATATCTGAGATCTGTGCTGAGAGACTCGGATTCTCAAATAGGACAAATTGACTTTTCCTTCAGCAGAACCCATTGAGCTGTAGATTGCTAAGGGTTTTGCCAAGGTGATTTGAAGACAGCAGCATCTACTCTCTGCTGTTAGACTTGATACAATAGCCTGCTAAATGCATTTTGCTGGGAATTCTCACTAATCTGTGTCTCCTCAATCTGCTCAGAAGACAAGGTTGCCCTTACCTGTAGCATCCTAGCTCAGTTTTAGCAGCACTGACCTTTGCAGAGTGATGAAATCTGCACTTCTTGTTCCCATCATATTCTCCCACTACCATGATCACGCAGGTAAATCATCTCATTTTGAGGTGCCTTTTCAGAGCCACCTCTGACCTCAGCCATAGCAAACATCTTGCAGAAGAAAAATGGTGAGACAAAGTCTGACCCAAGCTTTGCAGCCTCACAGCCAATCAGCCCATAATAATCATAACAAACCTCACCTGTTTCAGCTTCGTTCCCACCATGGAAGCACTGCTGTCAAGCACAAACACAACGTTCTTTGGCAGTGGGGGCAGATCTGTGGGGGCGAAGTAGTGCACGAAATACCCATTAAGAATCTGTGGAACAGCAAGGAAGTCAGGAGTCAAAGGCAGATCATGATTCATTGTTCCACACACATCATTATATTTGGTTGGGCACACCTGATGCTGCTTTCAGTGCCTCTGTGTACACTGGAGTGTTCCTTGGTATCCCTCTTAGTTCTGGTCCCCTGGTTATCCAGGTTGGAGAAGCCTTCAGGAGCTCCTAATTTTTTTTTCCATGGTGGACATCGTGATTTCTTTCCAAATGCAGTAAGGATATAACTGTGTACCCAGGGATCAGAACCACAACACACACTTGGGGAACTGGCCTTGTATCCAGATATATAGCCAGTTTACTGAGAAACTGAGAAGCAGATACAAAAAAGAAACTCAATTAAATAGGTGCCTGTGGTTTCTAAGTCTATCACATGACTGCCAATTAAGTGGTTTTAGTTTGGATAGTTTTTACAAGTTGGAGAAGTAGCCTTCACTTGGAAAACAATTTCTAGGATGTTTGGAGTATGCAAGGCAATTGAACTATCTCAGGTGTAGTTAATAAAACAGAGAAGATGAGTCATGTGTACAGTACCTGGACATCCCCAACACTCAGCTCCCTGTTGACATCATATCTAATGATGAAGTCTCCCAAAATTCCATTTCGGGCAATCCTGGTTTGTTCGACAACACTGGGATTGAAAGTAATTTTAGCTAAGGTTTTGGTATGTCCAATCACAGTAGAAGGAGGAGGAGACATATCACCTGTTGAGATAAAATTACAGTATTACAGGTTTTTCCCATTGTCTTTCAGATGTCAGAGCACAGAACACATGGGATTGCCATGGAGTCAGGTCAACCAGCACAGCTACATACTGAGATTAAAGATTCAGCTCACCAGTGACAAAAAGAGAACTTAATAATATCTCTCCTCCAGTTCTAAACTGAAAACAGCACTGCAGCGCGACCAGGGATATAAATGTTTAGGCAAAATCCCTGTGCTCAGTTCTGTTTGGAGGTCACTGAACTCAAAGGCCAGTTCACTGCTTTCTGTAAATGATGAACACACAACTTCAGACATGTACGTGCTGTTTATTCCAGCCAACTCCAGACATCCAGAATGCAGGTCCTGCACCTGAGATCCTGCCAGTGAATGCAAGTATGATTCATTGGGCCTGTTTAGACATTTCCTCCAGGATGAGATGAATCACACTGCAGACTTGTCCCTACTGATTATAAAGAGTTCTTGAGGGGACACATTCAGAGGTACCGTGGGCATGTGAAGTGGGATTGATCTGACTGATTGCTTGATCTGACAAGTGTCTTATGTGTAATATCTACATTTTAATGTCATCTTAGCTGCCTTTATGTCCAGCAAAAGTTATCATTACAGTAGCTGCAATATCAATCTCACTGACTGAGATGAAATCCAGTACTTGCCAGTGCAGTCACACAAACTGCATCCCTGAGATGCAACTCACACTAAGCCCTGAAAACCCTTTCTGATTCAGTGAAGAAGAGGGCTGTGCCTTGCAGAGGGCATCTCAGAGGAAGACAATCATTTAGGTCTGAGTCACCCTGCAGGAATCTTTCCTTGTCTTGTTAGTTTTTTTCATTTTTTAAAGTTGGGGGATTTGGAGATTCCTTCTTGTCTCTCTGTGTGGACAAAATCTCACCTTATTCTCTTTTGGTGTGCCAACTGTTCATTCCCTCTGAGCTCCATAAGGATCTGATCAAATAACACATTTGGCCTGAATTTTCACAGATTTTGAGGTCTTTCCCCCTTATCTTAACTAGCTATTGAAAACACCACAATAGTTTCTCAGCTGATGCTGCTCTTGGGAGCTTCAGCTCTCACCATTGATTATTCCAACACCCCTCAGAGGCACAAAGCTTCCATTATATCTGCTCATGTGCTGATTAGAGTTGGTGGGAATGAGCTGCTTACTTATACTGTGATGGGAAGCCTCAAATCTTTTCCAAAGGTGGCCCAAGACATCTGTGGTATGGCAGGGAAAACAGGATGGGTGCAATTCACTTCCAGTGTAAGTGTTCACAATGCAAATATCTACATCTAAGCTTATTTTCTGGGTTCCCACTATGCAAGTGGAGATCAGGTCAAGCGTGTCAGAGATTAGGGTATGATACATCTGGCCAGACATAGACACAATCTTTAGGATAATTTTAATTATGTGCTATACCCTATTAACAATACTGATCCCAATGACAAGGTGCAGGCAGCTCCTCTCCAGGGGTCCCTATAATTCTGTTTATGTAATGAGGAGTGCCCTTTGTAAAGGGCTTTGAGCAGCATTAGAGAAAGGCAATGTGACATCTGTACGCAACACTGAACACAACTTCACATCCAGGTCCCACAGTGATTTACGAAAGCAGAAATGTGTGATTATGACCCTTTAACAAGCAGAAAAGGAGGCATGGAGTGGTTACCTAACTCACCAGACTTCCCACAGACTTCAAAGTCCATGTAAATGCCAGCATTAGTGTTCTTGAGGGTTTATAAAACGTTCAGTCTAATCTGTGACTTTTACTCTAAAGTTCTATGTACAATCTAGGTTCCTCTGGGCAAAGGAATGAAAGTAAGATTCATAAATCAATAGCAGTCTAGGATGTTACTTCCATTATGATTTGGCATTACTTTTATAGCTCTCCTGTGAGTGCATTTGAATAGACAAAGCACAAGACTGTACCACTGAGATAGGGATTTTCTCACAGACAGATTTTCTCATTTTACACAAATAAACTGTAGTTGGAGCACCTGGAATGTGAAACAAACTCCTCAGCAAAAGACTTGACCAAAGAGACTTAATGACAGATATTAATTTCAGTAAAGTCAAGAACTGACTCTGCACCATGACTTCTCATACTATTCCAATTCCAATCTATCCACCCTGATGGAAACAGAGAGAGAGGTCCCACCCAGTACATCAAAATCACTTAAGGACATGAGTGTTGGATCTTAAAGGGGGCTTATAAAATGATTACCCAGAGCTTTGACGTTTTTACTAAAATCTGTGGGCAGTTCAGATTTCTCCTGGCAAATAAAAGTCATAAATCAATATCTCTATAAGATTTTACCTCTGTCTTGATTTGGTTTTACTTTTACAGCTGCTTTTTGATCTGATGAATCAACAGATGCAATATGCTTTTCATACACAATGCATCAGATTTGCTCGTGTTGGCCTCTCTGGATTTTCCATCTGTCTCCTATCACTTCTAAAATCCCATTTAACTGCCAGCATGTGAGAAATGCCCAGAATTCATAGAAACAGCTTAGCAGTTCATTTATATTTTCTGATCTGAGGGTTTCACATTACTTCTCCTCAGCTGCTGAAAGGAAAACTTTGTTGTGGGTCAGGCTGCTTGGCTGTATCACATCAGGGTCAATGAAAGTCAGTCCCATGCTGGAAACAGAAGCTCTCTCCTTATTCCTACTGCAAGTAGACATCTGTGGCCTTTGGAAAGCACTTCTGTGCTGCTCTGCCATGAGTACAATGATGGGTGAGGAGAGTTTGTTGTGCCACACCAGCACGAGTTACAGTCCTGCCATTTCTGTGGACCATCAGAAATAAGCCGAGTTTGGGAGCAACTCCACGACTCAGTGTTCCCATCTGCTAAATGGGCATAATCACATGTATCCAGTAATCATAATCATAATTACATGTATCCCTTTTTTTAAAGCAATGTGGAGTCTAGATGGATCTTGTGGATCACATGGCATCCCTCTATTACTCCTCAAAACACTCTGTGGAGGTGATAGATATCACCCCTTGTAACACAGACAGTGGTTTAGCAACCTCTGGAGAGAAAGTTTCTCTGGAGAGAAGCCTCATTTAGCCATTGCAAGTGACGAGAATTGCTCGGAAATCTCTCCCTTCTTCATATCCACTCATCTCCATCTCCAGAATAGGAATTAAAAACCAAAAAATGGTATGATAGAAAAGATCTATGATAGATAGATAGATAGATAGATAGATAGATAGATAGATAGATAGATAGATAGACAGATAGATAGATAGATAGACAGACAGACAGATAGATAGATAGATAGATAGATAGATAGATAGATAATTTTCCCCCCTGTAATAACAGAAATCAGGTCTGCAAGTCAAGTTCTCTAATTCATCCCATGTTCCCTGACCAAATCCCTTCCTACTTGGTTTCATGACATGGTCAGGAAACACTTCAGACCTCCAGTAATGGAAAATCAGTGCCTGCCCTTGCCAGTCCTTTCCAGAACTTCCCTTTTTTCACTGTTAAACATTTTCAACATCTAATTTCCATTTTTCCTTCTGGATTATAAACCCATGACTTCTTACTGGCATAGGAAGTGCAGTAACCTTTGCCTCCTTGCAGTAGCCTTTTTTGTATTTGAAGACAGTTCTTATGTCTTCCCCCAGGTTTCTTTTTTAGGCAGCACTTTATATCTGGATCTCAATTACTCTTCTCTGTTTATTGGCCTTGTGCTTTTTAAACAAGTGACAGAGAGAGGAAAATCTATGAGATATTTCAGAGTCCAGAGCATGGATGAGCTCCAAAGACTTGAGCTGATCTGTGCTCACACTGAGATAGAAGGGCCTTTAAACAAACTTTCCACCAAATTCAGCTAAAGTAAACAGAGCAGGGAAAAGCATTTTTCATATGAAACTGTTGTCCTGACAGGATGAACAGTTAAACCTAAATTATTTTGGAGACTGGCAGAGTCAGGATTAGAATTCAAATGCAAAGTTCATCCCCCTCTGACACACAGAAATTTCCAGACCGCTGTGATAAGAAGGAAAAACCTTTCTGAGACCTTTGACTTCAGAAAGAAATAGTCATTCTCAAGTAGCCTAGTGTCTCCTGCCCATGTCTGTGACTCGTTCTCACACTGCTACACTGGAGGAAAAGGATGAGGACAGCATCCCTGAGAATGCTGAGTAGGATATCATGCAGAAAATGGCTCTGTTCTGAGGTCATTAGAGAAGGTCAGGACCACTGGCCTCAATGTCTCCTGTTTTAGGGTTTGCATGTGACAGAAGACAACACCTGCAACATGCCAAAAGATCATTTTCCAAAACACACATGGCTATTTCCTTTGGGGAAAATACAAGTCCCAGATGGAGCCATGTGCGCAGGAGTTTCTGTCACAGGAAATATCCTAGAAAGACCTGTCATCAGTTTGTGACTTTCCAAGAGCCTCTGTCTATAGTAAAGCATAGCTTTACTTTTTGTAAATAGCTGGAATTCTGTGGAGCCAAGTCCAATCATTGTATCTGTTGCCCCTACAGCCAAACCCAGGCAGAATTGGGCTTTTTCTCCACTATGCTTTCCCCATGGTACATTGGCTCTATGGCATGTGGAAAGCACCATAAACGTAAGAAGACTGGTTCATGAAATAAAGGCAGATCAGCCAATCCTCCACTTTTGGTCATCTACACTATTGTTCTTACTTTTTCATTAGTTTTGCTAAGAGTATTTATTGCCACAACAGGCTGGCACTTCATTTATGAACATCCATCACTGCTGGTGCTCATCATTTGATGACTCCAAAGCCAAACTTCTTTGATTTTTAACTTAATTTGCCTGTTCTGCACTGGATCCTCAGGAGCTATTCTCAGAAAAAAACGTAATAAAAAGCATTTGTTGTCCAGGTCAATTAGAGTTAAAAGCACCTAAATGACTTGTGAAGCCACATCCCATCCTCACTGGTGGTTTCAGGGTCATTCGGACATATTACTCAAAATGTCATTTGACTGATGGCTTGATGGCACAATATGTTTTTTCACCCAATACTCCAATTTATTAATATTTATGAAAATCTCATATTTTATCATTAACTGCGAGATGAGAGCCACGTTTGCAGAGAGTTTTCATGACATATTCCAAATCAAACCAGTCAGGCAGTACCATTTTCCAATTAGCAGGCCTCTATTCTGTATTTCATCATTTTTATAAGTCACAACCTCTAAATTTGGGCACCCCAGGAAACACAGTATGGCAGCATCTGATCTGGCAACCTTGGCTGGCCACCTACTTACTCGATTGCTTTTGTGTTCTCCTGTCAAGTGGAACTGAAGTGTTTTAAGCCATTTTAAGGAACACAAGAAGAGACCTGACAGCGTCTTTTTTCCTGGTTTACTCCCAGTTTAGGCTGTAAGCCAAGAATCCACTCTTTAGATGTAATTGCAATTCGCCTGTCTTTCACTTAAAAACCCACAGCCTCCCCTGGAGTCTCACTGGATGAGCAGATCTCATGCTATTGGGTCTTTAGGTGCCATATGAGCAAGAAGGATTTGCAGGGAGGATCTAATGACTCAGATGGTTTGCTTTTTGGATCCAGCTTGAGAGATGACAGCTGGCTGGAATACAGTGGATTTCCAAGTGAAATGCTCCTTGCCTTGTCCTTGCCCTCCCTAAGTGTGTTCTTGTAGTTTCCATTTGTGCTTGGGAAGACGGGAAGTTCCTGTTGTCTGCTCCAAGCGCGATTGAGCTTGTTGGCCAGAAGACATCACAAACAATAAATCCCTCTTATCCAAAACAATTTGTCCTTCTCCATGACCTATATGAGACCCTTCTGACACTCTCTGCCGATTTTTTTCTGGTCTGGCTGCTGGTAATGTCCTACTTCTTTTCATGGAGCTTAATTCATAAAGAAGCTCAGTAGACCTACCAAATCCATTAACCCTGCACTCTCATCTGAGTGGCACTCCCTGAGTACTGGTGAAGACTTGAGCTGGCAGATACATAACCCACTCCTGACTGCCCATGATGGATCCCAAAAACTGATTTTAGCATTTCAGTGGCCTCCATAGCAGTGATTCCACCACCCACACAGGGTGATTCCAGACAGAAAAGGTCTGTAAGTGAAGCCTGAACATGGATAAAGCACAGGGAATCTGTGCTTCAGTTGCATTACCCATCCTGCAATGGGATGTCTATTTTACATACATTTTACTGCCCAGGGAGGATTATGGAATCGTATAGCTTGGGCTTGTTTTTGTACGAGCTGTTTGAAAGCTGAAGCATGGTGCCAAGAAGGATCAGCACTCAAAGATTGCCATTTGGACAGCAAATTACATGAGTTTTCCCTGTATGTCATTTCCATATAGGAATTTCCATACAGTACTGGACCAACAGTGTGTCTGCTCTGCTTAGTCCGTCTCTAACCTTGATCAACGCCAGATGTTTTGCAGGAAACCATATGCCACAATGCACTGTGATACTCCCTGATAGGTGGAAAAGGCTTCCTGTCTCTCCTGATGAGGAGCAGAGCACATTCATCATGCAGCACGTGGATGTCCAACAGAGAGACTAATTGAAGCTTGACCTGAAGTTAGTCCAAGTCACTGAGAGCCTTGATTTCAATGTGATTTGGATTAAATCAATAGGATCCCACTGAGCAATCAGTTTAACCCCACTTCATGTGCTTTAGGATCTTCACCTGGCAGACATGAACAGGTCCTCTGATTTTGCTGGCACTACATCACTTGGGGTAGCTGAGGATCAAGTCCCACAAGACTCTACATCCTGCTTCCATGTCAGACTTATCCTCTTTTTTTGGTGTTTTTTGTCCACATGTAGCAATCACAGTATCCCGTGTCCCTCACTGTTGGTTTACACCAGAAAAATTACCTTTACACCATCTGAACAGCACGCAAGGACACCTGGGGCTACGAGCAGATTCTCAGATCACACGGAGTGCTTTGGCAAAACATGGATTTTCCTCTTGGAATTTCCCATGTTCTAAAGTGCAGGATTTCCTATCTGCCTTGGCATGGATGGATGGAAAAAACAATTCACTTAAAATAAACAGTTCCCAGGAGATGTGGAGCCAGAGAAGAGATTGCTCTGATGCTGAGCACAAGGCCTGAAGGCCCAGTTCAAAGCTCTTAAAGACAATAACAAAAAAAATTTCTATTGAGATGAATGGGATCAGCCCTGTATTCATTAGGCTTCAAAGTTCTCATAGGGTTGTGCCCAGATACCACACAGACACAGTCATCCATAGAAAACAGATCCAACACTGCCAGGACACTTTTGGAGAAGTGACTGAGGCCCCCACAAGTAAGAGAACCGTGGGTCGTAAAATCTCTCCTTACCTTCAGCTTTCCCATTGCCTTTCTGCTTGCTGTTTCGGAGGGGAGGCACTTCCAGTGAAACTATGCCTGAGTTCTCCAGGATGTTCACCTCCACCCGTAACCTCCCCACCAGCTGCTGGGGACGGATGCTCACGGTGTACTCGTATTTTCCGAGCCTTCTTTGCAAAAGTTCTTCATAGTGCAGTAGGAACCTGGCCTGCATCTTGCGAGGAATGAAGACAGAAGCTTTGAATGTCTCATAGCCATTCTCCCTAGAAGGAAAATCCATAGACACCTTCACACCCCGCACATGTCACATGTTACATCCTCCAGTGAACGATGAATCTGGATTTTGCTGGTCCAATAAAAGTATTTCCTCTCAGTGAACAAGTGAAACCACCAAAGAAGAAGACATTGCAAAGCAAGACCCATATTTCATAGGATTATACAATAGTTTGAGCTGGAAGGGAACTTTAAAGGTCATCTAGTCCAACCCTCCTGCAACAAGCAGGAAAATCTTCAAGTAGATCAGGTTGCTCAGAGCTCCATCCAACCAGACCTTGACTGTTTCCAGGGATGGGGCATCCACCACCTCCCTGGGCAACCTCATTTATTTAATGTATTGATGCATTTAATTCTTGACTTTCTCAGTGCTGATATATTGCAATTAAAATAGAAAACCACACTGAAATTTCCTTCCCTGATATTGTGGTTTATAGCTACAAATTCAATGGGGAGAACTAGGACCCTTGGGACAATTCCACCACTGCACATTTCCCTACAAGAACTCTCCCAGTGGACCAGAGTGTGCCAGCAGTCTCCCACCACAAAACTAACAGTCATCTTTCTGTTCTTTTGTGGTGTAACCATGTAGCAATCACCTACACAAGAGGATGCAACAGGGCAGAACACGAGAAATACAGTGATTTCTCTTCTGTCTTTCATGCTCTGTCAGTCTGTGCCTGGATCCTGACACAGCATCCTTTGGTAAAGGTTCAGGATAGATTTTTCCTACCACAAGTTTGTCTAGTCATTCTTTGAATCCACATTAAATTTGGCACCCACAATTTCCAGTTGCAAGAAACACAGTTTATGTGAAGAATATCTTAGTTTGCCTGGTTTGACCCTGACATCAACGCAATCAAGTTTCTCTAGTTTCTCTATGAAAGACAGAAAATAAACACTCCTTAATATTTTCCACATATTACTCATTAGTTCAGATCTCTCTCTCCCTTTCTGCAGTTCCCCATTTTTCTGGTCTGAAAATCAGTCCATTTAGCTGTTCCTGAACATATGTTATGTTGGAATGCTGCTACTATCCTAGATGACTGGGAATGGTGCAGGATTTTCCAGTGCAGCAAAATCCAAAAGTGGTGCATCTCTGTGAGAGACATCTGGGGGGAATTTGGGCACCTGGGAAAATAACCCATAGTGCTGCTGCTGTATTCAGGTGAACATACCGGCTTTTAGATCACTAAAGGGATGGGAATTCCTGCCAGTGCTTGTCCAAGAGGACTAAACACAGTCAAGCACTGAGAACAGGGCAAGTAAACACGGCTGTGAAAGGTTTCCTGTGGTCTTACCACTGACTAACTTCACAGTATTGGAGTTGTAACTCATGGAATTTTGTGTGCCTGTGGCTCTGTGCTCTCTCCTGCTTAAGCCCTAACCACCAGTAGGGATTGCAATGGCTGCATCCAGATTGTTCTGGGTTTAGGGGGATAGATGGCAACAGGTTGGCAAGGGCCATTTGGAACAGTGATGACCCAGATGTCTTGCTAGAATGCAAATATGACTCTTACTTTACAATGAGTGGACAGCCCAGGGCCCATTGAGGTGTCCTGCACACCAGGATCTCCTCCTGAGCAGGGATACCTCTCAAGGTTACTCCTCAAGGCTGGGAGTATCCTTGCTGCAACAGATTCTTGGTAAGTGATTAACAGCATGTCAAACTTTGAAATCTGAAGTGCTATAAAGGATTGATTGCACATATATAATGATTTCGACATAAATCATTGACCAGTCTAGGACTAGGAGTGGATCCAGCCACACTTGGGCTCCTCTCTGAGATGGAGTTCAGAAAGCAAGGGGGTCCTTTCTGAACTTCATGATTCAATGGGAGGGTCTCCCTGAGAGTTTTGTCTGACCTTGCTCTCTCTGTAGTAAATAATCAAGTGTACTTTGCCATTGAATCTTGTTGAACCTTTGTCACATTTACCACTGAACTTTATTAACTTACTGCTTTATAGAAATAAAGTATATTGTTGCTTCTATCTTGAGTGAAGTTGATGACTCCATCCATGACAGGGCCTTGATTTTCCTGCCTGCTATTCAGGAAGTAGCAAGAGTTTATTCCCTCAGTAGTACATCCTGGAGCATTTTGGAGATGAAAATGTTGTGTGACAGGGTTAGAAAAAGCCACACACAATTTTACGTGGCTTGGAGTATGGGAATGACACCAGGCAGTGCAGATAACAATCTATTTAGCTGCCTCTCCCTATAAATCCATGGATGGGTATACCAAAGCAGCCAACATAGAGAAAGAAAGAGAGTACATCACTTCCCAGACCACAGCCAAATGCACAGCACTTACCTTCCATCTGTGGGGCTGGGAGGTTTCTTATGTGTTGTTTTGTCATCGCTGCTGTTTTTCTTTTCTTTCCCTGTGACCTCTCCATAATAAGTCTTGTTGCCAATGCTCCTGGAGAAGAGACCAGAGGTTTCAACATGATCACTCTGCTCCCACGTACACTGACAGCTGTGCAGATGCTGTACATGAGTTCACAGACTGTGCATGTGTGAACAGCCTAAATGTGCTGCTGGTGGAACTCAAGTCACCAAGACAGAAGCCAGCTTAGAAGTTCCCTGGCTGGTAACACCTGCAAGTACATTTTCAGCCCAGGAGTTTACCTCTCCAAAATGCCAGTTCAGTGGGTAATCTCCAAAGCACAAGGATGCAACAGGAAGCAAAGCAATTGCCAAGAATCCAAATAAACACTTTTTTTTTGTTCTGGGATTCACCATCTGTGTCAATGCATATGTAAGTATTCAGGATGGCTGTTCTCAAGTAGCTACCTCCCTGACTGAAATGTTTCTCCCTTGAAATGAGTTGCAGAGCGATGGAATCCATAAGGAAACAACCCTTAACACATATTTTGGGTGGCCAATGGCAAAAGTCTGTTATCCCTCCTGCTCAGTCCAAATGGAAGCCTTTCTAAACGAACAAGTATCCTGTTTGCTATGGTCAGTTCTGAGACTGTAGCTTCAATATCTACCCATACAGAGGACCTGAGCATGACCAAACCAAGCATTTTTTTGAGACCAAGAGCTTACTTTATTCTTTAATGAGTCATTTCAGTATGAACATCGTTTCCTTCTACAGGGTTTATTATTCACAGAGAATGACTGGCACCTCCAGCAGCCAATGAACTTATTTTCTGGTTGGAGTTGGCTCTTGCTCCACTGACACTGTGAAGAACATGGTGCAAGAAGCTACTTAGGACACAGTCAGTCAGGCAAGATAAATATCATGTGCCAGTGTTGCTGAAACTTTAGCTTGAAAGGTTTCTGTGGTCTTGGAGAGATTTTTCTGGTTCAGATCAGAGAGAGAGGAGGAGAAGAAAGTTGTTAAAAGACATCCAGATGGGAAATAGAAGTTTCCTTCCCCATTTACACTGAGGATTTGAATTTAGTATCCTGTCATCCAAGGATGTGATCTGTGCTTTGGGGCCCTAACCAGTCTCATATGGAGTGTGTGTGGTTTTATTTTCCCCCAAAGAAATGCCAAAAGGCCTTGACACTGTCCTGCTGAAGACTTGGAATCAGTTTTGGAAAGCAGTTGTGGAAATCCCAGAGAACCATCTGTGGGATGGGAGAACTACTGTCCACCCAGCTGCCAGCATTACTTACTTACATGGTAAAGTTGGAGATGAAGGCTGCAGCTGGGATCTGCATCTCAAACACAGCCTCTCGTGCCTCAGATCCACTGTTGACCATCGTGCACGACACCGTGGTGAAGGCGTACCGGGAAATTATTGTGGATCTCACGTTGAATTCAGACATCCGAGGCCTGGTTTCCTGTAGGAATCAAAAAGTCACTGGCAGCTGGATAAATAACCCCTTCAGTATTCAGTGATCTAACACTTAAAATGCTCAAGCAAATTCCCACCCTGTGAGTATTAGAAAACCCTATGAAAAACAGTGGACAACAGGCAAAGTGGGTTTGTCCTGAAAATTTCAGAAGAGCTGCAAAAGTTAAACCAGGGACGTGGCACTGCCTTTGTCCATGCACAAAGGCCACAGTCATTCTCCAATGCTTGGGAAGGGTCTGAGAGCTCTGGTTGTGCCAGCCTGTATGTTGTGAAACACTGATAAAATCCATCTGTGTCTAAACTGCAGCCTTCAACTGCGACTGTGTGAAAGGATCAGGATTAGTCTCTTACAGCCTGGGAAGAGAAGCCCAAAATACGTCCCCATGGGGTCCAGAACAGTGTCACTGAACCTGCCCTGTGTCCTGTGCACAAGAGCAGATGGAAGACTTCCTGAAAGACTGAGATCATCGTGTGTGAAGCAGCACCTTCAAGTTCATATGATCAGATCCATAAGTTATGTAAACAGAAAAACTGCTGTCAATGGAGTCAACTGAGTCCTCTGCTGAGAATCCATCCTGGAAGTCTCAGCCAATGGATGGAAGAGACTTAATAAAAAACACTGACACTGTGACATCTCAAGCAAAGTATTTTAAGCTTTTTAGCCCACACTGGATTCCTTCCAGCAGAGAAGCAGCAGAGACAGCAGTGAATGACACATGATGTAGCAATGGAAGCTAAAAGCCAATTTCTGCTTCTTGGGAATGTGTTTTCGTGTACAAGTCTAGGGTTGGAGCATTTCTCCAGTCTAATGTGTTAGTTTTTTTTTTTATGACAGCAACATCTCCATGGAGCTCAAATGTTTTCTTCCTGGAAGACTTCAGTGTATTTAACTGTAAGCAGCCCTTGGAAAAAAAATCTGTGCGTTGACTCAAACAATCAAAGACCAAACCTTCAGAAGCAAAAGGGAGCTAAAGGGTAAAATACAATGCAAATACAGAGCAACCTCACTAAGCCAAATACAGAGAGACTCTTCCTACTGAGATCGACAAAAACTCACAGTCATGTAAGACTGGTGAGGACAAGAACATGCTCTTCAGCTGCACGTCCAGGCCTTTTTTCAGAACAAAAGTAATTTTGGCAAATAGCTTAAGAGCGGGAGCAAGTATTTGTATGAGTATGAAACAAGAACATTTCTGCAGTAGCTGATGGCATCAGAAGCAACTGAGCATCCAACTAATCAAATTTCTGGGCTAGTGAATTCCAGGCAAATGGAGGAATAAGGATCCACTGGAAACAAGCACAAAACTGCCAGCAGACCTGGCATAAAGCCCCACCTGCCTACACTTTCAAGGTTTGGAAAGACTGAAAAACGTGTCTCAGGTGAACCTAGTCATGACAGATGTCTCTAAGAGCTGGGGAATCTGTGATGTGCTCTGTGTCCAGGATCATCCCAGGATCATCAGCACAATGTCAAGAGATCAGAACTTCCAGGGTGGGATTTGTCTCACTGGTTTCAGGGACTTCATGGTGATGGATCTAGACTACAACACCCCTGCTCAGATCTGATGTCCCACCCTGAGGCTATGGATGGCTTTCACTCAATTCCTGTTATCAGAACTAGATCCTGGGGTTCTTAGGACCTTCCCTGATATATAGGCATGGCTTTCCAGTCTTATTATCCTGAAGATGGAGAGGATGAGGAGTTTTGCTTGGAAGTGGGGTTGTAGGAATATTTTCAGATAAAATGAGATGATGTTTCATTCAGTCTTCCACACCACTAATTGCCTGTGGCACGGCAAGAGATACAGAGGATTTAATAATAGAAGCAATACAAAGAGTCTGGAAGTACAGCAAATTCTTTGGTTTCAGACCCTCTGCATCCAGTCTCATCAGTTCATAATAAGCTGTGGGTTCAGACATGGATGACAGCTCAGCAGCAGAAGAAGCTCAAGCCCTTTGCCTTTTCCTTGAGATACAAGTGGCTCTGCAGTGACATGTCTGACACTGTCAATGCACTTAAACACAGAAAGTCTTTTGGATGTGACAGAGAATACGAACTTGCCCTTGTTATGACAACAACAGGAGAATGGTTGTGTTGGGTGAGAACAAAAGCAGTTCTAACCCTGTAGCCTATCACTGGCAGAGACCAACAGTACGTGCTTAGAGAAGATCAGCCCAACCTGCACTGATACTATTTAGAAATATCCTGTCAGTTTTCAGTAATTTGTGGCTGAAGGAACTCCTGAGTCAAGGGTAGTATTTTTGTGTTTCATAAACCTACGTGCATTTTTATTCCATGACTTTACACAGCTGCTTTTTGAATTCATGTAAATTTTTAGCATCCACAACATTTTGTAGCAAGTAGTTCCACAGCTTAACAACATTTTATATGAAAGCCCACATGATTTAGGATTTTTTGCTAAATATACTCCTTGCTGGCTTCAGCTGATCTCTGTCATAGAATCACAGAATGTTTTGGGATGGAAGGGACCTTAAAGGTCATCTTGTTCCACCCCCCCTGCCATGGGCAGAGACACTAGATAGACCAGATTGCTCAAAGCCTCATCTAACCTAGCCATGAACACTCCTAAGGACGCGGCATGTCTCTCTATTCCACTGAGCAATTCCAGTTCTGCCATGCTCACAGATTGAAGAATGGCAAAAACAAATGAAATTAACACCCTTTCCTTTTCCTAGTGCGTAGAATTTGCTGTTGGAGGGATCAAACACTGAATAAGGGCATCACATAAAACTGAGGATGAAAGAACTGGTTCATCTTCCCATTCCTGGATGGGATCTGCTATTCCTTGTATACAGAGAATGTAAACGGTGGGGGCAGAGGCAGCTTCCAAACAGGTTGCTCAGTCAGGCTTGGCGGGCAGCCCAAGTTCCACTCTGCGATTCCTGTGCATTCCCTGGAGCTCTTGCACAATCCATCAGTGCCTGGTGCTCTGACTTACAGCTGTGCAAATGCCTGTTTGTTTTCTGCCCTTTTTATTAAGGCCTTCAGAAGATGAGAGGCAGCACAAAGGCAGCAAAAAAGCAAAACAAACCATTTGTTTAATATTATTATTACCGTGATTTATCATCCCTATTAAAAACAAAGTGAGGGAATGCCAAGGCAGCAGATTCACTGCCATGAGGCAGGTTAGCTGGATGCTTTATGGAGGTGTCCTGGTTATTATGATGAACTGGGAGCTGAGAATTTTTTGCCAAACAAATTATTTTATGCTTGTTTACATCAAATGTTTGGAAAGACAGAAAAGAGATGAAGATAAATGAAATCCATTCCATATTTTTGCCTTTATCAGTTGCTTTCATCAAAACAAATTGACCGTCTCTCAGACTAGAAGTAATAAACTGGTAATAAGCCCAAGAGGTGTTTTCCTCTATGCTGCTGACTCCAATCTGTCAAAGATCAAAGGGACCAGAAGTTATTAATGTGATGGTTGCTCAGTGTGTGAAATGAGTTCTACTAGTTCTCAACTGGAAAGTCCCCGGAAAAGCCATGAAAATAACTGGCCGTGAACAGCAATTCCACTGGCTGCCTCCCTACATCTAAATCTTACATTCTCATGCTGAAAGAAGGATATTGGCTTCCTTGTTTTCTTCCTTTCCTCAGTGGATTTTAACAGACAACAGCAGATATCTTCAAATTTCAAAGCAAACTCTGCCTTTCTCTTGAAATTCAATGATATTTCCTCAGGCTTATGTTCACTGTGTGGTTGAGGTTTATAACTAATATTAGACATTCTTTCTCCAAATCTGTGGTTGAGGAGATGGGTTAGGAAGTATTAGAAGGACCTGTGCCTGTTTTATTGATCAAAATCAAGATTTTTTTGTTACTTAGAGTTTCATTCTACCATCACCCACTGACACAGTTCATTCCTGGGCACAGGGATGCACACACAGACATATACAGGGAAATAATTCCCATGGGGTAAAATAAAGACACAGTGTCATACATACCAGCCTCTGCAGGAATTTGGCCTGTCTGGGGACACGGCGAGCGACCTGCAAAGAGTTAAAGGAGTTAATGGAGCCTACTCAGCTTCCAGCAGACATGGCACTTGTTTAAACCCAGACACAGTTTGTGCGACTGATCACCCATGTCCAGGTTCAAATGTCCCTCTGGTTAAAATTAAAACCTGAATCTCTTCTGTATATTAACAGACCCATTGATCAAAGCTCAGCAGTGGAATGCAGCTCTCTCTCAGGCGAGGAGGTACTGGGTGTTTTGCAAATGGTCCTTGGCAAGAGACCTTCTATATCATGACAGGAACCTCAACCTTAAGCCCTGGCTGTGGATGTTGTGTCTTAACTCTGGAAGTGTATTCCCTTGTGGGTTCCCATGGAGTCATACCAAGCCTCTGTGTCTTTGCCCATGGCATGGTATATGGCACACTTCCATCCCTGGAAATATTGAAGGCCAGGCTGGATGGGGCTCGGAGCAACCAGATCTAGTGGAAGGTGTCCATGGCAAGGGTTTGGAACTAGATGATCTTTAAGGTACCTTCCAACACAAATCATTCCATGATTCTGTGATTAGTTTAGATAAATGTTGCAGCTTCAGCTCAACCTCAGGAGCAGATGTGTTGCCTTAATGCTCTCCACAGGTACTGAGGATTTATTGTGCAGTGACAGAAAAGCACTAGTTATGTACAAAGAGGGAATAAAGATATTTAAACTCTGCCACAGACCTTATTATGAAATTAAGTACTTCACTTATGACAGGACAGTCGTACTCACTGTATTGCCCTTCACAACCCCTCTCACTTCCCCACACATGGTGTCTCAGCTCAGCAACATCTCCAAACCAAATCTCTCCCCAAAGCAGAGAGCACAAGTCCCTTGTCAATGAGGGAAGCCAAATGCCTTCTTAAAACGTCAGTGGAACTCCAGAGAGAAGAGGAATGCAATGATATGTTTTTACCTGATATGCCCTTTCTGTTGATTTCCACTGAAGTAATATCAGCCCTTGCCAAAGAGATGATTTTATGTCTGTTTATATCACGCATTGAAAAGCTCAGGAAAGCCCAATGGAGAAATTAAAGTCTCATCCACTAGAATCTTTATTATTTCCTTCTGCATTATTTTAGCCAACATCTAGTAAAATTAGAACCAAGGGAAAACAGCTCTCTTGAGAAATTGTCAACGGAGAGGAGAAGAAGGGAATTATCTGCAGTTTAAATTTTGGAAGAAATTCTCTGTCTGGGTCTGTTGTATCAGGGAAATAAAGCCTCTCAGGTGCCTTCTGTGAGAGGCTGCAGGCTCCATCACTGTAGGTTCTTCAAAACAAACCAGATAAATGTCTGTAAAGTTGGTCCTGCTTAGAGCAGAGGCAGGAATGAGAGATCAATAGTCCTCAGTACTTTTTTACTAAAGGTTTGCCTTTTGAAATAAATCCATATGTTGTTCTGTATGGAATGGTCACTGTGATACTTAATGAGTAATTGGTGAAACTGGAACCTTGGTTACTGGTTTTGTCTTTCCCCACCACACACCCATTTTGTTTGTTTGCTTACTTGCACAAGAAGGCTTTGTAGGACTTGGCCCCTTCAAGAGGAACTTTCTTAAGTTTCAGGGATAAGCCATGGACATCAGTGAGGAGCTAAGGAGCCCCAGATGGCACTATCCTGTTTGCCAGCATTTCACAACTGCTGCCAAAGCACTGCTGCAGAGTTTATGATCAGTCCATCAGACTGTGCTAATCAGACAGCTTCACTAATATCATCTAATTGGAACAATTTCCAAATTGCCATCAACCTTTAGCTTTACAGCCCTCCAAAACACTCATTAAAGCGCAGTAATTGCTAGTAGTGACCCCATAACTTGTTGCCATCTGCTAGTCTTAGCACGGTATATGTAATACAAGCTGTGCAGTGGATTGGTTTATCATGTAGTATTTTGACCTAGTGGAGCACCTGCCTGTTCTTAACCTGGCTCAGGTGTTCAGTGAAGACAGACAGATGTCCTCTTCTGTCCCAGGGGACTATATCACCACCCCTATTTACACATCTCTGCTTTTCTGGTGGGAGTTATGGTTGCCCCTGATCTACCAGTAACACAGTTCTTGTGAAAACACCCTCATTTGTCTCAAGCAACATCAGCCAGATTATTTCAACACTGTGAGCCAGTTGCTTGAGCTTTGCAACTGATTTTCTCCCTAAAGAAGATAAGTGAGTGTTCCCAGGTACCACTCCAATGGCAGGACAGTGGTGGAGATATTCTCTGCCACTTGGATAAGCAGGTTTGAAAGACAATGTTGGTTTGTGGCTGAATTCCTCAACAAGGGATATGTGTTCATGGTAATCAGGATTTACAAGAGTTACTGAGGTCCTCATAGCGGAGAGAAGTGGACACTTCTGGGGAGAGATTCTTCCCATTCCAGGTGGGATGAGCAACTGAATGATCAACTCTGTGACAGGTACATGTACATCTGAGAAGTCTCATTCTTCCCACTTTCCCCTACTGCATGGCAGAAGATGCCAAACACAGGCAAATACTGACGTTTTAGACACACTGGAGTATCCCACCTGACCTCCAGCAAGGCACAGGTATTCCACAGGTCCTGCATTGTATCTGTCAGACCCACATGGGTTCCTCAGGTACTACAGAGCCTCTCCCAGATCTGATGAAATTTAGATAACTGATTGATACCCTGAATGACCCAAAGTCACATGTGGTATCTGTTGCAGACCTGAAGGATGTGAGCACAGACCTTAAGCTCAGCCTTTTATAGAATCATAGAATGGTTTGGGGTGGAAAGAACCTCAAAGATCATCTAGTTCCAAGCCACCTGCCATGGGCAGAGACACTTTCCACTAGAAAATGATCACAGCCTCCCAAACCACAACACAAACTCTCTTGCTAACTTGCAAAAAGTTCATTACCCTTTCAGCACTATTTCCTCAGAAAATCGAAGCCACACAATAACACAACAGCCCTCAGTGCAGAATACTGTGGGTATTTTTTCATTGTCAAGAAGGATTTTAGAAGCTGAAATTCACGCAGTTTACTTCATCCAGCACGAGTTAAAAGTCAAGTACAGTAAAACCATAGGCAGAAAAAACTTTCCTTCGAGCCCGAAATACTCTGAATTACTCAGACTGGCGTGTGGCCAGGACACTGCGCTCACTCCCTTATTCCTGTGAAATGCCTCGTTAGCACGGGGGATGTGGGACCGAACCCATCCCCTGGCTGTGGTACCCACCACGGGAGGGTGATCCCTTAGCTTATGCACCTCCAGCACCCCCGACAAATTTTTAGCACAGCCTCGTATGGAGCTGAGCTGCAGGGACAGGTGGAATAAACGCGTTTTTATCACGCTGCCCTGCACGTCGATGCTAAAGGTTAAGGGACAAGCCAGCCCCGGCCACACGAGCTACCAACATGCCTTAAACCCTACCTGCTCGACGATGCTGTCGTCTGCCAGCAGCTGCTCCTCCAGGTACCTGGCCATCAGCTCCGAGTCGGGCTGTCCCGCGGCGCTGGGGAAGCCCCAGCAGAGCCACAGCCACAGGATCATGCTGGAGGGGAGCGCGGGGGGACTCCTGCCCCGCAGGTGAGAGCAGACTCCGCTGCCTCTGCTGCGCTGCCGGACCGGCTGCGGGACGCTCGGCAGCACACAACACGACCCACCCTCTTCTCCTCCTTCCCAGCTCGGGACCGGCCCCTTTTCCACGCAGGGCGGCTTCCCACACTGCAGGGAATCCTGGCAGGGTGTCCGTCCCTCATCCAGCGATGTCCCGCGGGCAGGGGACACCGCCGTGCCCCTCCCGATGATGCTCTCGCCCGTCTTGCATCCTGCAGCAGAAAGGGGTGATGCTGGGGGGTCCCTGGGGTGCTGCCACTGTGTCATTTTGGCAGCAGCAGCAGCACCACCCTGGTGGCCCTCGGCAGGAGGAAGGATGGGGGGACATTTCCTACACCTGGCTAGGTGCTGAGGAAGGGCCAAGGTGGTGCCCAGTGCCTCCCGCCCACCGCCTCAGGGAGCACAACCCTGGGATGTGCTTCAAGGCTAGGACTTTCCCAAGGGATGACAGAACCTGCTGGTTCCATGCTTTGCAAAGGAAAAGCTTCTTCAGCTCCCTGTCTGGCGAGCCCTGGTTGGTTTGGAAAAGCTGCTCCCAGGGCAGGGCACAGCCCTCTCCAAGCCCTCTCCTTGGCATCCTGCTGGGCATCCAGGTGCCTTCCCTTGGGAAAGATGGCCAAGAACCCTACATTCCCTTCTCTTCCTTTCCCATCTGGACTCCATTTCTCAGCTGAGCAAAGTCGGGGTGCTTTTTCAGGTCCTGCTCTTCTTCCCTCCATTTCCCAGAGCTCTCCCCTCCCAGACCAGCCCTGGGGTGAAGGTGGAACTTGTGGGGTAGGCTGGGTTTTACCTGGCAGCTGCCAGGGATGCTCCTGCCAGCTGGCACCAATTGGGCAGGTCTCATCCCCAGGCATTTGGGAACTTGTACCTGCAGCACTCACCTCACCCCAAATCAGGAGCATTTGCTAGTTTGTTTTTCTATGTCTGCAATAACTTCTCAAACCCAGCAGACCCAAATTTCATCTATTTGCTTGCCTTTTTTTGTTTGTTTGTTTTTGGTTGGGGTTTTTTTGGCAGATGGAAGGTGATGCATGCACAAACCAGGTATGATTCAAACCACTGTGTTTTCTCTTTGCTTTCTAGCTCTGGATCATCAGGGACAGAAGCTGTTGTGGTTCATCTCCCATCCATGGCATTGACAGGCCAGTGAGTGGCTTAATGTCTCTGTGGTCTTGCCAAAGCTTTGTGTTCTCCAAATCTAGCATGTGTTTTGGAGGAGCAGGAACATGCTTGTTACCCCTTCAGAAGGAATGAGGAAAGCTGGAGATCAAGCAAAGGGAAAGGCAACATAGTCAACACCTTTGGAACATTCTGTTAGCAAATTCATGGCTCAGACTTAGGCTGAAGTGACACCGTGTTCACACACAAGCGCCTCCTGGCATTGCCAGCAGGAGGGAAGGAATCAAGAGCCTGGCCAGTCCCTTTCCCTCTGGGACCAGCCTATCACTGGCAGGTACAAAGGCCTCTGTAGTGGCCTTTTCCTCAACAGGAGCTGCAGAGCTGGGCATTGTTGCAAGGAATGACAAAGGGCTTGATGAGGCTGGAGAAGGGAAGATGGTAGGAGAAAGACAGAGGCATCTGTGGCAGGATACTTCAGGCCCCCAGAGACACCCCAAATGGTTCCTCTGCTATCCTGATTCCCACCAGCAGACAGGTGAGGCATTATCTTTATCTCACCAAGGAAGCGGTCTCAACAATCTGTATGGGAATCAATGAATACTCAAAGGAATGGTTCAGGCCGAGACCTTATTTAAGGACACACAAGAAGTGGTTTGAAGTGTTTTTCATCTGGTTCCAGTTGTTTTCAGTTCCTGCATGCCTTATCTGACTCAGACACAGAAATGCACTGGAGCAGCATGGGAAGTAGGGCTGCAACCCCCTGTGCCCCCACTGCTGACATTGGGATGGGCTGCTCCTCACCCTGTACTGACCATGTTTCACTAACCTGAGGACATGAATGAATAATCCTGGAAATAGCCATTTAAAGCAATATACACAGCATGATTTTCCAACTGTTCTGGAAAACCTAGAGGAAATCTGGGCACCCCTGTAAAAGTAAGTCAAGACTAGTCTGCTAACCCTAAAGGTAACAATAATTTCCAGTCACGAAGGGCAGATGTTTGTCAGTTTGAAATAACCATTGCAACAGTCAGGAGGCAATTGGAATAACACCTGAATTTCACCAGCTGTTCCTCTTTGCCTCCTGATTCAACATTCAGCCACTCTGCTTCTCCCCCTGCACAGGTGAGGAGCTGAGGGCCAGAGAGAATCAAAACACTGAGATGGTGCAAAGATGCTGCAATAAAGCTGATCCTGAGCACACCTGGTGAGAGGGGGATATTCAAGCCAGAACAGGATCCTCGAGCAGGTACAGGATAACCAACGGGCATGAGAGAGTGATCTGGGAAAAGCCCTGCCCTTCCTGAGGGGATTAGGAGCATCCAGTTCTGCTTATGCTCCCCTCTGCAAGGGCACGTGAGGACACAGCACGTAGCTAAGCAAGACTGAGGTATATTTTAACGTGGCTCAGGTGAGTGAACACGCAGCCTGGGGTCTTGATTGTTCACATTATCCCCTCTTCCGCCTTCTTGGAACACAGCCTCCTGATTTCAGGAGCTAACATGGCAGGCACTGTTCTGGGATGCTGCTGGAGTCTGGGATAGGCAGTTACTCAGGTGTGTTCACATCAGGCATGTTTGAGGCTGATTTTTGCCGACTTAGCAGGATGAGCAGCTGTTCTTTGGGTGGGGGCTCAGCAAATTAAATTGCCTGACATGCCTGTGGCCGGTGTGAGCAGAGACACCAGGGATAGGTGTGATCCAGCAGCTGGGCTTCCACACACATTTACCCTGGAACAGATCATGTTAGACCAAGGAATATCCCTGTGTTGACAGACAAACGCAGGCATCTTGGTGATAATGACCTCATGCAGGGGCACCTACATTAAATGCCCAACCAGAAGCGTCTGAACCACTAACTAAATCTACCCAAAGCACTAACAAACTGTATGATTTAGTGGCATTCAAAGCCGGCAATTGGATCAAGAAATTGGCAAGAATCCCAAAGGGTTACACAGGTGCAGCCCTGGATAATTAATTTTACCCCTGGACATTTACCATGAAGTTCAGGGAGTTGCATTCCATATTTTCCTTCAGGTCTCAATCTAAGCAATCTCTTCTGAAACTTCTGGATGGGACCTGATGGTCCCCAGTTCTGACACTATTGAGAGGTCCCTGTGTTCCTGAAAGAGTCATAGAATGGTTAGGGTTGGAAGAGTAAAGACCATCTTGTTCCAACCCCCTGCCATAAGCAGGGATGCAACCCAGTAGATGAGGATGCTCAGGACCCCATCCAACCAGGACTTACACACTTCCAGGGATGGGACATCCACAGCTTCTTTGGGCAACCTCTTCCAGTGTCTCTTCATCCTCTGCATAAAGAATTTCTTCCCAATATCTAATCTAAATCTCTCCTCTTTTAGTTTAGAACCATTCCCCCTTGTCCTGTCACTACCTGCCAATGTAAAAACTCAGTTGACCCATTTTTTATAAGCTCCCTGTAAGTACTGAAAGGCTGCAATAAGGTCTCCTCAGAATTTTCTCTTCTCCAGGCTGAACACCCTCCAGCTCTCCCAGCCTGTCTCAAGAGCAGAGGTGTTCCAGCCCTTACAGCAGGGTCCCATGAGGACACAAAAGAGTAGAAAGGTATTTTCAGGACTCCCAGTGGATGCTGATCTCCTGGCTGCCGTTAACTGTGCACACCATGGCCCAGCAGAGCACTTCAGAATTTTGAAATCTTGTATTATTCTAGATGAAAAATGCCCAAAGTCTCTGCCAAAGGACCTTGGTGCTGGGGGTGTCTGACTCTGTCTGGGGGGACTTCTGTGAAACCCACCTTGAAAAAGTCACCAGAGCAGACAGGCAGGTTGTGAGCACCTGGTATATGTCTGATGAATGGCAGTACAAAGAGAAGAAAGATGAGACACCAAGAAACCCTTTTCTGAATGCCCATATAACATGAATGGCTGGTGTGATGGGGTGGATATCAGGGCAGTAGCACCCTGGATAAGTGTGTTACCTTGCAGGTACACCCTGTTCTTACCTGGATCACTGGAAATTTCTAGATGTGAAATTTAATATGGGAAAGGGAAGCTGGCTATCTCATAGGACACAGAAACTGTGACATTTCTCCCCGGTGCAAGCCAAGTTATCACAATTTAATTATTATGAGGGACAGAAAGACCTAGCACTAACTCCCAGTGCTTCAGAGAGGACGGTGCATGAAAACCCCCAGGGGAATCCCAGTCATGAGAGGACAATCGATGAAACAACCCAATGGACACACAGCACAAAACATCCTACTGAGCTCCTGTTCTCCTTATGAAATTCTTCACCAGAACTGATGGTAGGGCTCTGAGCAGCCTCAGTGCTTGGGTTTCCCGTGTGTTTTCTCTACCTTCCTGAGAATTGTCAACTTCTTGTGCTCTTTCGGACAGCATATTTGAGCAGTTCGTGCCATCTAGTGGTCACATTGATTTCCCAATCTTGATATTTTTACAGAAAAAAAATTAAGCCACATTTAGTGATTATGAGAGGACTGAAATAAAGGGGTGCAAAACCAATTTTTAAAACAAATTTTGTTCTGAAGGGACTTTTTCATCTCTTCAGAGCAGCAGTGACTTGCTTCCCTGTGCAGGGGCCCAGATAACTTTGGCTTTAAGTTTGTGATGATAAAGGAGGGGTCACGCTGAACTAGGGGCACCTGTGTGAACAAGAGATCAGCTTATACACAAAATTCAAGCTATCCTAGATGGCATCAACACAGCAAAGACTGGGTGCCATCCTGCTGCTCTCCCAGCCCTGAAGAAGCCCTGTCATAGCCAAAACTCTGATCACACTCATGGAGGTTTTTTCCTAAGTTAACTTCGAGGTAACTTAAATACTGCTGGATTGTATCATGAATAGCGTGTACAGCAGGACCAGGGCAGTGATTGTCTCCTTCCACTTGGTACTGGTGAGGCCACAAGTTGAATCCTGTGTTAAATTTTGGCCCCTCACTACAGGAAAGGCATTGAGGTGCTGGAGTGTGTCCAGAGAAGGGAATGGAGCTGGGGAAGGGTCTGGAGCACAAGTCTGGTGAGAAGCAGCTGGGGGCGGGGGGCTCAGCCTGGAGAAAAGGAGGCTCAGGGGCACCTTCTGGGTCTGCAACTCCCTGACAGGAGGGGGGAGCTGGGGAGGGTCAATCTCTTCTTTCAGGTAACAAGTGATAGATTGAGAGAAAATGTTCTCAAGTTGTACCAGGGGAGGTTCAGGTTGAATATTAGCGAAGATTTCTTCACCAAAAGTGGTGTCAAGTACCAGAACAGGCTACCCAGTGCTGTGGTGGAGTCACCATCCCTGGAGGTAATTAAAAAACATCTAGATGTGGCACTTGGGGACGTGTTTTGGTGGTGGCCTTGGCAGTGCTGAGTTAATGGTTGGACTTAATGATCTTAGAGGTCTTTTCCAACCTAAATGATTCTATTATTCTGAGTGTCCTGCAAAGGTTGTGTGCTAGTTTGAGTAGAGCCCACAGCCTCCTAATCTTCCTAACAAATCTGTAGCTATGTCATCTGCAAGTTTAAGTTCCTGGATTGTCAAAAAAATTGTGGTAGAGGCCAAATAAGGGCTAATTATTCAATACCTCTTCCAGCATAACATCTGTGAAACAGTATATGGAATTATCATGCACCAGGTTCAAAGTGATCAAAAGGCCATGGTTCTTTTTGTGTGTAGTTAAGGTGTGGAATTTCTTCTCACAGGATGCTATTAATGCTGATTTTATAGCCAATCTCTTCAGAGGAGATAACAGGGTTTTGGAAAATAAATTAAGGACTGCAAAAGAATAGGAAAACAGCTCCTGATATTAGTATTATGTGGTGAATATAATACACTACAATATAATACATAATACAATAAATATAATGTAATGTGATGTAATATAATCTATAAGACATATGATGTCTGTTGTTTTGTCCCTGAGTTCACATAATAATTCAGTCTTTTCCATTGAAGTCTGCAAATATCCTTTTTCCCGGAGAGAATGGAAAGGATACCCACAACCCCTTGCCAAAAGCCTGCTTCCCCCCTTTTCTCCCCTTTTGCTTTCATGTCTTACATTATCCCATCTCTTGAAGTACCTAAAGAGCCAGGGAGACCAAAAACCAGTTTCAAAAGCCTTGGTACACCCAGAGCACCACACGGATCTGAAAATGTCATCAGATGTTTTCACATGGCTAATTTTGAAAAACTAGACCTGTTCTACCAGCAGCTATGATGCTTTCCCAGAAGAACAGGAAAAAAGAGGGTATTTATGCAGGTCAGGATCCAACCCAAAGGTCTCTGCCAACCCCTGTGGGTTGGCTGGGTGGGAGTGCCCGTGGAGAAGCACAACGCTGCTGCCTCCATCATGCTGAGAGCCAGTCTGCACCTCGCTTACTATAAACAAACAAGCCAAGAGTGACTCCTTGCTGTGATCTTTTGAAGTTTTGGATGCTCCAAGGTCTGTGCCTAGCAGGAAGTTAGTCAAACATCATGGGAAGCTGCAAAAGCAAGGAGTGAGCCTATCCAGGCTGGAGCTGTTATCAAGGGCAGGGGCGAGTGAAGACACTATTTGGATAACCCTTGCTCAGGCACCACAGCTCGGACTTGTGTTGCAAGGCAAATATTTACCTATGGCCTAAACAAAGTCAGCTTTTCAGAACTTTGTTCAAAATACCGCATAACTGAGCTGTTTCCTTGAACTTGTCTCAGAGAAGGGAAGGACTTGTGGCTCATACCTGTGCGGGCTGTTCTCAGGAGACAAGCTGGAGGAAAATGAAGGATCTGGTTTGCGTCCTGGGTTTGTTCCTTGTTTCTGGAGTAGGAAGCTTTGATCTCGTTATCGATGAAATTCCAGATGTGAGTAGTCAAAGACAGGGCCTGGGTGTCCCTTCCTTGCTGATGTCTGTATGGGAGCTGCAGTGGGAGCAGAATTGGGTCATTGCTTCACCTTTCTGCTTGTGCCTCATGAATTCTCTTCTACTTTTATCTGTAAATGGGCTTGTTCTGATCATTGGTTTTCACCTGTCATTCATGGTGTTACTTTCTTAATATTCTTAAAGTTAGGATAGCATGAGCATAACTCCAATTTTCTTTTCAAACAGGTTTTGTATTTTTATTTCAGTGTTGCCCTTTGTGGTGGCTTAAACCTTTAAACATTCAGCTGGGCTTCTTACTCAGATCTTCAGCATATTTTGTATCCTGTTTCCCTGGAATAAGCAGAAATAGAACACCTAGATAACTTTGTGGAATGGGTCTCCTGTATGGACCACTATGAACTTTAGCAAAGGTTCATATGGAGTAGGGTTTTTGTTAACAGTAATTCAAATATGAAGATCCTATTGACTATACAGTCCTTAGCAGGGGGATGAGATAATTTATGAAAGAGCTTAATTGGGTTAATACAATGATGAACAAATCTAGTTATTGGCTTTGACTCTGAAACTGAGTCCAAATTTAAATCCCTGGACTCAGGTGAACTTAGATTTGTGTGTCTATACCTATTTCCACATTGCACTATTGCACTATTTCTGTGAAGTCAGCAGGGATGATGTGAGGCTTTTTTTTGCTTTGCAGGACTAATAAAAACCATTTGTGAGCTGGGATATCATAATTTTCTTTCTTCTTAGATCCATTTTCTTTACAGAGAGAATTTCTTGATAGGGAGATTTTTAAACTGAGTTTGTAATTCCCAGGAAAAATGCTCCAGACCTGTGGTCCTTTCTAACCATAGATGCTGTCTCAGTTTAACATCAATGTGCTTAGGTAATTTAAGTTAACTTTGTGCAAACCTTTGTGTGTATATTATTATGTAGGTTGGAATGGAACTCATATACTTAAATTTCTTTATTGCCATAAATTAAACTCACAGCAAAATTTAATTAAGAATATTGCTGTGGTGTAAGACTCACCGTTCTA
Source organism: Campylorhamphus procurvoides (assembly GCA_013396655.1). Taxonomy (NCBI): domain Eukaryota; kingdom Metazoa; phylum Chordata; class Aves; order Passeriformes; family Dendrocolaptidae; genus Campylorhamphus; species Campylorhamphus procurvoides. The sequence goes on from WBMV01008461.1 coordinate 678,700, forward strand.
ATTGAATCAGTGCAGCTTTGCATTTGAAAAAGACTCAATGTTCTTTTGCTGTCAACAGGATCAATTTAGTTCTTAGGTATATTAATGTGAACGCAGAGAAAAATTCTACTGGTTTCAGCAGAAATTCTCTGAACTTGCTGATTTAAGTGAGATCAGTGTCTGAAGTGCTGTAGTTACCATGGCTAGACCCATCCTAATGATAATCATCTGCCTCTTGCTCTTTATGGTCATTTCATGTTAAATATTATTCCTTGTTTCAGAGGAAAGGTCATAAAATGATGGTAAAGGTCATGATCTCATAAGAGTTTATAGAGCTGAGGGAAATTGAATGTGTGAGAATGCAGGATTTGGGTCTGAGACGGTTTGTGCATCTGCTCCCCATTTGCACCAAGGGGAGGTAATTCCCTTTGAAACTCTATTAAAGAGCTAATCAATAATAAATGAAGTGATAAATCAAACTGTAAGGCCACAGCAACAACCTTTTCTTTCTGCCTCTTTCTCCTTTAGGAAGTGGAAAACTTGATTGGCCTAGAAATTGATGGATTTCCTTCAAGCTCCAAGGCGAGAAATGGCAGGTACCAGGTACAGTACCCAAAAATACTTCCAAAAAAAAAGAATCAGGAATACCTGGGAGCCTTCTCCAGGTGGTTTGTTCCATTGAGAATGTGAAATCAGGTGGGACCAGCAGGTCCTTACGGGCACTGAGACTTACATATCTCTTGTTGGGATGAGAACTGTTACTATTCTATAAGGACAAGGCTTTGTTCCTTACCTGTGCTCCTGAAGAACACAGTACAGATTATAGACAATGTCAATATTTCTCTAATTTCATGTATGGTGAAAATCCCATGGATACTGGTAAGGAATTTCCATGAGAAAACGAAAATTACTTCAGACACTGGCAGTGTAGATTGAAACCTTTCAGTCCTGCCAATCTGCCAATAGTAAGTTAATTTATATTTAACTCTGATCAAAAATGTGGCACTATGTCCCAGTGTCACCTGGGTGATGAGCTGGTGGAGAATTTGTTTCCATCAACTGATGGGAAACAAATATTTAAAGCAGCTTTGCAAGAGTTTTCCCATGTTTTATGCAGTAGTAATTAATGGTAATAATCATGAAATCAGTTGCTTGAAGGTATTAGTTTTTATTACACTGCATGAAAGACATGGTGATCAGAGTGGACCTTGTCCTCCACCAAGCTCTGATGTTGCCTTTCTTGAGTTTGTTCAGTACAGTGAACAAACAAAAGATCCTCTTGAATGAAGTTGGATTTCCCAGCATCTTTAAAGTTATACAGGCAAACCTGATTCTTCTTTATCCTCAGGCTTTTCCAAAGGAGCCTCACACAGAGTGTAAATGGAACTTATTGACACCTAAAGCCCCCATTACAGGGGCAGAAAATGGCAGATTTTAGCATGAGTATGAATCAAGCCCACTCACACTTGCCAGTGTTTAAACAATTTATCATAATCCAAGCAGAAATCCTTTCTAGCTGCACTTCTTTGGGGCATAATTTTCTTTCCAACATGTCTGTATTAGTGTCATATGTATTATGTTGCCTCTGTTCGCAAAATTTTCAGATACACAGAGGCATAGATGTATGCATGCAGTAAATTGCAATTCTACTAATGGTTTTATTATACCAGTTATTCCTTATATTCCCATATATTATTTCCCGTCCTTTACCTATCAAATGAATCTTTGCAAACCAGTAAAACTAAGATCTCAGCTACCCTTATATTAGTTGAGTCACAATAAAATATAATCAATGAGATTATACTGAACTATGTAAAACATCCTGAGACAGCAGCTCTTGACCAACAACAGGCACAGTTACTTACTGTTAATCACTAAAGGAAGGCTGTTCTTCCAAATTATTGCTTCAGAACTGTGTTTTTCTACAATGAGGTAGACCCTACCTCTACAATGAGGTAGACCCTAGAAGTCACTAGCCCATTGGCAACAAGACAACAGAGCTTCTCTACAGATCCTACTGAGTATCTCTAGACAGAATTAGTTTTCAGGTCCAGATCAGGTATTCTGGTGAAAAATATTTGCTCCTGAGTAATCCAAAAAATGCTGTGCCTCAGGTATGTGGATGGTCCTCGTGACCACGGCAGCAGAGTGTCCCCTGGGTTGCAATGCAGGTGACCTTGTGAACCTCTATATGGTGGTGCACGGCTGTTATCTCTGTTTTGGAGATAGATAATGGAACTTGTGTCTAGACTGTAAGGCAGGATGTTCTTCCCCAGTGTTGCTCCTGATATCTGGGTGTTGAGAGTCAGGTGAGATCACACCTATTTCCTTAGTGCTCTGTCTGCCTGGTTTCCCCTCCAAGAGAACCAACACAGGAAGGAAAAAGGGAAGAAGAGAGAGGTTGGAATCATAGAATGGTTTGGGTTGGAAGGGGGCTTAAAAATCATTGAGTTCCAACTCTCCTGCTATAGGCAGGGACACCTTCCACTAGACCAAGTTGCTCAGAGTCCCATCCAGCCTGACCTTGAACACTTCCAGATCTCATCTTCTTTTTAGTTTTTCATGTTAATGTCTGTCAAATGCAATAGAATACCTCTGAATCTGCTTTCCTTATGTGGCTAAGTAGCTGCAATACTCATGCCTGGTGAACTGAACAAAGCTCATTGTGAGGAGCTAAACACCCATAGCCTGCACAAGTGTCAGGAGAAGGCAGCTCTCAATACCTGAAGACAGGGGCTGGCATCTGTCAGACCAGACCCTTCAAACAGCTCCTGAGGCACTTATTGTCCCCATCCTAATTAGCAATTTGATGCACATTAGATACAGCACAAGATCTTCTTTCTGTGCAGTGCTGTAAACAGCAGGTCTGGATGTGGCTTAAAGGCAAAGATCAGCCATGAATCCTCATGCCAGAGACAGCACAACTCTCATGTGCCACAGAGGTCCGTGTTCTCAGCAACCACATCAGTGCTCAGACCTGAAGGATTGGTATCTTCAAGGACATGTTGGATGGGTCTAGAAGCAACCTGGTCTAGTGAAAGATGATCCTGCCCATGGCAGGGGGCTTGGAATGAGATGGTTTTTAAAGTCCCTTCCAACCCAAACCATTCTATGATTCAGGTGTCTGAATATACAGGTACAGCTCTGTCCTCCTGACATATTGGAGTGGCTGCCCCTCTGCAGCCTCTGAGATCCTAAGGGGGGTATGGTTGGCCCACCCCATGTCTGATCTCTAACAACAGCTGTGGGAGTCACTGTGTGTGCCAGTGATAAGCTCCTGTCTCCATCAACACCTCCCTCTCCTCCTCCACCCGTCAAAAATAATCAGGAAGGAAACCTGGGCATCTTGAAAGCTTTAAGCACCATTTCTAAAGTGGGTGAGGAACCCTAAGCTGAGAACCAGAAAAGTATCTCAATAAAACAAATCCCTTCTGTGCTGAGGTTTTGGCCTTTATCTTTTCAAAATTAAATTTGTTTCAGTCGAGGTTGGTTTAGTCTTAATATGTATTAATGCTGATGATGCTCCCTATGCCAAGGGTATGTGTGGGGCCAACAGTTGTTTTTTGTGGCCTGGTTCTTTATCAGATGTGGATGTCCAGTTCACTGTACAAGGAAGTTTATGGGGTGCTAGGATGGACTGAGCAAGGATCAATCCATTGGGCTTTGCAGAGGTTCTCTAGAGAGCCATAGACTTCCAGACCCTGAAATCCCAGTCTGAATGGTTTAGCTAGAGCTTGTATAGCTAGAAAATAAAACCCTGCATTCCTCAGGCAGGTGGAAATCCTGAGGTCTCTCTATCTGGCTATAAAGCATCCTTAAAATCATCTCTTTAAAATGATCTTGCTATGACATCATCATCTCTTATACAGCACAAGATTTCCCTAGAAACAGTATATTAACTAGCTTTAGATGAACTTAATAACTGTAGGTCAAGCTTTATGTTCCCCATGTGACTTATGCCTTTTTCATGAGCATCTTCCGTGGTTTTGGGTCCTCTTGAATTCAGATGCTACTGAAACCTTACATGAGATTTGTATATTTTGGTACATTTTTATAATTTAGCCACAGATATCTGAACTAGTCTCCTTAAGTTCCTGCTCATCATCTATGGAGTTGAATGGCTCAGCTCAATTGCCACACTTACAGATCTAGCAGTGTCTGAGGTACCTTGTTGGGTGTCAGATATCATGGAAAACCTTCAGGACCTCATGATCTGCTGGATCCCAAGATGACTGCGAGGGTGGAGCCCCTGGGCACTGCCACAGCACTGGGTGCCCAGTCCTCTAACCCCCAGTCAGGATGGTTTATGGCAGGACTCATTCAATCAAATCCAGGTATTTATTTTCAGAGGAAAGGGATCAGTCCATTGATCAGTCCTGGAGAGCTGAGCTTGCCTAATTATGATGATAACACCAAAGCAGATCTCTGCATTAAACAATTATTCTCCCCCTAGAACTCAGTGAGCCAAATCCCACCCCAGGATTGCTTCTGTGAGCTTTTCTGGGAATTAAATAGAATTATTCAAATGGCCGCAAGATGTCACCATCTCTTCATAGAAATTTCCAAATGGAGCTATTCATAGGGCAGGGGGGAAAACTACAACCATTAATGAGATATTTCAGAACCAAGTAGTGCATGCATAACTAACTTTCATATGTACAAGAATACATATATATACATCAATTACACTATAGGTTTTTAAATACATACATATTGCATATAATACATAAATAAATAGTCTCTAATATAAATGAAAACAAAATGATCTAAAAAAGTCTGGGGTTTGAGGTTTTTCCACTTTTCATATAAAAAGAAAAAAAGAACTTTTCTGTTAAAAACTTGGGTGTTTGAGGATGACTTTCTGCCATCATGTTTTGCTTTCAGGAAGAATGTTTTTGTTCTAGAAGAGAATGTTTTCTATTATAAATAAATAAATAAAGAGAGAGGAAGAGAGCTGTTTTGAGTCACAGCTGTGAGACTACATATTCCATCATCCCATGTATAAATATATAAAATAAGACCAAAGGAATATTGACACTAAGTCTGAGAACTCAAACCAATTCTCATTCATGTCCAGAGAAGGGCAATGAAACTGGGGAAGGGTCTGGAGCACAAGCCTGATGAGGAGCAGCTGAAGGAGCTGGGGTGTTCAGCCTGGAGAAAAGGAGTCTCGGAGGAACCTTGTTGCTCAGTATAATTCCCTGATAGGAGGGTGCAGCCAGGTGGGGGTCAGTCTCTTCTTCCAGGTAACAAGGGACAGGACAAGAAGAAATTACCTCAGGTTGCACCAGGGGAGGATTAGACTGGATATTAGGGAAAATTTCTTCACTGAAAGAGCTGTCAATCACTGGCATAGGCTTCCCATGAAAGTGTTGGAATCCCTATCCCTGGAAATGTTAAAAACCCCATGTAGATGTGGTGCTTAGAGACATGGTTTAGTGGTGGACCTGGCAGTGTTGGGTTAATGGTTAGACTCAATGGTCTTAGGGGTCCTTTTTAGCCTTAATGATTCTATGGTTCTCTATGATTCCACTATTCATAATCTTAGAAAACTGCTTTTAGGCACTGTCTGATTTCTGGTTTGAAACAACTAGTCTGTTCTCAGCTTTGCTGAAATACCTTCTTTGTATTTCTCTCTTCCAGCGAAGCACATCCGACTGGGGGTATGTTGGAGATCTGGTGAGTATTTTTCTTCCTATGTGGTAAATAATACTGAACAAAGTGATTTTCCAGTTAACCATTTTTTGGAAATCAATCCTTCTGTTTGTTCAGTTCCTTGTTTTTACTGCCAGTTGGGTATTAACCTATTTTCTTTAAACAGAGCACTGTTTGCACAATGCTGTTGATAAATCTCCTCTTGGAGGGAGAAGGGTATGGTAAATATGAAGAAATAAGCATTAAAATTGATTGGGCAAAGACAATGTCTTAATAGACCAGTTTAATACTGTTCTCCCACAGCTGTGGTTTAACTATTTACAATATTAGGTCAGTAACAAATTCTTCAAGTCTCCTTTATTTAGGACTTTTATTGAAAATGTGAGCTCTCTCCTCCTCAGTATATGATATTGAGGATTACTGCATAGCTTTCCATGCTGGATTGCAACAATGGAATAATTCCAAGGACTGGTTGCATGATGAAAAGCAAGGAAAACATTCCCTCTTTCAGCTGAAGTGTTATAATGAACTATATATTAGTATCCTGCCACAGTTGCCTGGTAATACATGGAGATGTCCTGAACTTGAGCTCATGTCCCATCTAGCTGCCATATTTTAAGGAACAGCAGTTAAAAAATAGGTGCTGAGAGTATAAAAAGGGTGGATATTGCCCTCTAGAGCATTTTTTCTAGTGGTGTCCTAAATTTATAGACTAATTTTGTCCATTACAGGTGGAGGATGATGACAAGATAGGTCTTTACAGCTACAAGGTTCAATCCACTATAACATCTCGGTTGGCCAACACAATGATCCAAGCCAAAATGGTGAATAATGCCAAACGGCCACAGCCCATAGTGTTTGATGTGCAAGTCCCCAAAGGAGCTTTTATTGACAACTTTACTATGTAAGTATTGGGCAGGTATCAGCCTTGTGCCCTGGCAGCATTCAGTGGGGTGGGAAGGGAGGGTTTGTAAAAACAAACCACCTCAGTATTTAACTGTTTCAGTGTAATTTTATCAGGCCTTCTCAAATTAAAAAGGGTCATGTCATCAGTCTGTCTGTCCAGCTCTTCCTAGCCAGTAATTATTGGGCCATTGGCCAATATTGATAATTCTAGACAAAAAGCCTCAAATGGAATAAGCTTCCACATGTCCTGTGCAAGTTGGTACCAGATCAAAGGAGAGACCCAAATTAGAGCCTTCACTGAAACTAGCCTGGTTCAGTATCCATTCAGAGGGGCAGCAGCCAGCTTGCTGGTCAGGAGACATGTCCTGATCCATGTTCCAAACCATCCATGGCATCAGTACCTTCCTTCCATGCCCAAGCATGGGGAAAGTGTGGAGGAAGTGGAGGAGAGCAGACCCTACTCAGAGCACAATAGTGCTGGCTACTTGAAATAAAAAGTAGGTAGAGCAAAGGATGCAGATCTAGTGAAAATCAGACTTCATTACTTCAGGGTTAAACAAGAACCTTCTTATTTCATTTCCCACCAGCTTAGATTTCACGGATGTAAAGTGAAGAAAGAGTTGTTGATTGTAAAGTTGTTTCTTTTGCAAGCTGACTGTGCTTCTCTCTCCTAGGGATATCAATGGGATAACATTTACCAGCCATATTCGGGAAAAATCTGAAGCCAGAAGAATGTACTCTCAAGCAAAAGCCAAAGGCAAAGCTGCTGGAATAGTCAGGTATAAAGACTTTGACATGTGGGTTTTGTACTGAACTTGTTCACAGGGGAACTGAGGTGACCCATCCCAGGAGAAGATAGATGAAGGGGAATCCCGGGTAGGAAAATTCTTTCTTACAGCAGCAATGATATTTGATTGCCATGGACTTAAACTGTGTTTCTGCTTTCAGCTGTGCTAACAAGATAACTGCAGCTCCCCGATATAGAGCACATTTAGAATCAGATGCAGCAAATACATCAATTTAAACCAAAATACAGAGAAGCTTTCTTTCTCCCTGTATTTTCTGAAAATAACCCCAGAGCTGACTTTTCAGGAGCAATGCCTTGGATATGGAAAACTTCCAAACTGAAGTGAATGTGCCCCCAGGAATGAAGATCCAGTTCCAGCTTCACTACCATGAAATGATTCGAAGGAAATTGAGCTCCTACGAGCATGTCATCTCTGTGAAGCCAGGACGCCTGGCCAAGCACATGGAGGTAAAGCAGAGCTGGTGTGTGTAGGCAGAACCCCACTGGTGAATCCTTGCTGAGAAAGCAGCCACTGTTCCTACAAGCCCCATTTCAGGACACTTCATCAGGGATGTGTCACTGCCCATGGAGGTGGAACCAGACGATCTTTAAGATCCCTTCCCAACCCAAATCATTCTATGATTCTGAGAGAAATCATCTTCTGGTTGTGGAGGGATAGTCTTTCAGAGATCATCAGCTCTCATAGGACACCATCTCATGAAGCTGGGATTATCACTGTTCCAAATAAACAGCAATATTGTTTGTTTTCCCTTCAGTCAAGGCAAGTTTATAGAAGCATATATACATGTCAAAGCTTGCTTGCAAGTGGTTCTGATGTGAGTTACTCACGATTCAGGAGATGCCCAACTGTGTTAGTACAAGAGGACGCAGGACACATTTGCTTCTCACTAGCCCAGGTTGCCCCAAGCCCCACCCAACCTGGCCTTGAACACCCAGGGATGAGGCATCCACAACTTCCCTGGGCAACCTGTTCCAGTATCTTACCACCCTCAAAGAAAAGAATTTGTTTTGTATATCTAATCTAAATTTCCCCTCTTTCAGTTTGTATCCATTACTCCTTGTCCCCTCACTACAGTTCCTGATGGAGAGCCACTCTGGTTTCCCTGGAGGCCCCTTCAGATACTGGAAGGTGCTGTGAGGTCTCCACACAACCTTCTCTCCTCCAGGCTAGACAGCCCCAACTGTCTCAGCCCATCTTCATAGGGAAGCTGTTCCAGTCCCCTTACCAATTTCATGGACCTCCTCTGGACTTGCTCCAACAGTTTCATGTCCTTCTTATGTTTCTGAGTTAGTCCTGCTGAAAAGGACATGTTCTGCCTCCTGGTAGTCTTATTAACTATTCAGAAACACAACCAGACAAAAGGCCTTATCTCAGGCTAACAGGATAAAAAAAAATATTTTCCAAATCACCCTGGTCATCCAAACAAAAGCAAAAACACTGTCCTGTCAATAGCATGAGTAGAGAAGGAGACAGCTCGTCACAGAGAGTTCCTCCTGGCTTTCTAAGCCAAAGCAGCACTGAGGCAGAGTCACTCTGTGCTTCTTTTGTGCTTTTTCCACCAAATTCTTTGTATTTTTTGGGCACTCTCATTTTTCCTTTCCACCATGGTCAATTCTCAACATGGAATGAGAGAATCCCTATCATGAATGAGGCTGGCCCTACTGGAACATTCTCAAGGGGAACCCACCCCCCAGCTGGAGTTTGTCTGTGAGGAGTTCCTAAGACCTTGGTTCCTCGCTGGCACTGCTCCATGTTAAACATCCTCCCTCCCTGTTTGTAGGTGGATGTCCGCATTATTGAGCCACAAGGACTTCGCTATGTGCATGTTCCTAATTCACTTGGAGATCATTTTAATGGAATCACCACCATCTCCAAGGGAGAGAAAAAGGTAACCAGTCACAGACTGGAAATGGCATGAAAACTTCACTTTTCACTCTTGTCCCTGTGCAGTCCTGGTATATTTTTGTACCTGCTGGGAGCAGGAAAAAGTATGGCAAAAGTCTGTCTTCCATAATATGCCAGGCAGTATTGTTTCTTGATATACAGGCTCAAATTTATGTCTCATTCACCCACATTTCCAGTTTAGCAAATTATTTGAGAGGTATTATGTGGCTATGCTATATCTTCTCAGGAAATTTCAAGTTATCCAGTTAAAACAGAGGAGAAAACTCATAAAGTCTGTATGACCAACCACATGACTAATTAAAAGGTTTCTTAGTACTCACTTTACAGATAAAAGAGCTCCTGTTTGTTTGTTTGTTGGGGGATCAATTAAAATCTATTAAAATATTGATAAAATTATGGGTATTTTCAACCAGGAAAATGTTAAATGAGCCAATGTATTACTGACTAGAAAAGGTTTGCATGGGTCTAATTGAAATATTTGGTGCTGTACATGGGTCATGTCATTCGTGTCACAGTTGCTACTACTGAATCAACATATCCAGTGCTGGTTTGTTGGGTTTTTTTGAAGTGACAAAGTCCATTTTCCACTTAAACTCAGAGTACAAATAATGAAAACAGAAAAGCACTCAGTGAAATCAGGTATTTCACAAAGAGATGAACTCTTTCTGTTTCAATCACCCACCTTCCACACAACACCTGGCTGACTGATGATCTCTTCTCACTTCAAGGCTCATGTTTCCTTCAAGCCAACCATGGCTCAACAACGAAAATGCCCCACCTGCTCCTCCACAGCAGTGGATGGAAACTTTGTGGTGCAGTATGATGTGAACAGAGAAACCACAGGTGGAGAACTGGAAGTAAGTGTTGCTGTTCCACTGGGAAGAGAGATCTGTGAATACAAGGATTGCTGTCATTAAGCAAATTGTGCTAAACTTCATCCTTCAGGAGAATAAGCATGAGAACAAGCTCTGTATCCAATTGAAAGAACAGAGAGATTTTAAGTAGGCAGAATGGATTTACTTAATTTATGACTAAGACATGGGCTTACATATACTCAGGAGAGAGCAGACTCCTGTCGTGTCCAAAATCCAATGTCTTTATACCTAACAGCGCTCTGGTGATTTAATGTGGAATCAGAGGACAGAGTCACTGGATGTTGTACCAATACATCACAAGGAGACAACCAGAACATCACTAATTTTATGTTAACATGAAGCTGAGTTATGAGATTGAATTATTACAGGCAGAACAGCCTTTTTTAAAATATTTTCATTCCTTCCTATGCTAGTGCATGGTAGTTGTCTAAGAATCAAACTTTAATACATTAAAAGTAAAGACTGGGGAATATAAATGGTCTAAGGCTGCAGAGAGATGCAGAGCTGAAAGATAGAATTGGCCAATAAAGAAAAATAGAAAAAGAAAATAAGAAAAATAATTGGCTCATTAAGAAAATAAGAATTTTCTGTTCTGTTGCTGTTTTGGGTTTTCTGAAATCTTTTCTATAGCTCACTTCACTGTGATTTTTTTTTTATTTTGCAGATTTTTAATGGCTATTTCATTCACTTCTTTGCTCCAGAAAATCTTGATCCACTGCCCAAAAACATTTTATTTGTTATAGATGTCAGTGGCTCCATGTGGGGACTGAAAATGAAACAAGTAAGTGTTTGCCCTCTATTGCAAAATTAATCTCCTGCCAACTTTCCCCATGTGCTTTACCACACAATCCTGTAGCACACTGGCAAACAAAACACCAGCTTATTCTTTAAACTTCACTGAAAATCCCACTGAATTGGGGAATATTTGGTGAATCAAAGACTCCACAAGTTTACTCTTTATTTGTAATGCAACTTGTATGTTGCAAGGAAGAGGTGGTGCCATTATAATACAGATTTTGGCTCTAAATTAAAATTTTAATTGACAGATCACAAAACATTTTGCAAAGGTTCTGACCCCCTTTTTTTTTTTAATATTTCCTGCTGAACCCTGGGAAAGTCTTGGTGGGGATTCTACATCCCTGCTTTCCAAATGTGGACAAATTGTTGACAGCTCTCTGAAGAGCAGTAAGAATTGTTTAGACAACACAACCCATAGAGAGGGAAAAAAATATTGAAATTAACATGCTTTAGTCTGCAAAAGAAAATACTTGGAGAGACATAATCAGTCTCTAAATATGCAAACAATTGTTCTGAAAGGGAAAATCATCAGCAGACATTTATGCCCACTCAGGGTAGAATAAGATGGTATCAGATGGATTTACAGCAGAAGAGATTTATATTATACATTAAGAAAAACTGTAGTGCTGAGAGGAGAGTTCAGGAGACTGTATATTGTGTGTCACTGAAGGGTTTTAAGAACTGACCAGACAAACATGAGCTGGGGATCATCCAGGTGTATTTGAATTTGCTTCGGAGCACAACAGTAAGTCTTGGCAGATTGCTTCCTTGGGGAAATCAGTGCTGCAAAGCTGGGAGACAGGCTAGTTGTCATTTGTTTCAATCACACATCTTCAAACAGGTGTGACCCAGCCTGAAACAACAGCACTGCAGGCAGAGCTAAGTCTCCTGAGCTGATCCAAGCAGTTGCTCTCTCCTGAACCACAAATGCTCCTCCCTCTCACTTCACTCTGTGTTAGCAGGAGTTCAGCAAGGATGGGTTGAGTTATGCGAGTTTGTTCTTCCTAATTGCCTTTTTCCTGTGTTTCTTTGGTGAAAAGTTCAACTTTTTTGCATAAAGTGTAAAAAAAGGGAGAGGTTTGGATAGCAGATTCTGTTTTGGATTTGGGTGCTCATGTGCTTATTCCTCAGAGGCAACTGCTTGCCTGTAGTCACAGGTTAAGAAGATGCTTTCAGCAACAGGAAGCATAAACTTTTCTTCTATTAAATTTCTTCCCAGACCATCGAGGCCATGAAGGCAATATTGAGTGAGCTCCGTGCTGCTGATCAGTTCTCCCTCATTGACTTCAACCACAACGTCCGATGCTGGAGAGACAACCTGGTCTCAGCCACCCCAGCGCAGGTTGAAGATGCTAAGAAGTACATCCAGACAATCCATCCCAACGGGGGTATGAGGTTTTGATTGCAAGGTGCTCATGGAAGTTAGAGATCACAGGAATGGGTACCTCAGACAGCCTTCAGATTGGCAGAGTATTCCTAACAAAAAGTCTGATTCCCAAGGTAGGAAAAGCATGCCTTGGGGCTAAATGAGAGCAAGAGTTACATTTTATTCTGCTAGGGGATGTGATGGCATTTCCTTCTACTGAAAAAAAGGTAGGGCAGACAGAACATAGACCATAGAACAGCTGCCTTTAATCTATAGGTCCTACCTCTGGCCTCACAGATCAAAATATCCTTGAAAGATCAAGTTGATCTCATGCCTTTGTAAAGCACATCATAAGTAGCTCAACTCCAGGTTTTCCACTGGCTCTACATTGTAGACTAGACCCTGACTGATGGAGATCTGTGTGGCAGCAAAGACACAAAGGGTGACTGATGTGTTAGAAACGAGGGAAGTGCCTGAGAATGATCACGTAGGAATTGGGGCTTCTCCCCCCAAATTGGTGGGATCAATTACCCAACAGAAGTACACCTCCCTCAGCATGGGTAACAAACAGGAGGAGCTGGAAGCCATGGTGCAGCAGGAAAACTGTGACACAGTTCCCATCATGGAGACGTGGTGGCATGGCACACACAACTGGAGGAGGGCTGAGATGGATAGGGATAAACTCTTCAGAAAGGACAGGTGAGGAAGGAGAGGTGGCAGGGTAGCCCTGTATTGTCAGGGAGGGTGTCAGTTGTCTGGAGCTTAATGATGGTGATGATAGTCGGGTGTTTAGGTGTAAGAATGAGGGGGAAGGCCTTGAAGTCAGATATCCTGGTGTAGTCTGTTATAGACCACCCAGCAAGGATGAAGGGCCAAATGAAATATTCCCCAAGCAGGTGGGAGAAGTCTTGCAATAACTAGCCCTTGGTCAACAACCATGAGCATGAGCCAGCAGTGTGCCCAGGTGGCCAAAAAGGCCAATGACACCTGGCCTGTATCAGCAATAGCATGGCCAGCAGGACCAGGGTAGTGCCTGTCCCGCTGTACTGGGCACTGTGGTCACTTCTGGGCCCCTCATGACAAGAAAGACACTGAGGTGCTGGAGCATGTCCAGAGAAGGGCAATGGAGATGGGAAAGGGTGTGGAGCACTGGTCCTGTGAGGAATAGCTGAAGGAATTTAAGGACATGGTTTGGTGGTGCACTTGCCAATGCTGGGTTAATGCATGGACTCAAAGATCTTAGAGGTCATTTCCAACCTTAACGATTTTATGATTCTACAAACTACTAAACGCAATGCTGGGCATTCTGTTTATCCTTTCTGTGCCTTCATTCCCTCTCTGATAAACAAGGACAGATGCCTTTTTCATCCGTATAGATCTTTGGATGCTTCATTTGTTTCAATGTAGCATTTTGTTATCTTGTCCTGATGATTTTTTTCTTTCTTGACAAAGAAAATACATGTTTTCTGGCTGCTAATGGCTTCAGATTCCCATTCCTCTCATATTGATTTCTTACTCTGCCCCTTCTGTGCCACAAATCAAACCTTTAGATAAACTCAGCCAACATACACATCTTCTTGTCCAAAGAATGGGCTGAAGGCCAGAAAAGAAAGTTTCTTCAGGCTCTCATTCAATCACCTGCCTACAAAGCCACTGACTCTCCCCACAGCAAATAGTTCCCAACACCACAAATGATCCCATTGGAATTAGTGAGGGATAATGGGAACGCCACATGAAGATGACAGCCTGGGATGGAAAAGGGAACCACAGTACAGACAGGTGTACCACAAGCATTGCAGAGGAGGGGTTTTGCTGCCCTGACCTCAGATCTTGTCTGTGTTAATTCCACTAGAACCTTAAAACTGATCTGGACTGGACAAGAATCAAACTTGTTTTCCTCACTGTGTCTTTCACAGGCACAAATATCAACGAAGCTCTTCTCCGAGCCACTTTTATCCTGAATGAAGCCCAGAATTTAGGCATGTTGGACCCTAACTCAGTCTCCATGATCGTTTTGGTGTCTGATGGAGACCCAACAGTAGGTAAGGATCCTGCTTTGGGTGAGAAGAAAGATTGGTGGGATGAGCCTCAAAAAATGCATCAGATACCAGAAAAAGGATCCAAACAAATTGTCTTTAGTGAGAACCATTTGTTAATCTCCATCCAGGAGAAGCTCAAATGTTGCAGTAGGCACTGCAAAAATGGAAATTTGACATTATTGTCTAGATTTCCCTAATATGAAGAGAGAACCAGTTACACTGGAAGAGCACGAATATGCTTACCTTGATGGAGACTCCTCTGTTGCTCAGGTGAATGTCCCACTCTCTGTGTCTCCAAGGTGAGCTGAAGCTGACAACAATCCAGAAGAATGTGAAGCAGAGCATAAAGGATGAATTCTCTCTCTTCTGCCTCGGGATTGGGTTTGATGTAGATTACGACTTTCTGCAGAGAATCGCAACCGACAACCGTGGCATGGCCCAGAGGATTTTTGGAAATCAGGAGACTTCTGCCCAGATGAAGGTGTGTGTGTGTGTTTCTGACCCAATGCCTCTGAAACTCTCCTGATCTATTCACATCTGTGGAGCTGGGTAACTCTTCTGTAAAGAGGGACACAAAAAGCATCATTTCTCCTGGAGAGTCCTGCAAGATGTCAATTTTATTTTAGCTTAAGCGCTCCTAGTTATAGTTTTTATAGTATCTATAATACATCCTTTACTTCCCTGTGTGTGATTAATATTATATAAAACAATGCTAGTGATAAAAAAAGATTTTTCTGAATTAAAATTAAGACCTAAAGTAAAATTAAGTATTTTACTTCGGGTCATTTCAACACTAACAAAAGGCCTGGATATAAACACAAAATGATAATCCAAACTTTGCCAGTGTAAGGAAAAGTTCAGTTGAGGGAGGCTCTGGCCCCAAGTTTGTGAGCAACAATTGCTGCTGACCAAGCTCTGACATCCTTATACTGTTACTATTCACTGATTTCACCATCTATACAGTCTCCTCATACTTCCTTCCCACACAGGTGTGCCAGGACACACTACCTGGTGTTCTGCCAAACAGAGCAGCCCTGAGAGTGCAGCCCCTCTGTATGAGACAGTCCCCACACACAGCATTATATGGGCACCTCTTTTCCCTCTCTGGTCCCACAAGATAAGCCCAGCTGTGCACACATCCCAGTTCCCAGCACCCAGGTACAGCAGGGTCAGAGAGGGGTACACAGTCCAACAGCACAGAAGTGAATAAAAATGAGATGTAGGTCTATATTTTGACAAGAGTTAGATGGGAAGCAGCTGTGTGTCTTACCTAAGAGCTGACCAACCTGAGTGAGGCCCATACACACCTGTACTCAAGCCTTTTAGGCACAGGAAGAGCACAGCTCATGACCTTCTGACCATCCTTTGACTTTTGCAAGATCTGGACCAGATATTCTTGCTGTAACCACTTACGAATATGCTAAAATCTAAGTATGAAGAAGTCTGCATTCTCTGAGACAAGGAAAACCCCTCTTGCTCATTAGGGATCCAGGTTTTGTCACCTGCTGTCCTTTCAGTAAGAGTGGCACTTGCGGGACAGTCACTTTAGGTACAACAAACTCACTTCTCTGTCTCCTTCCATCTCAGAATTTCTACAACCAGGTCTCCACCCCTCTCCTGAAGAAGATTCAGTTCAACTACCCCCAGGAGTCAGTGTCAGACGTCACCCAGAGCAGCTTCCACAACTACTTTGGTGGCTCAGAGATTGTAGTAGCTGGGAAGGTCGACACGGAAAACCTGCAGCACTTGGAAAGCATCGTCACAGCGACTGCAGTGAGTGAAGGTGTCCCTGGGACACCTGCTCCTGGAACTGGGGGTGGTTCACTCACTCGTGTGTGCAGTCCCCCTGCTGTAGGTTGTTGCCAGACAAGTGGGTTTTTTCCCAGTTGTTTTTTCCAGATTTTGAGTGGGAGTGTGGGAAAACTTACAAGGTGTTTGTCCAACTGTGTTTCAAAATAGTGTCAAGTACAGCCAGGAATAGTCACTACCTGCACCCTACAGCCTGCCAGAGGAACTTCCTTCTAATTTTTGTACCAACAAAATTCAATTCAGACTAAGACTGTGAATTTCATTCATACTTTGTGAAGATGCAGGGATGATCCCCCAAGGCAGCTCCTTTCATGGATGAACCTCCCACTGCTGGGAAGTTCAAGCTGGTGAACCTACAGTGTGTCCAGTCCTAGCACTGCCCTTTTATGCTCTGCCTTGTGGCATGTCTGATGAGGTTTTCCCCACGTTTTCAGGAGCTGATCTTCCAGGTGGAGTGGGATGGGGTGGGAATACTACATCCAGATCCTTCTTCCTGAGGAGGAGCTGAAATATCTGCACTCATACAGAGCTTAGGAGTTGTCATTTCTTAGTTGCTCGAAAAAAATCACACATCTTCAGTAGTCTGTCCTGCCAAAACACAGCATGGTCCAAGGGTCTGTGTGAGAAAATGGAATTTGGTTCCTGTTCCTCATTGGAGCTGGATTGAAAAGCCTGAGGAGAGGATTACAGAGCTCTGAAAAGAGCCTCTTCTTTTGGCACATGGTAGTACCCTCTTTGCCTACTGTTAACAGACCCTTAAACTACTTTAGTCCACTGTCACAAAAGTGCCTCTAAGAGGAGACCCTCTTGCTACATCTCCCGTCCCTGTGGCAGCCAAGCCAGTGGTGCTTTCTGACCTAGAAGTGACCATGGGCAGAGCCAGAGTGGGTCCCTAATCCCAACCATGATAAGAGGGGAGATCAAAAGCACCCCATTCTCCTGGCTCACCTTCCATTACCTCTGTCTCTCATTGGCTGCATAGGCAAATGCAGAGCTCGTCATGGAAACCCTGAAAGATGTTGAAGAACTAGATGGATTCATGAGGAAAGACAAATACGCAGATCCCGAATTCACCAGGAAGCTGTGGGCCTATCTGACTGTCAACCAGATGATGGCAGAGAGGTGAGGGGAAATGTGATAAAACAGACCTGGTTGTTGGGCTGAGGGAACAAAATGATGGAAAATTTGCCTTATGGAGCCTGAGTGAAAGCCATGGATAATGAATCCCCTCTAAAGCAGAAATAGGTCTCCTAGTGAGATCAGGAAATGGACGGGGCTTCTTTCAGTCCAAGCCAAAGCCCACGGAAGTCCAAATTAGTCTTCTTATGAAGAGTGTATTCACACAAGCCCTCAGCCTTTCCTTCTTGCAACCAGTTTAGGTATATGACCACTCTGTGGTGGAATTGCCATGGCACCTGCCCTGTGGAGCTGCTAACTGAGCCTTCTCCGTTTTCCACCCAGAAATGCAGCTCCCACTGCAGCTTTGAAGAGGAATATCACCAAATCCATCCTGCAGATGTCTCTGGACCATCATATTGTCACCCCCTTCACAGCCATGCTGATAGAGAACCCTGACAAGGATGAGATAATGCTGGCAGACCAGCCCAAAGATCCCAGGAAGGGCTGCTGCTCAGGTCAGTGTCTCACTGTGCCCATTACTGCATTACTATTTTGGCTTTGTTCTCCTTGTGTTGGAAGAACAGCTGTGTTCATTGTTCACACCAGTTGTTTGTACTTAAAGGATAACATGTATTTTCAGTGAAAGCTGAACAGATCTTCAGCCACTTTGAGAGCATTCTGCCACACAGGTGCTCCTTGGAGCCACTGGCTTCACTGAGGACTGACCGTGGCAACATTGCAGTGATAAGTTTTCCGATAAGCCCATGATGTTACAGATTGAACATCTTCTCACTGGGACAGATACCTGTAGTTTCCTGCACAGAAGCTGTAGAATTGTCTAAACTATATTTTATCACCACTTTTAAGCCCTGGAAGCTTCCTAAAATTGTTGTCAATCAGCCACAAGTCCATGTGGAATCTGAGCTGCTGTAACAACTGAGTGCCTTATTAATTAAACCTCTGGATTTAAATACATTTTTTCAATACTCATTCCAAGGACCTTGTCACAGCAATCTTATGTCCAGCCAAATGAAACAGGGTTGGCTTGTTCTGGTATTATACATCAGAGTCAGTCTCAAAGCAGTAGCTGTTGACATCCCTACATGTCTAGTACATCCAGAGTCATCCCTGCACAGCCATGTGCTTCCACTGAAACTTAACAGCAGCAGTTTTGCACCTTCACTGGTCAGGGATTTAGAAAAGCACAACAGTGACTGTCAGGAAAACACCATCAGTGCAAAGTCATGGAATTGCTGAGAGTGAAAGATCAATTCCTTGAACAACTGAGCCTGGTTATTTAAAATCTGTTCATAAATGGGACAGTTTACAGTTGGTTGTGAAGGAAGTAAATAACATACATTACACCAACAGACAACATAATCCACCTGGTATTTCCCACTGGAATGGTTTGGTACTGAAATTCCAAGCACATGTCCTGCGTGGTCAGTTCTCGTGCTTCTGGATAGCTATAAAAGTGTTCTGGCTCAATTAAATGGGGTTCTTACGTCTGCCAATTGTCATTTTTAGGTTCGTTTATTCTTCTTGTCAATTTTGTAGTCTGCAGCTGAGACCCAAAGAAACATTAAATGTTACTTATACTGCCTGCTCCATCTGACAAGCACCAGTCTAACACAGAAATAGCATGTATTGTGTTCATGTGTAATCAACTCATTATACATGGCACCTGATGGCTAATTCAGACCATAATTTTCTTGATTTAGATGATGCAGAGGATTTAAGTGATTTTAATATAAATTCTTATGTCTTCATGTTTAATGGAATAGTCAAAACTTAACAGCACTAAAATCAGGGTCAAGGCATCCATGGATTTCAGGGACAGTGGGACACAGCTTCTGAACCTTAGCAGAGGCCAGAGCTTGTAAAAATAATATCAAAGTCAATCTGTGCTAAGGATTGTGCAAATGGTCTGTACCAAAACGTTGCATGTATACGGCATGGAATGGGTAATCTGAAATAAAATTTTATGTCTGTCCTTATACAATTCCCATCAGAGCTGCACTGTGTGTCTTCACAGACTCTGTCTTACATTGGAATCACTGGCTTCTCAAAGGATTGACTAAGTCTTATTTTATCAAGACAGACTTGTTGCAAAACTGGACTGTGCATGGGACAGCTTCTCCACCCATAATAGTCTGTGGAATTAATATGACATGGAAACTCAGAAGTTTTTTTGTCCAGTTCTTGGTTCCTGTCCTATCTACATGGACCATGCATAACTGCTAGTAGAAATAGCACTGCCTGAGTAAAAGCAGCCTCTGATCTGAATTAGGGATACAAGAAAGAAGATTATGACAGAGATTTAGAAGATTCAGCTGTGTAATCTTCTGTCCTTATGTTGTCCCCTAGTCCCTGTTACCCCTTACTGTTCTTCATAGCAGGGCCAGAAGATGTGAATGTCAGCCAAACATGTTAAGACAAATCAAATTTCATGGATCATTTAATCATGTTGCTCTTAACTAAATGGGAGAGATGGGATGTTACTTTCTCCTGCCTCCATCATGGCAAAGGCAGAGAGAGATCAAGTACAAGGAAACACGTTCAGGGATGTTTCATTAAATGCTTGCACTTATTTGCAACCTTTATTCATGTGAGTCGTCCCAGGGCATGCAGAAAGAGTTTTCTCAGGCACTTCAAATGAAGGACCCAAGTCAGCAAAGCTTTTACCATAGTTTTATTTGGTAAAATACTTAAGCCCTTACACGGGGAGCTTTGCTAAAGTGGGGGTTACTCAAATGAATAAAAGTCAGGCTCTCTTTTTCGCCAATAGTTTGTGTTTGGCTCAGCTGCCCTGGTAAGTCATCCAATGGTGGAGATACTGGAGTAAATCCATCCTGACTTCATTACACAAACCTGCCTGTTACAAATATTGTGGAAACCTGCTTTACAATGGCATAAAGACATCAGGCTCTGATCTACTGCAATGCTCTAAAAATTACACTATTAAATATGTCAACACTTACAGAACTCTAACTGTGGCTGTCATCTAACAGGTACTTTAGGATTGACTCCAAATGCACCTAATAACAACAAAGGTATCCCATCGTGGGCCAATGTCACAGCTGTGCCAGACAGCTCCATGCCTGAGCAAAGGAGTCCACCTGTGTCTTCTCTGAGCATCAACAGAGGTAAAAACTACAATATTTCTCCTCAAAGAAATACCAGACAGCAACACTCATCACTTAATAACTCATCACTATCACTGGAAGTGTTCCAGGCTGGGTTGGACAGGGATTTGAGCAACCTGGTCAATTGGAAGTTGTCCTTGCCCCTGGTCGGAATGAAACAGTCTTTAAGGTCCCCTCCAAACCAAGCTTTTTCTTTATAAAATCAAGCTTTTTCTCTATAAAGTACCAAGCAATTTTGGCTTTGAGGAGATGAACCTGTAAAAATATGCTGTAAATTACAAGGATTCAAGTATTTTGGATCCAAATAGAATCTAAAGTGTCTAAGTGACCCCATGTGCTGCTGTGTGCTTCCCTGAGGCTGGGGCTGTTCACTCAGCCTAAGTTCAGCTTTGCTGCAGTAGCAAAGTTAATGCACAGTTACTGCCATTGTAAATGACAGATGAAAGCTGTTGTAAAATTACTGCTGTTGTAAATGACAGATTGGTGTTCTGTGGTAGATAAAAATCTCTTGAGTGCACTGATGACTGATGGATCCTGTTAATTCTTGGGCCTTTGCCACAGTTTAGTGCCTACTTAAACAAGCCAGCTGTGAGAACCACTGCCTGTAAACACGGTGTAACTACAATAACTCTGCGTGCAGTGTGTGAATTTACGTAGTGGTCAAACAAAGAGCTCTCAAACTCATTCCCAGCACAAATCAAGTGTTAAAATAAGACTTTGGATAGTGAAGAAACTGCTTGGAAAAGAAGGGGAGCAAGGCAACATTACCCATCCAATTTATATGCACATTTTGCACTGGGAATTCTTTTTGTTTCTTGAAATGTTGATCAGAACAGGCCTTGGCATCAAGTTGAGGAAGATCAAGGAGTTGGTCAGAATAAGAAAAAATGTTGGAGGGCTTTATTCAAGAAACTTAATACATTCAAAATATTCAAGACATTCAAAAGCTCCTTCACCCCCCAGAGGGTACCTACCCCATTGCTGCTGTGAAGATGTTCCTGGTCAAGGGTTTGGGATCTGTGTAGTCCACAGGAAGAGTAAAATACTTCCAAAATGTGAGAAACATCAGTGAATGAAAGGAAGCTGGTATGGCTATTCCCATAGGCAACACTGAGTCTCTGAGTGGTGAGTGGGAGGTGTAGGTAGGCAGGATATATCTTTATCCATCTTCAAAATGATGATGTGGACTTGTAAACACGTCTAAGAGCTTCTTAGTTTGAGAGAGTGATGTCCTGGGAGTGTGTCACTTCTGGAAACAGTCAAGAGCTGGGTGTGAGGGGGTGGGATATTAATTTTGAACAGAGTTGTCACTCAAATCCTGCTTTCTATGCCTCAGGTCCTCTCCTGGACCAAGGCCTCAAAGAGATGTGCCTGTCTGGTGCCTAACTGGGTCCTTGGTCCCACCTGGAGTCTGGCTTCCATCACAAAAAAATCAAATTCTGCTTCCAGAGTGCCAGGTTGAGCCTGTGGCACTCTGGTGTGCAGCTGACCAGTCAGACCAGTAGTTCACTGCACTTGGCAGCTCTCCCTGAGCCAGGAATGTCACATCCTTCCCTTAAACAAAGGAAGTATATGAAGGGAAGTGTCTGAGGAGCTTTTGTGAGGAGCATCTGAGAACTTCCTTAGTTTCTTTAGGAGTGCAAAGGGCCCTTATCTGTGAGAATCCCCAAAAAGCTACAAAATCTTCTGAGCAAAGTCTCAGCCTTTGTGTCCCTCCCCTCTAGGGCAGGCACTGACCTGCTTCTCACACTTGTTTGTTTTCTGTGTTTCAGTGGACAATGACCCACATTTCATCGTACACCTGCCCAAGAGCCAAAGGAACATCTGCTTCAATATCAACTCAGAGCCTGGGAAGATCCTAAACTTGGTTTCTGATCCTGGTACTGGTAAGGGAGTAAAACATAGTTTAATTTACAGCACAAATTTCTTCTCCTGGGTCTGAAAGATGTTCAGAGGGAGCAGGAGAATTGCCCATGGGGGGGGACTGAGTGTGGCCAGCAGGTTGAGGAAAGTGGTTATTTCCCTCCACATCTGGAGTATTGTGTCCAGTTTGGGCTTTGCCAGTACAAGAGAGGTGTTGACAAACTGGATTGAATTCAGTGGTGGCCACCAAGACGGGGCTGGAACAGAAGACTTAGAAGGACAGGCTGCAACATCTGGTGTTGGTCATGCTTAAGGAAAGAAGAGCCATGGTGAGTTTTGTTGCTGTTGTCAGCCACCTAATCAGGAGGCAAAGATGGAGCCTGGCACATCTCCAAGATCCACAGCTAAGGGACAAGAGGCCACAGAAAAGAGGTGCAACAGTGAAATTCAGAGTTGGAGTAATCTGTTAGAGAAAAATTTTTCACTATGAGGGTGGCCAAACACTGGGAAAAGAGCCAAGATGATAGAATAGTTGAGGCTGGCAAAGACCATAAAGTTCATGAAGTCCAACTGCTAACCCAGCATTGTGATGTTCTTCACTAAAACATATCCCCAAGTGCCACATACACACATTTGTTGAACATTTCCAGGGATGATGACTCCACCACTTCCCTGGGCAGCCTGTTCCAATGCCTGACCACCCTTTCAGTTAAGAAATTTTTCCTAATATCCAAACTAAACCTCCCCTGGCACAACTTGAGGCTGTTTTTCCTTGTCCTACATGAAAAGTGATGAGCATTTGGAGGCAGGTGAAGGTGGGCTGGATTTTGGTACCATTCCTCCCCTGCCCATCTGCTGTATGATTTTCATAGACAGGGATTGAAGGGCTTATTAACCAGCTCATACTCCCAGCAAGACCTAACAGCAATTCCCACCAGATTATTATTCTATGGGATGAACAGTATTGCCAGGAGGTGATTTAATAAACAGTTTTCTTCTCTTGGCTGGCAAAATGAGAAAAACAGGGCATCAGAGGAGTAGCTGTGTCTGTTGATCCTATGGTGCTTCCTGCTGAGATCAGAACTCGACATCTCTAGGCAATGATGCAAGATTCAAGCAACATTTCCTTCTCTTTTCCTCACAGGAGTTGTGGTCAATGGGCAGCTCGTTGGGGCCAAGAAAATGGAAAATAAGAAGCTCAACACATACTTTGGCAAAATTGGTTTTTATTTCAAAAACAAAGGCCTGAAAGTGGAGATCACCACAGAAACTATAACGCTGAAAGATGGATCTTACGCCATCACACTGACCTGGTCTGACACGGGGCACATCATTCGGAAACAGTAAGTTGCTCAGCAGTTTTCACCTGATCCCACAAGCACCAAATGCTATTTGAGATATCTTCAAGGCTCCTGCCATGACATGACTCACAACATCCAGTAGACCTTCACCTACAGATCAACAGTAGCAGCCACGTGGGACACCCTACAGCACTGTTTAGCAAGAGGACCACATCCAAAAATCTCCATTCATTGTGGCAAAAGCTTAAATTTGTAGGGTGAGGTTTGGTTGCTTAAACAGGTGCATGAAGTATCTGTCCTATTAAGCACTGTCCTGCCAGACACTCCCAGGGCTCTGGGTTTTTGATGGATCCTCTGGCATATCCACCACCCTTGTGTGGTTGTTCTGGGTGCCTGAGAGCATCTCAAGGGGCCTGAGAGGTTTTGTGTGAGCAGCTGAACTGAGCCTGCCCTTTGGTTCCTCTCTGCCAGGCTTCTCATATCTGTGATGAAGGAAAGCAACGTTACCATCACCGTGGGGAAGGAGATGTCCTTCATGGTTCTGCTGCACCGTGTGTGGAAGAAACACCCAGTTAATGTTGATTTCCTGGGAATCTACATTCCCCCTGAAAACCAGTTCTCTTCTTTAGCCCACGGGCTGATAGGTAAGTGCTGCGGGTCAGGTGGTGGGAACAACAGAGCACTAGGAAGGAGTTTTGCTAGCACTTTGAGTGAATTTCATAGACTCATAAAATCCTGAGTTGGAAAGGACCCCCATAACTGAGTCCCACTCTTGCACAGGACAAACATAAGAATTGCATTGTGTGCCTGAGAGTATTGTCCTAATGCAGTCTTGGTGCCATGACCATTCCCTTGGGGAGCCTGTTCCAGTGTCCAACCACCCTTTGCAGGAAGTACCTTTTCCTAACATCCAACCTAAACCTCTTCATGGCAGCTTCATGCCATTAATTTGTTGGTGCCCGTGTCCTGATGGGTAAAGTGTGAAAACTATTTGAGAAGAAAATAGGAAAAACTTCAATGTCCTGAAAGCCCCAAGGGCACAGTAGAACATCAGGGACCAGGAGACTATTCCTTGTCCCAGCTGGGGAGGGTGTTTCCAGAACAGGCCTGACTAGACTTGGTGACACTGTGACAGCCCACCTGGCTAAACTGCTGCAGGCTGAAAATAAAAAGACCAAAACAAACTCCTGAAATATTTTCTCTGAGTAGATTTCTGTGTAATCCTCTGTAGTTCAGCTCTCCCCTGAATGACAGCCCTTTCTGGCAGTGGCATGAAACAAAAGCAAGGGCTCAGTTCATAGGAAAAAGCAGCCCTATAAGCCATGAACCCACACAAGGCTCCTTTCAAGATGTGGAAATCCTGAGGAGCAGAGGTCGGTTTTCCAAATACTCTTTGGAGCTCCAATCTGCTTTTTTAGAACAAGTGTGTTGGCTAAGCAGTAGAGCCTTTTACTGTCCTGGTGTGGGTGATCTGATAGCACTGAAGACACAGGGCCCTGTGATCCACGAGGGGTTTGCCTGCTGGAACTACTTTGATTTTCCAAAAGGACCCAGCAGCAGCTGGCATGGAGCCTCAAAGGTCTCAAAGATAAAAGGTCTTAAAGCCTCAGAAGTTCACAAAGAGCTTTAAACCTCTCTCGGATCAGGTCAGTTTGCCTCTGAACCAGAAGTGTCCATCCACCACCAAACACCTGGCCAACCTCCAGAGAAACCACAAGCCATCATGGAAGTGAAGGGCAACAAGTTCACTGTTACCAGGTAGGAATCATGTGCTTCATTGCTCTCTAATGATGCCAGTGTCTGCAGGCTTGTTGAGTCTCAAGGAGCTTGGGGAAAAAAATCCCTGTTTTCTCTCTGCTAATAGTCTGAGTTTAGCCGTTGGTAAAATACTTGGAACAAGTTGAGTTCTTTTGTACTTCATAGAATCATTAAGATTGAAAAAGCCCTCTAAGACCAACTGTTAACCCAACACTGCCAAGCCTATCACTAAAACTGTATCTCTAAGCACCACATCTACATCTTTTTTTGAACACTCTGAGAAATAGTAATTTCATCACTTCCCTGAGCAGCCTGTTCCAATGATTGACAGCTCTTTAAGTGAAGAAATTCCTCCTAATATTCAATCTAAACCTCCCCTGGTACAGTTTGAGACTGTTGCCTCTTGTCTTAATGCTTATTACCTGGGAGAAGAGCCCAATTCCCACCTGGCTCACTGTCTTGACAGAGAGTTGTAGAGATCAGCAGGGTCCCCTTGAGCCTCCTTTTCTCCAGGCTGAACCCCTCAGCTCCCTCAGCTGCTCCTCACAGGACTTGTGCTCCAGACCTTTTCCCAGCTCCGTTAGCCTTCTCTGGACATGCTCCAGCATCTCAACGTTATTCTTGGAGTGAGGGGCCCAAAACTGAACACACGATTTTAGCATGAACTCTTCTGTCCTTAGAGTTGCCCAGCATCTGGCTTTGGACAGGCTGTGTGTGCCTGGAACCCCCACAAAAAGGCCCCCCAAGGCCATAGAAGCATAAAATTAATTGTATTTTGTAGTTGTTTCCACTTTCTGCTGTTGGAAAACATGTAATTCACCACTTTGGCTGAGCAGTGCCATGACTGAGCAGGATTACCAGTGTCTTCTTGTCTACTTGCCATGTTGTGACCCTCACTGTGGGTGTCCTGTCCCCCTCCAGGGGTGTGCAGAAGGACTATAGGACAGACCGTGTGCTCGGGACCGACGTGCAGTGCTGGTTTGTGCACAACAGTGGGAAAGGCTTCATAGATGGCCACTACAAAGATTACCTTGTCCCCCACCTCTACAGCTTCATGAAGAGACCCTGAGTGCTCCACCACAAAACCAGTTTAGTTCAAAGTCTTACCTGCTCCTTCATGCCCAAAAAACTCCTCTGAACAGCAGCTGTCAGCCTGTCATGTTGACTGGAGGTGACTCCACCACCGTTTGCTTTGTAACTGATCTGTGTTTCAAAGCCCTGTAACTCCCTTTTCTGTTTAGAAATTAAATCTGTAATAAAGTGACATGCTGGGTTGTAACAGTTGCCTTGCTCTTGCTGTGTCTAATTTAATGGATTGTAAACTCTATTAAAAATGTCAACTATTTTTGTAAAATCCATTTTATTGAAGAGCTGTAACAATGTTGTGGCTCTTGGACTGTGGGTAACACACAACCAGGTTTAATAGTTATTTAAGTAGGTTTAATACACCTTTGTGCTTTCAGACTCCAGGGAAAACGTAAGTTTGTACCAAGCTGGACTAGGCAAAAAGGAGGACTTGCATGAAGTAAAGGAAATATACCAGAAAAGGAATTTGGGCTCTGGAATAGGTATCATGAGGAGACCCCTGCATTTAAGGATGGGCTAACCAGTGGTGAAGGATGTTCTTAAAAAAATTGATGTTGCCATATTGCAGGAACATTAATTAGACCAGTCTGAGACAGACTCTAGCCTCTTTTTAGTCAAAATTTCAACATCAGAATGGAGTTCACACACAGATACAAATCCAGGAAAGCAGGAAACATTCAGATGACATAGAAATAATCATCAATACTAAAAGTTTCCCTTCCAGTGGTTCCCAAAGGGTCCTTAACCCTTCAGGAGCATTCAGCAATGAATGACATCAGCAGCAGATCAAATATGCCTGTCCGTGCACTGAGAGCTGGATTTAAAACTCTCTTTTCACCAGCCCTAATCTAGGAAGGGGACTCAAGTACTTGTCTCCTTGCCCTTCTGAACTTTGGTTTCCTTCACTTAGGCACTAAAAGCTGGTTTGGGATCTTTGTTGCAGTTGTGTCAAGAGTGAGCGGATCAATACGATTTTGAAGTGTCTCTTCAAAGTTACCCTCACAACTATCAGCAACTTCTTACAAACCATTTGTCTCTTCTTTGAACTCATCCATCAGCTTTGGCCTCCACAACACCCCACAGCAGCCAGTTCCCCAGTTTAACAAGAGGAAAAACCTCTGAGTGTGTTTTTAACTCCCCAGATCAGTAATTCCACTGTTTCCTAGCCTGTATGTGAACACAAGCAGTGAGTCTTCTCAGGCCTTCTCCACTCAATTTGTAAATTGTCTACTATATTCACTCCAATTTGTCAGGTTCCAGAATGTGAAGTGTAATGATTTTCAGTGACACAGAAGCTGTTTTGTTCTGTCACTTGTCCTCATTTCCATGCTACACACCTCCTCTCCCTCAGCACCTGTTCTGTGAGAACGTGCAGCCTGGGCTGTGTAAACAGCTCTGCCCTAAAAGCCCAAATTTATAGACAATGTGTTTTCTGCCTCCAGTTCCCATAACCTTCCATTCTTTATGCCCAGGAACCCTGAAAAGCTACCTGATGTCCAGCATGAGGCTGTTTTAGGTTACTTCAGACAGCAGCTGTTTCATTAAACCTCTGCAGACTTCCCGTTTTCTGAAGGGTCCCCTGGAAATCACAAATCAACAAGACAGTGGCCTTTTGAGGCGAGGAAAGGGAAGAAGTTCCAGAGTCACATAACCTTAAGACTGGACCTTCAGATGATGGGTTTTATTCTGTCCAGGACGACCTGCATCTTTTTTTTTACCCAAATGATGTGGTACATCAACCAAGCACTTCACTGTGCTCTTTGGTGACTTTAAACCAAAAGCTGCCTCATGCACTTAAAAGGCTGATAAGAAAGACACTGACCTAAAAAAGGTTAATGTTTATTCCTGAAGTGCCTTAGAAATTAAACATTGTATAAAATATGACATTTTTAAAAAAATAAAACAAGTAACGGTGGATCATTTAGCACAAGTAATGTTACTCATGTAGCAGAGCAACAATGGAAGCACAAAGGGAAAGGTTCTGGAAAACCAGGAGAGCAACCACCAACTCCTACTTGCACATGCTTTAGCTGGCATCCCAGAAATCCCACAAGTAATATCCATGGGGTAACTCCATATGGAGATAAATTGCACATTAATATAGTCAGGAACCCCGACAAACACACTGGAGGAGTGATGACTTGCATTCCACTACCACCTATGTGCTAATCAAAAATAAACTGGTGACAGCACTTAATAAACCAGACCATTCTTACAGCACCCAGGATATAATCCCTTGCAACACTGGTACCTTCCTGCTCTTCCTTTAATCCATTTTGGCTGTGGATTGAGAAGGGCGTTGTTTAAACTCCACTGGCTCCAACACACATTCCTGCCTGTAGGTAATTCTCTCTTCTGGACCTGCTCACATACTTCAGTAAATAAAATACTCCAGCTTGCAGCTCTCTCCTGTATTTTACAACAGGAAATTGATGCAAATATTATAACTCTCATTTAGAATCAGATGAAAAATTTCCACTGATAGTATTTTCACAAACATTTTATGTAACAAATCCATAGCTATCTTTAAATAAATCAAGTTTGCTTTTGTTAATTTCTATATACATTATAAATACACACACAATCAAAACCCTGACATAGTAGAGTCTTGTGTCTGCCTGCAAGATGTCAGAAAGATGGTTTTGGGAACCAAAATCTTCTCTGTTCCATGATCAGCACCTCAGGCGAGTTTGGAAACATCTTCATACTGGATATCTTCGACTCGACGTCCTTTTAAAGGTCCCTGGAGAATGACAGAGTAGAAGGAATAAGGTTACAGTAGCAAATCGTTTGTTTCTTGAATTCCCAACAGGGAGTTTATAGTAAGACAGCTAAAGGGGATCTGTTCATGACACAATGTTCCCTGTTTCATTATTTTCAACCTGACCAGAGAATGTGACAGGGCCTCAACACTGTCCCAGAAATCTTGTCACTTTCAGGACACCTTTTGTGTCAGCTGAAGTCCTTGAAACTTTTTGGCCAACATAAGCAGGTATTTTGAATTAATTCACTGTGAACTTCTAAGCAGTAAGCTTGGTCACTCTGCAATCAGTGAGAAAATTCTCACAGACCTCACTAGTTTCCAGGAGTAGTTTCACCCATATTTAATTTACAGACTCAGAGATCATGCAGGCAAGGAGAAACATCAACACCTAGAAGCATCAGAGCCAGAGAAAAACTACTCTTGCTTTCCAAGACCAACATTACCATGATCCTTATCTCCAAAGTTCCTCCTATCATCAGGGCATCTGCACAGTCCCTTCCCAAGCAAATTCTCCAGAATCCAATCTGGACTGAGGTGCTGCAGCCCTTCTTTGCACGGGATCTAACAGGGTCTCCCTCTTGCAAGCTGCTTTATCAATGAGGTTAAAGATTGGTTTTGCAGAGGAGAGCAGAGAAGTAGCCACACAGACACAATCACATGGCCTGATTTCAGCTCAGAGGAAAAGGATGTATAAAAAATTCCAAACAAACAGACAACCCTGAAACAAAAAAACCCCAAACCTAACTGCTAACCATGAACAAGACAACTCAGCACATAATGCTCCACATTCAGTCTGGAAAAGGCAGGAGAAAATTCACCTCCTCCTTGCATATTTCACATTTTTTACCTTCCCACAAAATAGTACAACAACCATGCTCAAAATAAACATAGGAAGTATTTTCCAAGTCTCTTTCAAGCTCAAAACTTGCTAAATTCAGCATCCTGGCATCTTTTTAAGGGCAAACAGTTGAGAATTAGTCTGTGAGGGGGGTTATGTGGCTCTTTTCCTATTGGTTAGGAATAGGTGGGGAGTGACCGCAGTACTCTGCACACCATAAATCCCACCTGTAATACAGGATTAAGGATAACACGGCTCTTCACATACAGATGGAAAGATCTATGGAAATGAGAGCTTGCAGTGTTTGATACTCACCGAGTCAATGGTTATTGTCACTGAGAACCTCTTTTCATTGATGGATTCCAAGATGCCTTCATTTCCTCTGTATCCACCATTTAATACCATCACTTTCTTGCCTGAAACAAAAATAAGAAAAGAATTACACAACAAGGCTCCAAACTTCCTTTGTGGAGTTGTGTCCAACTCCACGGACAGCCGAGAGAGAAGTTTCTCCCATCAGCTCCAGGAAGCAGCACCAGCTTTGAAACGCTGCCTGCCCAGGAGAGGTTATGGTACTTTCAAATGGATGAACTACAGGTAAGCTGAAAACAGAAGAAAACAGCTGTACCTGGTGCTGGTATTACAGTTTCTAGATGCGTCTGATCAAGCTTCAGTTTGACTCCAGAGTCAATCACCTTCACGACTGCTGTGTATTTGTCAATCACTTCCTGTTATGAAAGGCACAAGCCAATCAGAGAAATAAAACACTTTTCTCTAAATCTACATTTCAAAGATAACAAACTTGGCATCATGAGTCTGCAATTCTACACGGCCAAAAGCAGCGGGGACTTCTGAGCTGTGCTAAAGGCCTCCAGCTTCCACAAACTGCTGACTGAACCCACTCTGAAGTCAAGGCCAAATTAAGAGCATCAAAGACTGGTATAATTAGTCACTAATTTTGTAAGCGCTGTCTCAAGTTTTTATCAACCTTTGGGTCAGCTATCTTAGCTATTCTCTTAAAGATGGAGAGTAAAGTAGAGGCTTCTTTACCCCATGGGAGGCTAAGCTAGCTGGAAACCACACTGGGATCCTCCCTCTTAATGAGGTAAAATGTTACTGATCATCCCCATGCCTGGCATAAACCACACTGCACTTCTCCTATACAGAGCTCAGTGGAAGCCAAGCCATCCGGACACACAAATCCTCCCAGATGTCCATCCAAAAAGCTGTTATTTTGAGCTCTGTGCACTTCTGTCAACCATTCAAACACACCTGGGTGTTGTCTTCAGGGCTTTTGCCAGAGACTGTTGAGCCTTGGACTACTTAATAAACATCCTTTCACTGGCAGCGGCTAAAAGAAAGGAAAGACTTCCAGCCTGAAGATTTTGTATGCAAATGAGATCCTGCAGCTTAAAAATCAGGCTGAACAACTGGCACAATGAAACAGAATTTCAGAAGTCACCTTATGGCAAAAGAGCCAAACCAATGCCACATCTTACCTTAACAACTGCCTTCTTCTTGTGATACTTCTCTCCAAGCTTTTTCGTTACAATTTTTACAATGATTTCCTGGGAGATTTGAAAGGAGAGAAAAAATAAAATAAAATGCCAAAATATACAAACAACTCCACCATCTAATCCCCTGCAAATTCAGGCTGCTCTGACTCCAACCACAAACTGCACAGCACAGTGCAGGAAGCAATGTTAATAAAGATGTGGCTTTCAGGAATCTGTCTTTATTCTCAAATTACTGTCTCAAAGTAGTATCTCTCAAGACATTTTTTGGTTTGTTTTACAATTACAGTTACACTTGAATTCAGGATATAATGTGACAGCCCACAATGGGTCAAATGCAGGAAAGGGAAAATAAGAGTGATTTTAGTTTGGAGTCTGCTTTTGGATCTTTACACAAATCAGTGGTGGCTTTAGAGATGCAGAATTGACTGTATTTGCTACAATAATAATTTTTAAGACACTTACAGGCTGTAACCAGTAGTCTCTTCTAGCTGTTCTTTTCTTCTCCTCTTCAAGCTACAGAACAACAAATAATCATCATCATTTACTTTCTCCTTCCACTGCAGCTTTCCTATGTCTTTCAAAAGCTGAAGCAATTCTCCAGCCCCATCCACATCAAGTGGAGAATAAAAAAACCCAAAACCCTAAATAAAGGTAAGTTAGTGTATGCTTGCTTCATAAAAATCAATCTGATGACATCACGAATTCATGATAAAATGATGGTGATTTTTTTTTTGTTGAGTGTTTCTAGTTTTCTTCTCTTGCAAAATCTGTATTCTTTTACTTCCAACACCTTAGTCATCTGGGGAATAGGCATAGTTGAGCAGCAGAAACAAGTTTTTATGGGGAAATGAAATTATTTTGCCTGGTAAGATGTGAAAGTCTGAATTCCACATGCATTGAAGGGGTGAGGTCACTTCAAATGGACACACTGGTAGAGTGGATATTGCCATAGGTATGAGGACACAGACACAGATCCTGAATGATTATTACCTCCATAATCTCATCCAGTGCAGATTTCTTCTTCTTCTTGGGCTGACTAGAGCCATGAGCTGATTGTTTTCTTTTAACTGCCCCCTTCACCATCTTCAGTGCATTCTGTCCAAGGACACTGCTGGAAGAGTAAGATGGTGTTTTCATAGCAGATCTTGCAATCTTTCCTCTACCAAGATGCATTTGAAGAACTGGCTGTGCAAAAAGGCCTGATCTGCTTAATTTCAGTAGTGCCAGTCACCTTCCAGACCCTGCACATCTCCTCCTCTAGAACTGATCTCCTTGGGGTGCAAATTCCATGTCCACTGAGGGTTACTGCTGGCAATCCAGCAGAATGGGCACAACTTAATGATCAGTTCACCACTGCAAAAGCAAAGAGCTGATTGAGGACTCGAGTTCAACGGAGATGACAAAAGTCAGTCTGCAAATAAGATTTTCAAATTTGAAAGAAAAAACATGTGGCTTTAGAGAAGCCACCTGGACAGAGAAACTCCTTCAGAGACACTGAACCTATCTGGCAATGGATGAAGCACATGGGAATCTGTAGAAAAGCTTCACATCCAAGAAAAGAACATCACCTTCATCATCATATTTAAAATAGGCCAATAGCCTATGAGTAAAGAAAGAAATTAACCACCAGCACAAAAGGTACATCTCAGGGATCAGGGAAAATCCAGGTAAAGTGAGAACTGCTGGCAGGCAGCTTGAGTTCAGCCATTTTTATAAAAGACATTTGCATATAGTTAAAAAAAACTAGGTGTTATCCAGAAAGACAAAGGTGGCTGCTCCAAGGTGAACAGCAATGCAATATTAATATGGCCTTAGGACAAGTTAAATGTTCTGCCTGTGGTGAGGATGTTGGACATGCTACCAAACGAGGATATCAAAGGGAATGAAGATACAGAAACTGCAGTGGAAGCAACACTAAGAGAAAAGTTGTATTTCAGAGGAAGTCTGAATAATCAGAGCAGAGTTTGAGAAGAAATACTACACTAAATTACAAATCAAATAACAAGTACTTAAAATAGCATCTCATAAAGGGTAACACACAATTAAAACATAACAACTGTAGTGCCTATATTTAGGAAGACAAACACATCTAGCTGTAAGGTTACTAAGGGATTCCTGGGTGCAAATACTAAAAACAAATCTTATTTAACGTATTTATTAAGGACTCAGGGACAAAGAGCCAGAGACCACCAACACTGTTTGGGTGTGTCAACAATATGGAGGACTCAAGAAAGAATTTGACCCAAAAGGAATTTGTTTATCTTGAAAACTGTGTTTTAAAAAACACAGCATTCAACACCACATTTTGTAAGCTCGTGTACTCTGGAAAAGTTTACTCTAATTACCTTCTCTCTATTGGGAGCTGTTAGGAACAGGAAAAGCAGAAAGGGGTCTGGCTACAACCACAGGTGACAGCTGCTGGTGTGCAGCAGCCAGGAAAAGAGTCAAATGCAGTCCCAGGAAGCATCCAGACAGCCAAGCATCAGTGCCTAGTATAAGCCATGATGATGATCCATTTGCTGCATGCACAAATTCAATCAGATTCCCTGTTCAAGATCAGCTGAAATTGGAACATGGCCAAGGGGATGAGGGGAGTGGGAAGATGAGGGTAGCACTGTGAAGGCCTGGGTGTACAGCACCGTGAAGGCTGAGGGGCCAAAACTTTGCTCTACAAATACACTGAGAAAGCAAACAGAGAAGAAAAAACTATTCATTTTAAAGGCACATACCAACATGACAGCACCTTGTATAAACTGACCATGACTATATTTACCTGGGAACTCACAAACAAGGTCCAAACTATCAAAGCAAACAGCTTTTCAAAGATCCTCCCCTGGGACTGCAGGGCTGGGGGAACCCTAACTGTGTATAGTGGAGGCTGCCCAGTGTGCAGTGCTGCAAACAGGAATCATTGGCTTTGATAGTGGCTTCTGCTCATTCCTTAATCAGAATTACTTCTAATCTTACTTGTCCAATGGGTGAGTTAAGCAGGGATTTGAGGATGTAAGTTCATGAGGTAACAAAGAAAGCCCAGGGCTCCTGGTTTGCTCAGTCAAGGGCAGTTGTCATCAGGAGCTGTGCCCACAGTGCCAGTGGGGACTCCCAGCTTCTTGTCAGCTACAGGGACACGGGAAGAAATGCCTCCCCTCTCACTTCTCTCCTCAGCAAAGCTCCAACCCCACCTCTGTACCCAACTACCTGTATCCTCATGCTCTCCAAACTCCATCACCCACTGCCTACGACCTCCTGGTCCCATTTCTGCACCACACTCTGGAAATACAAGTGCCAGGTTTCCGTAGCTTGTGCTTGAGCACAGAAGGTGGGAAGCAGGGAAGCTCTCCTACACACTGCACTGGGGAACTGTAGATCAGGCTGAACTCCACTGATCCTCAGGAACTGCCAGCACACAGAGAACACATCTGTACCCTGACATAGGAAAGCAGCTTCCAAACACGACTCTGAAATGATGCCCAAATCACCAGTGACAGATAAACCACTGTCCAGTCACTTTGCCATGACGTGCTTATCTTAATTTTGCTTCTATACTACCATTACAAAGTTTACAGATAAGTATCTCTCATAAGCTATGAATAAATTAGACTACTTGATACAAGATTTCACATTCAGCCAAATTTTAGCTCACTGAAACTATTCAAGTAAGTGTCTGCTTTAAGTTCCAGATTCACCTTAAGCAACATCCAATGCTTAGGGATAATTTACAGGTTCTTGTCAAAGCCTGAAATCTGTATCTATTATTGCAAAGAACTGCCTTTCTGTCTCATTTTCTGCCTGGCATATATCCCATCAG
This sequence comes from Campylorhamphus procurvoides, assembly GCA_013396655.1. Taxonomy (NCBI): domain Eukaryota; kingdom Metazoa; phylum Chordata; class Aves; order Passeriformes; family Dendrocolaptidae; genus Campylorhamphus; species Campylorhamphus procurvoides. Next base: position 714,041 of record WBMV01008461.1, read on the forward strand.
ATACCTTATCTAAGAGCTAAGTGTGATGAGAGCAAAGCGTTCCTTTTACCTGCAATACATTTAATTACAATATTGCCTCACATGAAAATATGTATGATCATCCAACAGTTCCACAGACCATACTAAGTCAGTGTTATTTGCATTATTGATCCTTTTTGTCCTGCATTGCTTGTGGTTATATGATGACAATTAAATTCAAGAGGTTTAGAAAGGTTTATTTTAGGTAGATTCAGCTGCATAAATGATGACCAGAAGAAGTACTGTCTCCAGTTAGACAAGGTAATCAAACCTTTTAGGAATCAACAAGTCACAAATATCCATTTATAGAGGGCAGCTGGGACTAGATAACATCACTTCAAGTGCTTTGGCTGGATCCCTTTTCCACCCTCTCTTGGAGGAACCTCTACCTGCCTATTACTTTCTGGGCATCTGCCATGAACCACAGTGAATTCAAGAAGGCTCCTCACAGCACACATTTAAGGTACACTCATTCATCCATTTTAAATACAAAAGGAACCATGAAGTCATTTACTATCCCCTTCTGAATAACAAGGCAGGATGAGAGATTAGAATCCAAATATTTTCAGGACAAGACGCATCCTCCTGCCCATACAAATATCATTGCCATAGAAGTGCTCTGCAACAGTAAGGGTGGGCCTTAAATTCTTGTCTCACCTTGTTTTAGAAGATGCTGCAATTGAAGTACTTGCTCCTTTGTTTAAATTAAATGCAACTAAAAAATAAAAAGACATTATTTCTATCTTTAAAAATAACTGCATTGAAGGATGTTACAATTTTTAAAAACTGCAAATAGAAAATATAAATTTTAAAATCTTCATTAATCCGTATTTTGGTTCAGCTCTTAAAATAAACTTTATAAGAAAGAAAACTCTGCATTTCCATAATCCAATTCTCTTTATAACTGATCTCAAAGCAGTTTATGAGGCACTGAGAAAGCCTCAAGTGCTCATCAAGTTTGGCTCATAAAATCAGCTTCAGTAGGTTGTAGAAATTACACCTATCAAAATCTGGTTACCTTTTTCTTCTTCATTTTCTCTGTTCAGTTCAGTATAGACAGGCATTTCCTGCCAAAAAAACACAAAATACATTTCAAAATTCCAACAGAAAACTGAGCCCAGATATATTTTCTGGTGATCATTGATTAGCTCACTTTTAAAGATTACTGCAAGATTATCACAAGTAACTGTAATATTCAACCTGGCTTGATTCGGAAGAGATTATAAATTGAAAATATTATTTAATTATTTAATATTTAATTATGTGCAAAATTCTCTAATTAACACTCCAAACAGAGATGTTGCCCAAACTTGCTCAATTCCAGCATGAAAGGAAAGCGGCCTTGCTGTAGCAGTTTTCTCTATCTGAACCAGCATGATCTGACTGGTTTCTGTACAGAATGATAACTCAAAGAAGGAAACTCTGGTATCTTTCCAAATTTTTATCACCAAAGGCTCAGACCATTTAAATTTCAATTAGTTTTAAATTAAGAAACAGATAATTATTTACAATTAAATGTGATTTAAATGTACCTATCAATACCTAGGATCAAATTTGAGGTTCCAGCCCCAGGCAGCAGCACGTATGGAGGTCATGGAATAACGCCAAATAAACAGATCCCAAATAACCACACCAGCACTATCAAAACAAAACTTTCCACTATGTGGATTTGATTATGCCAGATCCCCCTGGTTGTTTATCTCAGCCTCCCCAGTGTACAAGGTACTTGTTATCTGCAGCCCTAGAAATTGTGAAATACCATAAATGAAGACACGTCATGCTGGCTACTGGATTGTTTACTCTGCCTTCCTAAATTCAAGGGTGACTTTTAAACCACTAACCATATGAAGAACAGTAATTATTACTCCTTCAGTACCAAAGCAAGATGGCTACAAAGTAATTCCAAGTTAGGAAGCTAAAGGAAATACCAGAGGAAGGATCCCAGCAGCATCAAATTCTCCATTAACTTAACCATGAGGAATTTTTAGTTGAAGGCTCTCATGTACAGTGCAATTTTCCTCACCAATTCTTTCCCCTCCAAACCTCTTCTAACTTGTTGTTCAATGAACTTAGCAGTTTTCTCTTCATCATCAAGGTCCTGTTTCTTCTTCCTCTCTTGCTCTTGTTGCCTGCGTATAGTCTCTGGATCCCTGTCGATGTACTGAATGTACCAGCCTTTTGGAGTCTCATCAACCTTGCAAAGACCTAGAAAGTCAACACAAGATAAACTAATACTAACAATATCAGGATCATTTTCAGTCCACATTCACCATAACAATGCAGGTACTTTACCAGAGATGCTTTACCCTTACTGGACTGCTAAAATTGACTTTGAGTTATCTGTACTGTGTCTTTCTGCCCTCCAGCCACCCAGATCTATTTGGAAATAGGCCAGAGTACATCCTAAAGTGGATGAAGTGTTTTACAATACTTTCCTTATTGAAGAAAATGTTTCCTGCCCACTGTTTTAACAAGGAAGAAAACAGAAATCTAACATGTATAAACAATACACACTAACGGCATCATACTAAAGGAAATGTTTCAGTGTAGCATTATTGTTACTGATTCTGGCTAGAGTGACTTTCCAAACACTCTATGACCATGGATGTATCCTGTAGGACAGGGGCAACCAGAGCCAAAGTAAACTTTCTGTCACACCACAGTGCCATTTAATCTCTCTTCCTCACACTGAACGCAGGACTGCAGATCTCAAACTTTAACCCTTCCATTAGGCCAGGAATGGAAACGACTCCTTGCTTCTTTGTCACTTCAAATATGGAAAGATTCCGCAGTCATAAGGAGCATTCTAGTTCTTATTTTTAAATGGCAGATGTTAGAAGTTGATTTAGAATTTAGCAATACCTCCAGCAAATATAGACACAAGGAAAGATTCTTGACTGATGTACTTATCTGACCTTTTTCATAAGCAAACTCCTAATGGTTAGCACAGAAATACATTTGGAAATCTGTTAATGTATATACAGAAGTGGAGGGAAAGAAAGAAAAAGCAAACAACTAATATAAATATTTGCTGATGAAATATCAGCAATTCAATTACTCTAAAATTTTAGGACTTCCCAACCCTGAGCAACCACACTCACCTTCTCTCCCCAGCCACTTAGTAAAATCAGTCAGTGTCTCCCACTGTGTGGCATTCATGTGGATGTGTTCTCGATGGCTGATGTATTCATTGTACACAATGTTATTGTGGACTCTCTTTGTTCCTGAAATACCGAATTATTGTTATCAAATATAAGTGTGAAACCCAGGACAAACTAATCAAAATGTCTTGCACTGAACCAACAAAAGACATTAAAACCAAAAAAATAGCAAAATATTTACCAAATCGCCTCCTGAGCAATTCTAGGAAGTCATTTCGAAATTCCCTTGGGGGATAAAAAGAAAGGATTTTAGCAAAACTTTAACAATTATGAAGCAATTTTCTGCTGTCATTAACAATTAAACATCTGCATTATTCTGATTATTCTTTTGAGCTGAGCATGATGAAATTCAGATGTGTTTTCCTTTGTCAGTAAAGCAGCATTAAATGCAGATACATGCACAGAGAAACACAATGTGGTACATGCACACAGGTGAAACCTCCAAGAGGATAACAGCCTCCCAAAGGGATAAAATGGAGCAAAGGAACCTCAACACTTCTCAGTAATTGCTGGTATTTTGTTATCAGGTGTCTTCCCAGGTTGCCTGACACAGAACACAGGGCAGGACAAAGGGCAGATGGGGCAGATGGATCACTCATCTCCCTGATAATTCCAGGGCTGGAGCATAAAGCCTCACTTCAGACTCGTGCTGAGGACAGCTCCAGTCATCCCAGCTGTCGTAGGTCAGCTGGACAAAGGACTGAGAGAAACTGTGGGATGTGAGTCACCCCTCTGACTTGTTCTCTCTCTGTTGTGGTTCCTTTAGCTCGTGTGTGTGTGGCAGTCACTCAGCTGGGGCAGAAAGGTGATGTATTTGTAACACAGAGCAACTTTAAACAGGATTCAGACATGAGAGAAAACTGTCAAATTTGATTTAAACACCATGGTTCCCTATCTAAGTTCAAAAGTGGCATTCCCTAAATTTTCAAATTGCCATTAAGAAGAGTTGACACTAAAATGTATCACAGTAAAGCCTCTTCAATGGGAGGTGATTGGGCCTCAGAGGTGTGGCTGTGCAGACCTGACACAGGAACAAAGACCTGGGTAAGAATGTAGAGAAAACTTACTCAGAGAAGTAATCCATGAACTGCTGAGGATTTTCAGAAGCCAGCAGCAATTGCCTCTGGTGGGACTCAGACATGCAATGACATTTGAAGCCATTCTATAAAGCAAAAATAAATACTCTGTGTGTCTTTGTCTCAATTTGCAACACAGCTGAAGAAAGTACTAAAAATAATGGTTTAGGAGTGAATTTTTTTGGAGGCTCCACAGAAAACACCTTAACTCAGCCACATCTTAATGTCAGGTGGTTGTTCCTCCTGACCAGGCAAGACAAAATCAAAACTGTTCCCAAGGTCTAGAACCTCCAGACCAGTGTGAGAGGGGTTACAAGGTGGAACATTCCAGCAGCCCTCTTCATTCTCTATGGAATGGGACAGATGTGGCACCACTTAGGTCTACCTAGGACTCATCCAGGCACTTGTGCAAGAACACTGGGAAGGTCTGCTGGCTTCCTACCTGCCCAACACCAACACCAAACACGTGTAAGGAGGAAATGGTGTCCTGGGAGCACTCAAGGTATGGACTGAGAGAGTTTGGCCACCTCTGGCACAGGGATAAAGTCATCTGAACTTCCAAAAAAACCCCAGACACAGGACATTTGGGTGCATCCTATTATTTTCCCCCGCCCCCCCCCCCCCCCCCAATATAATGGTCTTTCATCACAATATGATTAAATCTCCAGTAAATTTTATTCCACAGGAGCCATCTCGCTCTTACAAAAAGGTCTGGCTGTAAAACAGTGAAGCTTTTTTGCTTGTATTCGCTGGGAAAAGAACAGGATTTGAGATTTTTGGGTAAAAGGGAGAGAGGCACAGAAACAGCAGAAGAATGACAGAATTAAACATCCACAGGATGTTCTACCTTCCCCAAGGCCCATTAAAGAGGCTATTGATGGAGAATGGAAAACTAAAATACAATCCTCAAAGGTGCGTCAGGGCCAACACACTTTCTCCAGAGTGGATGAGGACTTCTCCCATTGGGGATACCATAGGATTGCCCCATGCCCAGGAACTGGGAACCCTCCAGGTCCCACCAATTTGCTCCCAAGGGACTGTGGTCCATACAGGAGGGGTTGGGGACCTGCAGAAGAGATGAAGAGCCCCCTCCAGTGCTCCTACAAAGAGCATGGTGGCTCCCCTAAGGAGAATCAGGGCTTCCCATGCTGCCAGCAAGGGAGGCCAGGATGCACCCTAGAAGGATCATACCCCACCGATGGGATCAGAGCACCCATGAAGCAACTGGGGGAACTTCCAAAGGGAACCTGAGCCAGCACTGTAAGCCCCCAAAAGGAGACTGGGGAACTGATACAAAGGTTAATGAGACATCACATTCCCTGAGGGAATTGAAGGCCCCACAAGAGGATCAGGAACCTCTACAAGGGCGACCACAGCCCCCAGTGTCCCCCTCAGTAGCACTGGGGATGCTTACAAGGCAGACTGATAGGACAGGGGGAAATGGCTTTAAACTGAAGGCAAGTTAAATTTGGTATTATGAAGAAATCCCTCCCTGTGAGGGTAGGCAGGCCCTGGCACAGGTTGGGTAGAGGCTGTGGCTGCCCCATCACTGGAAGTATCCAAGGTCAGGTTGGAGCAGCCTGGGATAGCGAGAGGTGTCCCCACCCATGGCAGGGGGTTGGAATGAGCTGAACTTTAAGGTCCCTCCCAACCCAAACCATTCCGTAACTCCACGAGGTCGAAGCCGCCACACGGGCTCGAGGATTCAGTCTGTATCCCCTCTGGGTATCCCCGGGAGAACCACCTCCCTCAGGAGGAATTCCTGGTCCCCACCGTGGGGCCGGAGCCGCCCGTGGCCCTCAGGGCGGTCCGCCCAGCGCGCCCGCACTCACCTCATCCCGACACTGCTTCTGGCACATCTGGCAGTACCAGCGCAGCTTCTGCAGCCCCTTGGACTTGATGCGGTTGGCGATGGCCTTGGGGCTGAGGAAATCCGACTTCCCCATGACGCCGGGCCCCTTTCCCGATCCCTTTCCTCCTCCCGGTCCCGATGCCGAAGCCGATCCCGCCCCGCTCCGGAAATGGCGGCGGGCCCGCCCCGGAAGCGGATCCCCGCGGCGTGGCGCATGCGCGGTGAGGGCGCGCTGACCTTCAGCGGGGCTGTGGTGGAGGCGCCGCCGCCGCCATGTTCGCCCGGGGCGCCGCGGTCGCGCTGCTGCAGCCGCAATGGTACCGCGGGACACGGGGGGAAACAGGGGGAGAACGGGGGGATGTGTCCTGCTGGCCCCCCGGGTGGCTCTCGGGGGACAGGGGGTGGCGGTCCCCTCGGCCCTGGGGCACCCCCGGGTCGCGCCCCTCCCCACCCCGGGCAGCCCGTGAGGGGTTGAGGGATGGGGGTGGTGGCGGATCGGGAACCGTGAGGGGAGGGCAGGGACGGAGCGGGACGTGTAGGGACGGAGAATGAGCTGCAGAGATGGGAGATGAGACGTAGGAATGGAGAATGGGTTGTAGGGCCGGAGGGTGGGTTGTAAGAGTGGAGAATGGTTTGTAGGAATGGAAGATGGTTTGTAGGGATAGAGGATGAGTTTGTAAGAGTGGAGGATGGTTTGTAGGGATGGAGGGCCCGTCTCCCATGAATGAGGGCCGGGGGTGGGCGAGTGGGACAGGCAAGAGTTAAAGGACATGTTTGTACATGGCAGGAGGCCCAGCTCTGGTCAGGAAATGTCACAGCCTCTTCTGCTTCGTAGTAATTGTTTTAAAAAAACAGTTGCGTTCTTTGAAAGTTTTTTTTCTTTAATTTGCCCTTGCTATGCCCTCGTTTGCCCGCCATCATTACCCGGGGCGGTGGATAATATATTAAATCTCCCCTTGTGCTGTGCTCGGCTCTGGCCCCTCGGCTCAGGAAGGACATTGAGGAGCTGGAGCGAGTCCAGACAGGCGAAAATGGAGCTGGGGAAGGGCCTGGAGCACAAGTTTGATGAGGAGAGGCTGAAGGAGCTGGGTTTTTTTACTCTGGACAAGGAGAGGCTCAGTGATGACCTTAAGACTCTTTACAGCTACCTGGCAGGAGGGTGCAGCGAGGTGTGGGTCGGGCTCTGCTCCCAGGGAACAAGTGACAGGATGAGAGCACACGGCCTCAAGCTGCACCAGGGGAGATTTAGGTTGGACATTAGGAGGATTCTTGCAGAGAAAAGGTGATTAGGCGCTGGAATGGGCTGCCCAGGGAGGTGGTGGAGTCACTGTCACTTGGAAGTGTTTGATGAAAGACTGGATGTGACACTGAATTCCATGGTCTGGTTGACAAGATGGTGTTTGGTTACAGGTTGGACTCGGTGATCTCAGAGGTCTTTTCTAACCTAATCAATTCTCTGAAATTATATAGATGAGGGAGGAATGGAAGTGTGCATACAAACCACAGGACAGAGTGGCTTGTTCCAGCCACAGTGCTTTTCAAGAAACAGCACATCTTGAGTTTTCAGGTCTCTCTCAAGGGACCTGTCCTTGAGAGGTGTTGGTTTGCAGGAGAACTAGCGAATTATCCTAATTTCTCCTGCATTCCTTTTTAGGGGCCAAGTCAGGAATATGGCAACGCTAAAAGACAGTAAGTACAGGTTTTGTTTGCTTTTGAGAGAGGAAAAGTGTTGCAGGAAAATCATATGTTAAAATATAATTCTGATTAGTCTCTTGGGTAAATTGCTTGTGATACACCATAACATTGGTATGTGGCCTCCAGCTTTTCTTGTGTTGAACAAGTGTCCTTCAGAAAAGGCATTGCTTAAAATGGTGTTGGCACTGATTTAGATGTCATTTCACAGTTTTATTCAAGCATATTTTTAAAATAACTTTATCATATGTGCTAAACCAGATTTTTTTTCTCATGTCTGAGAGTTAATTTAGTTTCTCTTATATTTATTTCCTCATGTTTTTATACAGCATTTGGGGAAGAAAAGGTTGACGGAGTGGTTTAGTTTGATGATTCTTAAGCCCTTCCTCACAGGTTCTTATACAGGGATATTGTCTTGGAATTGTGCTTGTCTGTAGGATAACATGTTTTGTTTTTTTATTTGCATCAGTGTTTTTATGAATCTAGTTTGGCCACAGTTTAAACAGGAAAGGAAATTTATTCTGTGTCTTTATACTATGGGGTCTGCTGGCTGTTTCTTCCCCTTGTTATCTGGGAATGATGACAATATACCTCAAATTATGTATTTGTGAAGCAGGTAGATGTGGAAGCAAAGAGAATAGTAAATAAATTATATGTTGGGCTAAATATTAAATAAATACTGTATCTGGAGGGAAAAATATCTCTCTTGTAAAGATGAGGGAATGTTAGCCACGTTCCTCATCTTACCTCTTTGTTACTGCAAATACTGAGGGCTTTTGTGAGGTTTGTTTGTGAACTGTTTGTTTATTTATTTATTCTTCTTTGTGGAACATGGTGAAATATTTTTGGATGGCTGTTGCTGGCATTTTATCGTTTGTTTTTGAGTTATTATGCCTAGAACAGCTTGTGACCTTCAACTCTGAACTTTGTAGTCACCAGGCGTTTGAAGTCCATCAAGAACATTCAGAAAATCACCAAGTCCATGAAGATGGTTTCTGCAGCCAAATATGCACGAGCTGAGAGGGAGCTGAAGCCTGCAAGGATCTATGGAACAGGAGCTCTGGGTGAGAGAAGGCTCTTCCATCATGTGATGTGGGAACATCCCATTTTATTGTGGTGGTGATAAAATGCTGAGACTCTTTAAGCTTCTAAGAGTTTATTTCCAAACCAATTTGCATCTCTAGGCCACCTTGAGTATTCCATATAAGTAGTTTATAGAAAGTGGTTTAATTTTAAGAGTTCTAGTGTGAAATTCATTGATTTCTGATTACTTTTTTAACTTAGTGTGGTCACATGGTTGTTTTTATTAGTCATAAAAGCACCAGAGCTCAGAATTCCTGTCCTAAATCTACCTGTTAATGGAATTGTATCAAATCTCTGTAGCACCCGCAGCTTCTGCCAAACCCTCTTGTGAACTCTTGTGCTGCATGTGCTCCTGGACTGGCACAGTGAACTTCACTGAGTGATGGCATTGGTTGTGTGACATCTGATCAGAGCTGTGGCTGGCTTTGAATTGTTTCTTGCTCACCTCTGGTCTGATCATTTGCAAATTTGAATGATTGTGAAGGAGTAAAATTCATCTGGCCAAGATCTAAAGCCCCTTTAGAATTGGCTTTAGTTGGAATAATTCAGGGGTATTTTTTATGATTTATTTGTTCCTTGACACTCTCGAAAAACTTCGCCATCTTTTATTCTTTTTTTAGCTCTCTATGAGAAAGCAGAAATAAAGGCACCTGAGGACAAGAAGAAACACCTCCTTATTGGTGTGTCCTCTGACCGAGGCCTGTGTGGTGCTATCCATACATCCATTGCTAAAACCTTGAAAAATGAGATTACCAACCTCTCAAATGCTGGAAAAGAAGTTATGGTGGTTGGAGTAGGTGACAAGATCAGAGGTCTGCTTCAGAGGTAAGAACTCAAACCCTGGAAGGTTTGCTTAGAAAGCTGTGTTGGAATTGGCAAGAAACTGCATTTATGGGAACTGTACTAAATCCAAGTCCTTTTAAAAGAAATCTGTAAATATCCTAAAAAGGGTTTTCATCATCTGATCTGAAAGCTGCCAACTAGCACTGCTACAAGTGTGTGTATTAAAAAGCTATCAGAATTTACTGAAAAAAAAGCAAAATTTCTCTCTAATTCAGACCCTAATTCAATAAAATGTTTAGTTCTGAACACTCCTAAGTCACTACATCATGCCAGTAAGTCAGTCTTGCTGCCTTGTTGTTTTACTTTAGAGCATCCGTGTTCTAACACAGATTTTTTGTTGCTGCAGGACACATGCCAACTATTTCCTGCTGACATTCAAAGAAGTGGGACGGAGACCTCCAAGCTTTGGAGATGCTTCAGTCATTGCTTTAGAGCTGTTAAACTCTGGGTATGAGTTTGATGAAGGCTCTGTCATCTACAATCGCTTCAGGTAAGATTGTACTGAAACTACACTGGAAAAATACTGCGTGAAACTCTTCAAAGAACACACTGACCCAATGAAGTGATATGAAAACTGACTGTGACTTGGTATCTCCACTTTATTTCTTTTTGTTGTGTGTGATGAACTGTTCATTTCTTTTTTTTCTACCAGCTGTGATTGGAGTTCCCTTTTGACTTGTATAGTGGGTGCTGTGATATTTACAGTCAGCATGTCATTATATGTGGTATCCAAGATCTCTTCATCAGGATTATCACAGAACTTTTTGGCATTGGAAAGCCAGAAGTTGTCTACTCTAATTTGGTTTTAAACCCTTAATTTAGATGTGGTTAAGCTGAAGCCAGTTACATTGTTTTTGTGCAGGTCTGTCATCTCCTACAAGACCGATGAAAAACCAATCTTCTCCTTTGAAACTGTTGCTGGATCTGGTAAGTAGGGAGCTAGAAAGCACCAGTTATGTGCAGTGATTAATCACAGGAAAAGTGCTCTGAACACAGGAATACGGTATTAAAACGTTTGTTATGGTGCATGTATCATATGTTTAACAGATGGTTTTATCTTGGCCAAGATCAGTCCAAGGCTGACTTACTGAGATGGTGCTGCAAGACTGGGATGTTAAAAAGGTCGTATGAATTTTGCTTTGAGAACCTGTCTCAAGAATTGTGCATATGCAAACTGTCAGTTCCAATATTTTCAGTACTGAACAATCTTTTCACCACTCAGTAAAAATATCCCAGAACTTTCTGCAGCATTGTGTGGGAAAATTAAACGTAATATAGCAATAATGTGTTTTGCCCTGATCAGAATCTGACTTCTGTAATGATAAATTGAATTAAACCCCATAAAATTATTAGCAAAATTATAAATAGGAGAGAGATCGTGAAAGTACAGGTAATATGTGGAGAAAATCCCTCTGTGCTGTATTTGAAACAGCCCAGCCTGGTAGTCCTCCCCATGACATTGTATTGTTTTGCTGGAAGCAGTACATCTTGGATTTCCCTAAGTCTGCTGTTTCATGCTTTGCAGAAAGCCTAAGTATCTATGATGACATTGATGCTGACGTGCTGAGGAACTACCAGGAATTCACACTAGCAAACATTCTGTACTACTCCCTGAAGGAATCCACCACCAGTGAGCAGAGTGCCAGGATGACTGCCATGGACAATGCCAGCAAGAATGCTTGTAAGTCACTCCCTAGGTTTCCCAGGACTTCAGTAGTGCAGCAGGAGAGCACTGACCTCCCTTTTGTGTAATTCCTTACTTCCAAAAGGATAATTCTTAATCTTACCTCCATTTTGAGTCATGTTTTTTTTGAGCCAGCTCAACTAGGATCCTATTCTGAACATGCGAACAGTATTTAGTCCATGGAAAGAGGGGTTGCTGTCATGTATATGAGAAACAAGTCTAGGTGACTGGAAGTGAAACAACAGATCATTTAATGGGAATATGAAATACTAAATGAATCTTGTAATGGCCAAATATTCTTTACTCTCCTCTCATGTGGCTGCTCTGAGGATTTCCTGAATTTTTATAAGCCTGTAACTACTTGTGAGCCAATGTAGTTAGTGCTGCACCAATTTAAGTGTGAGGAAATGGAGGCAATGGTTAAATATTTTACCACCTGTCACACAGCAACTTGAGAATATACAAGTATACCTTGGAAGGGTACTGGTGACTGACTGAAGGTGATGTGATGTGCCATTGGGCTACCTGGAACTGTAGGTGTGGCTCTCTGCTGACTGCCTTGGCTTCAGAGAAGGTGATTGCTTACGTGGTTAAAAATAAAGAAAAAACACTTCAGAAAAATCTGTCACTTTTTGCAGAACAACAGTAACTTGAAGGAAATACCAATGTAGTTAATTGACAGTGAAATCTAATTTCAAAGCAAATGATGCATGTTTGTGTTATGTTATAATAAGCTATTTCATACTCTGGTATTTATGAGTCTTCCAGCTATTCTGCAGATGTTTAGCTCTGATGCCTCAAGCCAAATTCTCAAGTTTCTAGATTGTCTACTGGTAGTGTTACCTGTAGGGGAAAAATGTCAATTGCACTAAGCCTCTTGATCATTTGCAGGGGCTTACAAGACTGTTTGATATTCTGTTCATGCAGCTTCTCTTTATCTGTCTTTGAATACTTATTATGTGTTTAAATTTCAATCTTACTATTTTTCTAGCCGAGATGATTGACAAACTGACCTTGACGTTCAACCGCACCCGTCAAGCCGTCATCACCAAGGAGCTTATTGAGATCATCTCTGGTGCTGCTGCTCTGTGAGTACCTGTGTGAATGTGAAATTGGAGCTGCAGCAGCCATGTGGTGCTTGTGTACCAGGTTAACAGGGAAGGCTGTGGCACGTGGGTCCTGAAACCAAAGGGAAGGCAGCCCATGGCATGGCTCTCAAGCTTTTCAGCTTGTGCAGTTCTACTAACAACAGCGAGGTTTGGCAGGTTTTTTTCCTGACCAGATAAAGTTAAAAAGCTGGTAAAATAGATTTTCAGCCTCAAAATGCGTTGTCACCTGGAGAAAAGGGAGGGAGGTGTCCTCCTTTTTGGCTTTTAGTGGATTTCCCCCCTCCTCCCTTCTACCTGGACACTTCGTACTTTGCCTGCTCAAACAGCCCAGTAGTGTTGGGTGCGGGAGAGCAACTGGGGTGGCTGAAATGCTTTTGGATAAATCAGGTGTTCAGAAGCTGAGAGCTGGGGGTGGGGGGGGGGATGGGGTTTGGAAGGAGAAGGGAATTTCTGCAGTCTGTTGCTACTAAATGTGTATTTTACTTGAAGTTCAATGTTTGCTTATTTCTCTGGGACTGAAGTTTTGTGGAGGCGCGTGCTGTGGGTTACAAACCTGTGGGTTTAAACCACAGTTTGTAACTGCATGTAGCTGATGTGTATTACTGCAACAGTTAAAAATTGATGCTCTGTATGGAAGTACATATGTCAATATCCTGTGTATTTACAGAATGCCTGGAATACATATCATATATCAGTTACCTGCTGTATTGTGCTCCTCACAATACATCTGTGGTCATAAATCCGTGCATAGTTTTGCCTGAATTTGCATGAGTTGCTTCCTAACCTGCTTGTTTTGTTTTTTCTCATAATACCATAACCAGGGATTAATCGGAAAAAGCGGTTCAGCCAAATGCAAGAGGTAAAGTTATGACATGGAAACTGGATTGTGTTTTAAAATGAATTAACACAGAAAATCTGAAGTCAAGTGAGGAAGTCTGAATTCAGTGGCGTTGGTCAGAAACTTTTCTTCCTGAAGACATGTGAAATTGCCCATTTCTAGTTTGAATCTGTCTGGACAAAGAGTTTTAATTTTCAGTAATTTTAAGGGAATTAGTCCATGGTAGCATACACCCACGTTTGATGTAATTTTCTGTGGGATTTTTTTTCCTGGATTATTTTACTCATTTGCAGTTACTGTTTGAATTTTTGGGTAGTGCCCTGACCTTATGCAATGACTTAAAAATGTCTGTATGTAAGATGTACCTAAAGAGTTTACTGTAGCAAAATGAACATAATATATTCAAAATTTAAAATGTAAGGAAAAATAGATTTTTTAAATAGTTTGGGGGGCGTTAAGGAGTATTAGTGAGTTGAATTATTCAAATTGAAGGAGATAACAATTTAAAAAAAATGTGAAAGGGTTTTAATTTGCTTCAATTTTCCTTACAGGTGAAGAGGAGCTCTTCTGAGCATATGGTTTAACCTGCCTGTGTCTGTGTTAACAAGACTGCTCTGTTAACTTGTGAAGAAGTGGTAAAGCCCCAGAAATCTGTAAATTCTTACAATAAACCGACTCCATGAACAGATCCTCTTGGTTGTCTGTGGAGGGAATGCTCTTCGTATCTAAATATCTGGCTGGACTTGGGTGTGCTCTGAAATCTCAGTTTTAGAAGGTTGTGCTCTCTGTCTTGTGATGTATCTGGCATGCAGAACGTGTAAGTGGCTGTTTCTTTGGAAGAGTGGAAGAGATTTCCTCTCTGCACCGTGTGTTTGAATGTGCTGGTTTGTCACTGCAGTGGGGGTCTAAGGAGGAGACTGGAATAACCTCTGCATTGCACAGCTGGAACACTGATATCTTGCTTTAATACCGTGTTCCTACTGTTTTTAGATGGTAAGTTTTGAAAATGAACTGATCTGAGGTTGGAGCCCCTTCTCTTTGGAGTCAGGGTGAGAGAGTTGGGACTGTTCAGCCTGGAGGAGGCTCCAGGGAGGTTTTAGAGCCCCTTTCAGTGCCTAAAGGGGCTCTAAGAGAGCTGGTGAGAGATTTTGGACAAGGGCTTAGAGTGACAGAATGAGGGGAAATGTCTTTAAACTGAGAGGGGGCAGATTTAGATATAGTATATTAGGAAAAAATTCTCGACTGTGAGAGTGGTAATGCACGTGGACAAGTTGCCCAGAGAAGCTGGGTACTGTTCCCAACATGGATCCTTAAGGGACATCACTTGTCACCGATGTCCAATGGGACATTGACCAAACCATGAGCTTCAGGACTTTGTTCCTGGTCCAGCTCTTGCTCTTCAGGTTGCAGGTGTGAGATGTGACTGATGAAACAGACTGGGCGCTTCGCTGACATCAACACGTTACTAATGGTGTAATAAATCAAAGGGTTGATTTGTAACTAATCTGCTTCTAATACGGCACTGCTGTTATTTACAATTCTGTCCTTCATGCTCTGATTAGTTATAGAGTTACAGCTGAGCACTCATGCTGTTCGTCTACGCAGCCACCACTAAGTATCAACTTTGCTGCTCCTCGGTGTACCTCCTCCACCACTCAGTTACTGGTAATTTTGTTTCTGGACCCTTTTTCCCCACCATATTTTCGTCCTTTCCCATCTTGGTTTATTTTCACAATTAAATAACTCACCCAGAAACGCTTTTTCCTCATTGCTGCCAGTTTGGCCAGATCTGTCCCCACACCTGATATTTCTATTGCCCAGGCAATTTTGGCCTTAATTGTCATTATTTACATAACTGTCTGTATACAGGTGACCTTGCAAACTCCCTTCACGGGTCTCTGGAGCCTTTTCCAGGCTGAGCAACCCCAGCTCTCAGCCTGTTTCAGTAACAGGGGTGCTCCAGCCCTCGGGGCATCTTCGTGCCCTCCTCTGCTCTCAGTCCAACAGATCCACATCCTTCCTGCACTGAGGATCCCAGAGCTGGATGCAAGACTCCAGGTGGGGGTAGAGGGGGAGAATCACCACCCTTTACCCGCTATGGGGTTACTTAAAGGTTTTCACCCAAATCTTTTGGGTTGGAAGGGAAGTCTGGAGATAATCAGTCCCACCCCCCACCCAGGCAGCATCACCTGGAGCAGGTGACACAGCAATGTGTCTGGGTAGGTTTGGGGTGTCTCCAGAAAGGGAGACTGCAGGCCCACCCTGGGCAGCTGTTCCAGTGCTCTGCCACCCTCAGTGCAAGGAAGTTCTTCCGCAGGTTTGGATGGAACTTCTTGTGTTTCAAGTTTATGACCATTGCTCCTCGTGCTGGGCACTGCTGAGAAGAGTCTGGTACCACCCACTTGGCACCTGGATCAGATATTTAGGGATACAGAGATAATTATACTCCTTTAAAGATACTGAGATCAGTTGTAGAGATCACAGAATCCCAGGAAGGTTTGGGTTGGAAGGGACCTAAAAGCCCAACCAGTCCCACCCCTGCCATGGGCAGGGACACCTCCCGCTATCCCAGGTGTCTCCAAGCCCCATCCAACCCTGCCTTGGACACTTTCAGCGATGAAGCATCCACAACATCCCCGGGCAGCCTATCCCAGTGCCCCTCCGCACTCCCGGGGAAGAATCTTTCCCGGATATCCCATCTAAACCCACTTTCCCAGTTGGAACCCATTCCCTGTGCCCTGTCACTGCACAACCAGCCCTGCCCCAGCCTTGCTATGAGTTGCCTTCGGGGGGACACTCGGGGCTCCCGGGGTGTCCCTGTATTTCCGGAGTGTCCCTGTAATCCCAGGATATTCCTGTATTCCCGGGGGATTTATGTATTTCCGGAGTGTTCCTGTACTCCCGGGATGTCCCCGCATTCTCGGGATATTCCCGCTTTCCCAGGATGTCCCTACATTCCCGGGCTGTCTCTGCATTCCCGGACTGTCCCTGCATTCTCGGTGTGTTCCTGTACTCCTGCGATGTCCCTGTATTCCTGTGATATTCCCAGCATCCCAGGATGTCCCCGCATTCCCAGGATATTCCCGCATTCTCGGTGTGTCCCCGCATTCCCTGGGTGTCTCCGTATTCCTGGGATGTCCCCGCATTCCCGGGATACTCCTGCATTCTCGGTGTGTCCCCGCATTCCCTGGGTGTCCCCGTATTCCAGGGATACTCCTGCATTCTCGGCGTGTCCCCGCATTCCCTTGGTGTCCCCATATTCCAGGGATACTCCTGCATTCTCGGTGTGTCCCCGCATTCCCGGGATACTCCTGCATTCTCGGTGTGTCCCTGCATTCCCAGGATATTCCCGGAACATTCCCACCATCCCGCCGCATCCCGCGCTCTCAGATGCCCCGCCCCCTAGCCCCGCCCCGCTCGATGCGCTCGGCGCTGGATCGGCGCTGCCTGGCGCGCGCCAAGATGGCGGCGGCGTTGGCGGGCGGTGCGTGAAGCGCTGCCCGGCCCGGCCCGGCC